>CM067379.1:62630667-63230667 GCA_034510155.1 Eucriotettix oculatus | reverse complement strand
TGACGTTCCATACTCCTATATACTAATTTTGTTAATACTTTGCATGCATGGAATACTAAACTAATTGTCCTGTGCTGTTCGCATCTATCAGCCCTAGTCATCTTCAGTATGGGTATAATTATGTTTTTACTAAATTCTTCCCGTTTCGTAGATTTCGCAAACTATCCTGATCAGCCATGATATTGCTTCTTCGTCCGATGATCTTATCAACTCCGCTGGAATGTTATCAATTCCTGGCACTTTAAAATTGCTCAGGAACCCTGTTAAATTCTGACCTTAAAATTTGGTTCCCCAACTCTTCATCATCCACCTCCTCTTCTTCTTCTATTACTGACTGGTCTAGATATTCTTTCCATCTTTCTGCTTTTTCTTCTTTATCCAGAATTGGACTTCCATCCGCTCTCCTGATGTTCTTCTTCAAGCGCTTTGCATTTCTCTTGTAGCCAAGCCTCTTTGGCTAATTTGTACTTCCTATCTATCTTATTCTTCATCTGTCACGTTTTTATATTTACCTTACAGTATTATATTAAATTTGTGGATTCTTGAATGTCTCTATAAAAATTACATTGATACTTTTCAGTAAAAAATTATTATCTTGTAAGTCTGTTTTTCAACTAATTTATAGGAATAAAAAATGAATGAGTGCGTGATGTACCTAAATAATCAAATTAGTTTATATGTTAGACTAAAAAGGAAGGAAAATATTCAGAGTTATTATGTATCTTCAAAAATCAATTTTGTGACATTAAGTAAGATAGATAATTAAAAATATGGCCTAAATGTTACCAAACGTATTTATAATAACTAAAAGTAACTAAGCAGAATAGGAGAAGAGAAAACAATATGGAGGACCTTGACAAAGAGAAGGGATAGATTACATGTTTTGAGACATGAAGGTCTAGTAAAGTTAGCATTAGAGGGAATTATGTGGAGTAAGAACAAAAGAGGGAGGCAAAGGATGGAATTCACTAAGCTGATTAGGGAGGATGTTGGATGTTGTACTTACGTTGAAATGAAAAAGCTCGCACAGAATGGTTAGCATGGAGGGTTACATCAGACCAGTCTAAGGACTGATTACTTCCACAGCAACAATTTGTTTGCTGATATATTTGGCCATATTTTTATTTACGTATCTTCTTTTTGAATAATGGTCAGTGGTTGGTGGAAACCGTTAACAGCTTTGTAACAACATATTAGCAGTTAGATTAAGAGACTGACTCTTGTTTATCTTTATGTAACAGATAACATTTATCATCATGTTTACTATTGATTATTATAATCTGTGCAATATAAATTATTAAAAGTATGAATTTCTACAATTTTAGGCCACTCAGCCAAAACAAGTTAAAGGCATAAATAGTAAAGCGTCCCAGTTTTTCAGTAATTCAAAATGTAGTGTGAAGACTACTGGAAATGACAGTTCTATGACTAATAGTGTAAAAAGTCTGCCTGTACCTGAAGAGGAGAAAAAGAATGAGAATAGAGATTCTTTAGCATTATCCAAGAACAAGTCCAGTTCTGAACATGAAGATGTTCATATAAATAAAAAACAAAAAGTTTTAGATACATCTTTCGATAAGAAAAATACACAGACATTTAAAGAAAAAGGGGGCAAAGAAAAACCAAAGAAACAAGTGAAGTTGAACAAAAAGTGTAAGACAAATGAAGATTCTGAAGTGGGAAAGAAAAGAAAAAGAATTGTAACATTGGAATCGGATAGTAGTGATGATGGTAAGGTGGTGTAACGTATCTTGTAGATAGTAGTAACCAATAAATAGATTACTAAATATAAATTATCTCCTGCATTATAATTATGGTTGATTTAATAACTTTTTATTAACATGCAATAAAATGATTTTTAAATCTAGTTTTAGTTGTGCAGAACTATTAGTTTATTGAATTAATTGTTCTATTTAATCGTCAGCATGTATTGGATATGCTAAATATGTCTGATATTCTAGTCAAGCTCTTACAAAATTACTTTTTAGTGTTCTTTAAATTTGAATTGTTAATATTACTACATATTCATTTATATTACTAATTGGGGAGTGTTAAGTACAGTATTACGCTGGAAAAGGAATTAATTAGTCAGAACACAAAGTAACCTGAAAAGGAGAACATCACTGTTTATGTCACTGAGACCAAACTATGGATTCATGGATTCAACATAAATTTTGGCCATTTTGTTCAATTTAACTGACATATTCTGATGGAGGGTCAACTTCAACACAACCAAAATGATAAATGTCACTTTCCAACTCGGCAAACTATAAAATTGACAAATTCTGGTACTTTATAAATAGACCCTTTCCATTCCACCTCATCCTAAACTGACTGATTAAAGTTAAGTGGCATTGTTTTTATTTTATATGATTACCCTATACAAACTGTTCTCACCTCTTTCCTTGTAAATAACAAAGTGGAGTTAACTCTGAATCTGTAAAACCCAAGGTTATATATTTATTCTTTAATCAGTTTCTTGGGTCTATGTTCTTCAAAAATTATCTACTGTACCTTTGCTTTTGTAAGAAAATTAAATTAGAAATGACAATTATCTGTATCATGTGAAGCAGCATGACCTAAGAAGGAGCTCGTTTAAACATTTTCAGGAAGTTGTAGAGTTAGGAGTATGATCTTCAATATAAATTGTCAGGCTAGAGAAATGTAACTTAAAATAAATAAAAAGATGACCAATAAGTCAACATATAAGTTAATCATTATTTATTCAAAAGCACTGTTTTGTCTCCATTTGGAGACTTCCTCAGGCGTACTACAAACTATTACAAGAAATTAAATATGGGTTCTATGTTACAATTATTTAATTTATATATGAAAAACATAGTTCAAAACATAAATTTGATGGACAAATACCAAAAATGTCAACATATATTTGGTTAATTTCAGTAATTATTTATTTTCTATGTGAAAAGATTACTACAGATATTTTTGATGATCAAAATGTTTTAAATTATTTTCAGATATTTTTGAAGATGAAGAGATGCCAGATTCTCCTCCTCCTCCAGAACATTGTCCAGAAGAAATGGAGTGTGATGATGTCATTCCATGTACTCCTTTACCAAAACTAAAGCCAGGAAGGAAACACAAACGAAAGCTTATAGATAAAACTTTCATGGATGAAGAAGGATATTTGAGTGAGTAAATTTATTATTATAGCAATCATTTTCCCACACAAGATTCCTATTGCATTTGATAATATAGATACTTTCCCATTAATTTCTCTCTTTGAATGTAATTTTCGATGTTTTGTGGTATTTAGTCAAAGACTGATATGATTCAACCTATCCTGTGCAAGCCTAAAACCACACTTATCTTTTCGAACTCACATTCTATTTGATATTCCATCCTCATATATACTATTTTCGTTAATATACTGCTCGAATGAGATACTAAAGTAATTGTCCTGTGCTGTTGCATCTATCAGCCCCAGTCTTCTTCGGTGTAGGGATAATTATGCTGTTCCTAAAATCTGGTATTCTTCCAGTTTTGTAGGTATCGCAAACTATCCTGAACAGCCATGATATTGCACGATAGGGGCTGATGTAAGTTAGTTACTTCCACTTCAGTAAGTTCTGTGGATTAGATGCTTTTACAATGAGTGAGGAGGATGTTCATCCCCGTGTTATACAATGCATTATTATAACATTTCTCCCCTGAGAAGGCATAAACAGCCAAAATCGTACAATACCTGAAAAACAATTTGGATAGACTTTCCAATAAAAAAAAGTATGAATGGAACACAAATTTTTGGAAGGAGGAACATTAGTTGGTAATGATCCACATAAATGTCTTTCAGGGATTACTGTCAAGGCAAAAACTCACCTCTTGACTGGAAAGGTTCTTGCAATGGTGTTTTTGGACAAAGGAGTTTAAGCATCAACTTTCTCCATGAATACTGCCTACTTCTGCCAACTATTGAATATGACAAATTTCCTTTCAGAAATGAAACAAATTTCCTTTCAGAAATGAAACAAAACTTGAAAAGTAGAAGGTAATTCATTGAACCACACTGGAACATGATACATAAAATAATCATTAAATTATGAAATAGAAGAATTAATTGTAGGTTAGTTACTAAAATTAAATTGTCAACTCAATATGTGTACTCCTGCCAAACTGATCATTTATATGTTGATATATCAGAGAATACAGTTCAACCAGAGCATGGTCTGTCAGTGAGACGCCAAAAATGTTGGTGGTATCTAACTCATCTTGTTGTCATATTCATTGAATCTTGATTAGGGATTGGATCATCATAGAATTTACACTATAAATGGATTTCACTGAAGTGATATCCCATGAGCCCCCTCCCCCTCAAATTGTGGGGAATGGAATCCACAGTAAGAAGCATGAATTGAATTTTGAGGGGAAAGTAGTCGAGGCATATTACATAGTATCAAGTTGGTTCTTATCCTAGGGGAGTGGTACTGCATATTTTTATTATGAAGGTGTCATTATATAACTTCCAACCCATAGGGAAAAAAATGAAATACAAAATCAACAGATTATGTCTTGTTATCTTGTATTAATAAATTGAAAAACATATTCACTCTTATACATGTCAAAACAATCACATTAATTAGCAAGGAGTGGGACAAAGCCATTGACTTACCTTGAATTGTTAGGTGTGGCCAGACTGGGAAGCAGTAACATGACTAATTTTCAAGGGCCATGCTTCCCTTTAGGGCAGTATATCTGAACATTGTTACAGGCAGACATTCTGTCCTGCGGAATGGGGCTAACCTTTATACACAACTTCGTTTTGATATATATTATGATTACAAAATTTAGATATTGTTGAAATAACCTGCATGCTTTTAGGTTGTCAAACTAGTGAAAGCTGGTCCTTTGTAAAAAAATGATGACATGTTCTATAGCATGAAACAAATTGTATTTATATGAATCTTCATTCTAAAATACTTGAAAAAAGGCTTTTATTTCTGAGTAATAGTTATCATATTTTAATTTTTTGAAAAAGGCTTAATACTATAATCAATTCACATATAAGTGATTCAGAATAATACTCGGAATTTATTGAAATAAAGAACTAATATAAGTAATTTTTTTATATGTACTAAGTTAACAAAAAATGCAGTGTATCTATAAAATAATGAATTAAAATTTTTTTATTATTAAATATTAGTTGAATTGAACACCAGTATCATGTATAAGTAGTCCAGAATTGCTGAACATTGTGTGGTAACCAGAAATTTAATAATTTTTCTATTCTTCATTATGAGCTCCATATTTTCATTAAAAAATTTCAGTATCTTAATCCCTGTAATCTTACTTTCACTTACTCTATCCCTTTTTTTAATTTCAGTCTCTATGTTCTCTTCATCTCTGCCCATTTTACCTGCCCTACTTATTTTGAGGCAAGGAATAAATAAATTGTTAGCATAGATTCTTTCTGTTTCTCATGTTTTTACAGTAAGATAAAAATAATTTATTTATACACTGAACTGTATTTTTTTGTATTCTAATGTAATAGCATATATAATATCTTAGTTTGTCAATCTTACATAAACATTTAATTTCAGTCACGAAGAAGGAATATGTCGTTGAAAGTTGTAGTGACACCGATACTGAAAAGGAAAATGAAATGAAAATTGATGAGAAGGTTGAAAATAGTATAACCAAGGAAGTAACTAAATCAAAGAGTGAAGAAGTTACTGAACTAAAAAATGAAAAAGTCACTAAATCAAAGAGTGAAGAAGTTACTGAATTAAAAAATGAAAAAGTTATTGAATTAAAAAATGAAAAAGTCACTAAATCAAAAAATGAAGAAGTCACTAAACCAAATAATAAAGGTGTTTCTAAATCAAAGAAAAAGGAAGTTAAAATGAAAGATTCACAAAAATGTAAACAATCTACACTGCTGAATTTTTTTAAATAAAGTTAAAATACTGATGAAAGAAGAAACTGCATGAATTATACTATAATTTTAAGTTTTACTAACATACTGTAATATTTATTGTAAACCTTTCTGATGTATATCTGTTTAAATTTGGATTGTTTATTTTTATTTTACTAGAATACTGTTACAAAAATTGATAAATCACATTTGGTTTTTATTTGAAATGAGTTAAAATCAAAAAGTAGAATTGAAATAAAAATATTTTACTGCTTGCTAATCTGCTTGTAAAAATATTTTCTTTGTTCTTGATACTTTTCTCTTCTGATGTACTAGCATCTTTGTCAAATGTCCCTTTGTTTAAGTTTCCTAGCTCAGAGTGCAAGTCTATGTAATGATTATGAAAGAAACTGTCATTGCCAGTGATCCTGTTTTATTTAAGTTGTAAATTGTTATTTTAATTTGTTGTAATATTGATGATAATTTTGTAATTAAAATTTTATATAATTTCTCTTTATCAACTAAAGGTAAGTTTAATTTTTGAAGTGGGATCGGTGCCCCTACTTACTAATTCAGGAGGTTACAGATTGGTAGGAGTTCTAATTGACTTGTAAGTTTTGTCACATATGCTGTGGGTTTCCTTAACTATATTACAAACAATGGAAGTATGTTCCCCATCTTGAAAAATTCACAAAAATGACAGACAATATATTTTTTAAGATTTTTTGATACAGGAGCATACTAACAAAGAACTTATTACAACTTTTGCAAATGCCATTATTAAAAAATGTTCAAAATGGACTCTGCTTGCCGGTTTATCCATAAATAAAGTGGTTTAGAAAGAGGAGGACTGCTTGTTGGATCTCTCTCTCACGTGTATTTTTCCCCAGATTGATTGCGGGGCTACCTTTTTGGATGCCTCGTACTCTATCTGTTGTTTTTTTATGGTTCTCACATGCCAAGGCACCATCCCTTACAGGAGATGTATGTACTGGGGTCGAAGGCCTTGTGCAAACGGATTCCATTAAATCAGTCGTCCAACTGCCTCCTACAATTGATGGATACAAGGAGAGGGGAATGCTGCAACCACACGGCAAACTCGTCTCTCTTCAGTCGGAAGGGCGTGAGAATACTACTTATAAGCCCAGCCTACCTGATACAGATTTCCTATAGCTTTCCCTGCATCTCTTTTAGCTGTAACAGCGGGTAGAATCCTTAACCTATAGCTTGGAGAGCCTTGTCAACCCTTGGGAACCTGCTGTACCTTCCACATTCCCCTTTTCAATTCTTTTTCTATGCTATTAAAGAGTAGTTGCCTGTTTCAGGATCACCCTCATGTAGCCTGTTACTAAAAACAGTGGTTCAGAAAACGATCACACGGAAAAAGCTTTCTTACCAATTCCATTTTTAATTTTTCTCCTGTTCTGAACTGACGAACTCGCCAATACGTAAACTGTACTATATATCCATTACTTCATTATCATTGTTCTTCACAGAAGTTATTTATTGACGACAATAAATAAGCACGATTCAGCAATATAATTCTCTATATTTTTTATTATTTCTTAAGACCATATTTATGTCCTTTATTTGTCTATGTTACAGTGAATAAACGAGTTTTCTTTTAGAGTGAATTGGTTCATTAATTCATAATTTGCGAGGGTTCTTATTCTACTTCATTTGAACCCGATTTGTGACGAATAACAAATTATATTAAGACTTGTCAGATTTCAGTATGATATTTTTCTTCTCTGAGTACGAACTGGTTTTGCGTTCAAAAAATACGCCTCGAATATAAATAATGACCGATAATTTCTTTTTTTCACAGGTTAAGCGCTTCAACAATATTTTTGGTACTTCTTCGTCTTCCTACACCCACCCGAAATTGTGTATGACATTTACAACCATTTTTCACGCAGCAGATGTCGGCTTTTCTACCCACGATAAATGGCGACTCTATCGATTCCTGCAGTGCCACCTCGTTACTCAGCTAACAATGGCTCTCAAATTCCACGTATACCATCAAGTTCTCCCTTCATTTCATTGGAATCTGTATTGCTTCTTCAAATACATTGATTGGCCACTTTATAATACCAACTAGCCGGTTAATTGTCTTTCATACGATGTATACTATATTGCCTGCGTAGCTCCCACGAACAACGTGCTGAAGAACAATCACCCGGATTTCAGAAAAGATTTCGTGGTTTCCGTTCTTCCGAATGCGGTTTTGCCTTATTTTGAGCACTATTCACCTTTGAAGTTACTAAGGTTGATGAAATTCTAGGAACGGTACTAATAGAAATAATTACCTTGGTTTCCTCAAAGAGCAGGATAGTATATATATCTATACAAGGGCGGCAGCGTGACTACTGTCCTCATTTCTCTCAGACCAATTAACTCATAGCAACCATAAGGGACTGTTATTCCCGTCTATCTTAAAGCCACAAAAGAGAAATTAAAGTGGATTCCTTATTTCCAAAATGATCGAGTATTTTCAAAAATGTAATGTAGAAATATAAATTTGTACGAAAGATTAAGAAAAGTAGCCAAGTTTTAAAATGTAGTGCTGTCAGTTGCACAATAGAAGAAAGTATTTACCGGTTGAAACCCAAGAACTGTATTTAGGAAAAGAATATAACTTAAAACAGCAACATAGATCTCCCGTCATTCGGAAGGACGTGAGACAAGTACCCAAGAGCCTGACCTAACTACTGAAGGTTTTCTGGAGTTTGCGCTGCTTCTGTTTCAGGTGAGTACCCGTAAGCTTACATTCTTAAATGTGACAAAACATTATCTAGTAACCGTATTAAATGACAACGTTCTACAACTCTTTCCTTATTAAGCTTTCTTCATTTAATATTACTTTTTTAAATTTTAGCTCCTAATATAAGGTTATTGTGCGGCTATATTCTTCTAATCTCAATTTTCTTGATATAAAGTTTCATCAAAATTGGCTGGACCGATTTACTCCAAAAAACGGACAAAATGAAAATATTTTTGAACGTCAGCTATTTCATATACTCTTTATTGGTCACAATACGCATTTATATACCAACTGTATAAATTTAGTTGATATAGGTGAAAAGCGAACATAGTCAATATTGTGTAACTCAAGATCTCAAGTTAGATGGTAATAGCATTGAGAACCATCTCACTGTTCTTTATAAAAACTATACAAGGATTTATTGAAATCAGCCCCACATTCCTTTATTCTGAAAAATGAGCAAAGTTAGCGTGATAGAATTTTAAATTACGTTCGGCTTAAAATCGCTTACCAAAAGTGCAGTTAATTTATAAATATTAATATTGTAGTATACAACGGGAGGTGAAGGTTTTATTAAATGATCAACTAACTTTTTAAATTATCATGACATATTCAGCAATGCAAGAAAAAAACATTAAATTACAAGCAATTTAGCAAATCTCAGGGGATATATTGGGTCTCTAGTGTGAAGCTAGCAGATACTGTAAGGATAAGAAAAAAATATTTAGTTTTTGAATTGAATAAAAGAAAATGATCAAGTTTCACGCTATTTATCACCCACAATATGATTTGGCTGCTAATCTAATATTTCAGTCTGCCATGTGTCCTCATTATCTTCTGGTGTCACAGATTCCACTATTGGAGGTAGAAACACCACACGGCTGCTCTCCTCTATATCCCACCACGCTGACGACACCTTCCAGGAAAGACTGACGACTATTGTTGCTGGAAATCTTCTCCAACGGTCACTGCCGTTGTCCTAACACAACAGCTCTCGGAAAGTACGTATCCACCGCTGCTCTCCAAACACAACTTTTAAGACTGTATCGACTCTCAGTCTCGCCTTTACACACGGTGGCACATCCACCTTGCTCAATCGCCAGATGCAAGTCTTCACTCCACCATGTCTGTGTCACGCCTATCACCCGTTTGTCGGTTCCACCAACATTTCAACCTTCGCCCACCTTACAAATCATAGGTCGCATGCCCAAATCAACCAATCAGTGAACTTGCAGTAATACCACGTGACGCAGTCACTGCCTCGCGCCTGGCACACATGGGAAGCGTCTTGGGTCATTGTTGACAGTCGGGACAAGGCAGACTGCTGGATTTCCAGTATTAATAAGATTTCACTTTATTTCAAACATGGAACTAGAAGAAAATAAATGTCTTTGGTTCTCTTTCGTCGTTAAAAACTGCAGAAGTGACACTACTCAAAATTGTGGCATTGAGACACGATTTTTTTCAACTAAACATCTACAAATTATGTTGCGTATAGATCTTTTGCTGCTGAGTTTTTGGCCTCAAAATGAAGTCAAAATTTGCGACACTACATTCTGGGTTATAAGTTGTATCGATGAGCCAAATTATCGCCGCTAAAACTGATTTCAGTTAACCTTTGCAGCGGCGCGTACGAGTTATCCAGGTGACAGCCTGACCATTGAAGATGATCTTATAAATTCTGAACCAGTGTACAATGAGATTTAATATTTTTCACACTTTTAGTTGGGTTTACTTCCTTATGAGATTTAGAGAGAGTCGAGTGCGAGTAATAAGTTCTTATTGATCCAGTTTACTCCATCTCATTTTCCTAGTGGAATTCACTATTATTTCATGCTGGAAGATAAAGTACAGTGACAAAATAGAATAGTATAAATTCTACTATTACTGTGTTCATTTATCAATATTATTCTAAGGAAAAACAATTTCACCACTACGGTCAAAATTATTTATAAAATTAGAACATACAGGAGCTTCCAATCTCTATTCAGATGAAAATATAAGTACCATCATATATCAGTTATACTGGCTCACTTTATAAAGATGGATGTTTTTTGTTTATTTAAATTGCTAATTTACAATCTGCAATGCAATGCAATAAGTAAATTTTATAAAAGTATGTTAAAACAAATGACAATTCCCTAGAATATACCATATATTTTTTACTAGTTTCTGTCTTGCTGAATTAAATCTGTGGGCCACGATCTTCTAAGTCTTCTCTGTGTTTCAGGAGGGTGGATTATTTTGGCTATTAGCCTATTTTGGTGACCTTCCATTCGCTCAAGGTAGTGTGTTAATCTTTTGATTTCCTCAGTGATGCATGGGATCTTGAGATCGTTGTGTATTGTGAAATTGGAAACAAACCATGGTGCGTTGATGATTGTGCTGAGTATTTTTGACTGTATCCTTTGAATTATTTTTTGATTTGATGCATCCCCACAATTATATGCCGTAAGTCCATTTAATGATACATTTGTATAATAAAATTTTATTGTCTAATGATAATTTTGATTTTCTGCCCATTAGCCAAGACATTTTCCTTAATTTTAGATTTATTTACTGTCATTTTTTTGAACACGTTCTTTCCAGGTCATTTTTTGGTCTAGATGTAAACTCAAATACTTAGTTTCATTCTTTATTGGAATTTGAATGCTATTGGAGAAGACCAGAAGGCACGCTATACGTCTTGTGGTGAATATGACTTGTGTTGATTTGCTCTCGTTTTCTTTATTTTCCATTTCTTGGTCCAGGTAAATAATAGTACGTCCAGGTGGTTTTGCAGGTTTTGTGTTGCAATGACGGGGTCAGAATTTACTGATAATAAGGCTGTATCATCCGCAAATGTTGATATGGAAGTATTGTCTAGTTGGTAGAGCAAAGGACTCGTAATTTATTTAGCCTATGCTTAATCCTACAATACTTTATCCAACTTAAAATTGCCCTTAATCCTCAGCACTGTACTGTGGGAATGACATTTAAGGCAGATTTTTTGTCCTTCTATGAATTGAGAAATGTTTTGAAATTGTTTCATTGTGTTCACAAAAATTATTTAAGTAGATATTTAAAGGAATGGTATGGTATCATGAATTAATTAAACAAATGTAAAAGATTATGAAAATTGTTTATTCCTCTATATCAAAAATGTAACACAATTACTATTTTGACTTTTTAAAGTCACATGAACAGTGTTTTTAATGGTAATATTTTAAATAAATGAAAATTATGAAAAACAAGTATGCTAATACAACATTATATAATACAAATATTGTTAGCAATATTTAATTCAGTCATTTTAAAGTTAATAATTTCATGAATACAAGAATATCACAATAGGGTTTCCTCACAGCCACACTGAGACCACATTTTATATGTATTTATATTAACATACTTTTCATAGTTTGGCAGTTATAAAAAAACTGGTCTACTACTTCAAGTCTTAGAATTCTACAGAGATCAAAATCAACATTGATCACGGAAACTTTTGTCTAAAATTAAATAACTTAAATCACTTTTGTGTTTCTGTTCCTCCAATGTTGTAATTCTGCTAAATGGAACAGTTCTTATGATTAAATGGCTTATTTTGAGCAATTCTTTAAAAAAAAATAACATTATTGTTGCTTGGGGCGGAAATAAACATCTCTAATTAGCATAGAAGTTATACTAGGCACTTGTTTATTTCCATGTTGCCAAGAAATAATATCGTTGTATGACTGGAAGTCCAATGCTACTCTGCGTGCTGTGCGTGTCAAAATTTTGAGTAAATCTCCACAGCCAGCTGATGATTTCCATTCAGAGTGGAGGCATTGGATGAACCAAGTTCCTTCTTCTGGGTTTCTGAACGAGTAATGACCTGTGGAAATTTAAAATGAAGTAATTTTGTTCATTTCTTAACTTTAATTGATGTGAAAATGGGACTTACCTTCTGCTGAACTGTAAGCAATCAGAAAGTCAGCATGTGATGGAATTTCATAAGAAGTCTCAGATGAATCAGTGTCTGTTCTAGTTTTGGTTTTGTTAACCAATCTTACACCACGGTCTAACTTATCACCACGGCAAGCCTGCAAGGAAGCATCAACATGTGCAATATTAGTGTCATATAGCCTACTTTTTTTTTCTTTCTTTGTCCATGGCTCTACAGCCCATTGAGGGCCTGGGGCTATCGAGTTGACTGCGGACTGTCATCTTGCATGACACATTCCGAATTTGGAGTGACACGTGGTCAGAGTATCGATTCTCCAACATTCTTAATCCTGGTCTTCTCAACCACATAATACTTACTGCTAAAGAAAATATCAAGAAGTAAAAGTGAAAAAATTACCTGTATGAAAAAGATTTTTGGTTTACCAGCCAGTGTAATACATTTGTTGGCTGTAAATGGTTTCCACAACGCATCTACAGGATAAGGGCAATCTTTTGCTAGAATATATCCAGCAGAGATGCCATGAGTGAGGACCGTTACAACCAAGCAGTCTGCATCAGTGTGATCATGCTTTGATACTGAAATGAAATTATTGTGAGTAGGTCTCTGTATTACGTTCACATAGCAAATTACTCTTAAGATATTCAGGCTATTACTAAATATGCAATATTATCTTTCCAAATATTTTACAATGTAAATAACTATGTTAAACTAAATCATAATGAGCTTTGAATTTTTTTTGATAACTTTACTACGTTACGCTAAATTTTGCACTAGTACTCATAAATATTATTTGTAAGAAATGGTAACCAAATAAATGTAAGAAAATAATATTATAAAGTCAAAATAGTAACTAGCTTTGTTCATACACTTACAGGAGTCCAAAATACTTTTGATTTCACCATATTCTTTGTTATCGTAAACTGTTATCTCAAATTGCAGTTCTGTGTATAATTCTTGCAGTAACTTCACATCAACATCAGATCCTTTGCGTTCAGGAAATCTATCTTCTTCAAACTTGTAATTGTTAAATATTACAGCATGACCACGTCTTGGGTGATTCATGTTATACTCATCAGAATACTTCTCTGTTGGCATATTTGCTTCAATTTTTTCATTAAATGATCTGTAACATAAATGAAATGTTAGAGTTGTACTCATTTTTTGTTGCAAACTAATCTAATATAGTACACTACATTGTGACTTCTTTAAAAATGGGACAATCATTTCTCTCTATGGTTTAGTTACTGGATGTAGTAAATTTGTATTTTGGAAAGGTAAGTTTTAAATGATAAGTGTTCTGAAATAGGTGTAGTAGAAACATGAAGTGTTGCTGGTAGGAATTAAAAGAAAAATGGCCTCAATAAGCAACGAGACTTACTCTTCCATCATGATGTCCTGGTCTTCACCAAGATTCAAAGGTGCCGCATCTATTGTGTCTGCAGCTGGTTTCTGTTGTGTATCAAATTTTGGTTGATTAGTTTCAGGCTTCAATTGAAAGTTATTGTGTCCTGTGTTGAACAGTGGTGTCAGAGGTGGTGTGGAATGACTGGACAATCGCCTGTTTTCCTTGTCAGTGTCTGCTTCATCACCAATACAGTCAATAACATCAGATATACGTCTTATTCTAGGTGGTTTTTGTTTGTGGTTATCAGCTTCACATGAATCCGTATTTCCTGGCACAATAAGTTTTTCTTCCAAACTGTCCTCAAATTCTCTGACACTTGGCTGATCATTCTGAACTATAGTTTCAGGTTGACAATCCTCTGCATTGCTCTGCGTGCAGAGTGGTTGTAACTTTTTGGATAAGATATCCATATCTGTATTTGTGTTATTGTTTCTGTGTTCAATTTTCTGCTTTTCAATGCTGTTGTTGTTATTCAAGAAATTATTTTCCAACGTTGATGTATAGGGAGATTGACTGAGATTGTTCGGAACTTTGTCTGTAAAACAGATTTTATTTTCCTCTTCTACATGTTCCGGTACTTGGATATTCTTGTGAACCTGAGCTCTTTTCATCTTGCTTCTGGCAATAATATTCCCTTTATCCTCCTCTTCCTTTTTCTCCGAAGTTTTCTGTAACAAACGGGGGAAAAGCTCTGTGTAATTTTTTTTTAAATTGTCAAAACTACTATAAAAATTAGACATGTCTGATTTTGTGAAAACTCTCCATTTAATTGCTGGACAGATATATTTCTGTATATGACATGGTTGTACATGCCAGGCTAAAAGGTTTATCCATTTTAATTAAGTATTAAATTCTTTCAACTAAGTCTTTTGAGCTTGATGTATTTACTAAAATGTCCATTGTAAAGCAGGTCAATAAGTTTGCAAAATGTAATTTCTGGATGTGGGATGGTAGGTATGATGAAATTAAGACTAGAAGTAGTAACTAGGTTAGGGATGAGCTCATTTCAAAAGGTGTGAAGAGAACTGGACACCTTTCAGACGTTTCAGAGAAACTATATTGTTATGAAAAAATACAAATTTGTAAATATATAATTTCAATATTCGTGATATCATTTGAAATTACTCCAATGTAACTTACACTCGATGAAAATACTCCTAGTCCTAAATTACTCCAATGTACACTTGATGAAGTACTCAATTAAGGCAGAAACAGTGTGAAATTATATTTTTATCAATTACTTTCTTGAAAATTTTCTGATTTAAGACCAGTTAATTTATTTAATGTGGAATTGTGTAGTATAATTGTTAAATGCAGTGTTATTAAGTAATTATGTGCAAGCTTTTCATCACAATTCCATCATAAAAAATTTTAAAAAAAATTTATAGGAAGTAGTGATGAATTTAAAGTGTTGCTTGATAAAATATCTTTCACTGGTTAATTTTTATTTTTCCAAGTCATTTTTAATTGGGATATTTATCACACTTTACAAAAGCTAGAAATATAACGTTGTTGGATTTTTTTAACATTTTAATAAGGAAAAAATATTAATAGTTTGTGTGTGTTTAACTGACGTAAAATTATCTAATTGTGACGAGCAGAATGAATAATACACAATGAGTCGCGTACGTCCAAGAAAGAACGTGACAGGGAAATTCGCAGGTTTCCGTCCTTCCATCGAGCGTTGAGAATCCTTGAAGAAAGCGAAAGTAAAATGTATACAAACACACCAACAGACTGCGTGGCCTATACGGAACATTATTCTATTTTACCTCGATTGTAAATTTTACTTCTAAATCTCTCTTAAAATGTGAAACAGTTGAAGATATAAACAAGGCGGTAATACACTAATTAGTGACCTCTATTTATTAATAAAATACAAAGAGTGGCCAAAAGTCAGAAATAGAAGGATTTAATTTGAAATAAATCGTTTCGTCGCCAACTTTCGGGATTAAAATATAAAAAAATTTATCGCCCTAGCAACGTCCGGGGCCGAAAATCTAACTATTTATTGTTGTCCGGACTATTAGTTGTAGTGCAGCTTTAGGAGCAATCTGTTTATTCGCAAAACGTTCGAGAGAGGAGATGGTAGTGCTTGCTCAGTCCAAGGACTTGCATGCAGCTGCAGAGGAAGGTCACTCTAACGCAATACCTCATGAACTACTATTACTATTACCATTACTACTACTACGAACACAAAGGAACGCTATCAAAACAAACTTGACGATTCTTATATAAAAATTTTCCAAATCGGTGTTATTTCTTTGTTCCCCTTTAAAGTAGAGTGAACGTCCGTGGTATAATTCGGAGTTGACCGCTCTATCTGCAAGTTTGTAGAATAAAACTTTTTTTCTTGTAAATATTAAAACGTCTATAAAAATGAAATCGAGTGTTTATTATTGGAAATATATATATATCAAAACTACCAGTAGAGAAATCTACTTTCTACCTGGATCTTTTTAGCTTTAATTACGCATCTTTAACCTATCGACTCCTCCTCCTGCTCGCTGCAACAAATAATTAGGCACGTTTTAAGACATGAGGGTCTTGTAAAATTAGCATTAGACGGAAGTGTGTGGGGTAAGAACAGAAGAGAGAGGCCAAGAATGGAATACGCTAAACGGGAAAGGCTCGTCTAGAATATGTTAGCATGGAGGGTTGCATCAGACTCGTCTAAGGAGAAGAGTACTACTACTTCTAGAACAACAAGCCTTCTGAGAGTGATTCACTCTGCCACCAGCTCTCTTGAATAACGTAAAGGGTGCTAGGGTCATATCCAGCAATTCCCACCTCTCAAATCAAACCTTGCTCAATTTATGGTAAAATATCCTACTTAATGTTACCTCATCCGCATCTGACAGATTTTCTCATACATTAATTTACAAAGGCTAGTATCCTCTCCAGTCAATCGGAAAGGCGTGAGACAAGTACCCTAGAGCTCGACCTACCTAATGCTGGTTTTATATGGTTTCCCTGCATCTTTTCGATAAACAGTATAACTTATTCTCCAAATTCCCTTCCTATGCTATTAAAGGGCAGTAAGACACTGACGGAGAGAGTGAGGAGGGATAAGAGTGGGGAGTTGTGCAGGTAGAGAGAGACAGAGGGAGGGGAGGAGGAATTTCAAATGTCTTAACATTTGTCCATTTCATTAAAAAAGTTTTTAATTCCATATATTCACGGTGATGGACGGGGTATGGGATGGAACGTGGTTGCTTTTAAAACAACGCGGAAACGACCGAGATTGGCGTCGAATTCACTGTTTCTTTGGTCGCCGAGTAGAACCCTGGCATTTATTGAGCCCGTTAAGTTAATGTTCAACTCCCCTCGCCCAAAATGGTACACACTGTCGAATCATAAGTTTCGATCTCCGAGTTGAATAGTGACGCTGTTGACGTCTGTGAATGGGACTTTACGCGGAATTAATAATTAAATATTCGAAATGACCATGGGTTTGGTTGAATTCATTTTCTGGTTTCATAGACACACCTGGTACATTACGAAGTTGAAGAATATGACCTTAATCTTGCGATCGTCGATTGTAACGACAATTTTCAGTAATTGTAATACCTTTTTAGGGGCAACGACTCTTCCATTGCTTTGGTTCACAGGATCCTGGAGTACGTGAGTGGGTATTATAAAAATTAAGCGTGATCAATTTAAGTAATTTTGCGGTGTACCTGAACGCTCGAGCAATACGGACAAAAATATGGGAATCTGAAGAGGAACAGCGAAAAGTATAACATATATAAATCTTTAAACATGTAAAGCAAGATGTTTGACGCGTTATAGTGACGGGAAGGACGGAGAGGATGATTTAGACAATATGGGAGATTGTGACCTAAATCTTCAAAGATTATTAAATTTAAATATATACATATATTTCAAATAAGCAGTTTATCAACAAAAATGCAAAAGAATTTGTTAATTCATAATCGGAAATTATATATTCAATCTACGAAGCCCTTATGATTTCTTTTAAACTCTGGAATCTGTTCAGACACGCTTTTCGTGGTAAGGCGAAGTAATTAAAAAATAAAGCCCCTAATAATTACGTTTTAAATTAAAATAACGAAAAAAAATTTCGAATTTAATGTATTTACAGAAACAAAGGTGTGATTATGAAATGACGCATTTGAGATAAAATATTGGTCATTTCCTGCAAGAATAAAACAGGATGTGCTCAATAAACAAAAAATTAAAAAATGTTTCCAATACAACCTGAGAACTGATAAATGATTTACAAAAAATGAATCGTGGAAGTATAACGATTTACTCAATACAGAGAAATAATTAGTTCTTATGGTCAAAATTCGTTCAATTTAAATTTTTACCAATAAAATCATTAAATAACGACACGTTCGAATTTTCGTAAAATTCTGAAGATTACAAAACGTGAAGTGGTGATATAAGTGTCGAATTAATTTGTTAATCGGGGGATTAATTTAACTTTTACGAACCAAGCTGTGAGTGAAACAAGGGTTCCACGAGCAACAGCCATAACTACAGCTAAGTGGGGAAATTTCAACATAATGATTGAAGAAAAGAAGTACCTGTAGCGCGGAAAGAGCAGAAACCATATCAGTTTGTTTCCAGATCGCACGCAGTTGCGCTTTGCGGATAAATCACAAATCGAGGAGCCCTCGTAGAGACGATGTCGACTGCTCAAGAGACTTTCACGAACTGCCGTTTGACTCACCTTGAAACCTGTTAAGAGCTGGCTGTTCCCCCAGGTCACTGACCTACGAAAATATTACAAGCATTGCGGACTCTTTTGCAACTCTTGCATAAGGAGATCGCAAAGACTCAATTTTGTTCCCTTAATATGTGGCCAATACATTGTTATCAATTTCGTTTGCACATATTCTCGTGACGATTTTGAAGGAATTCGTTAGCCCTGCAAAAGTATCTGAAATCACGTATAAACTATACTTCCAAATGAAGGCGGTACTTATAGTACTTTGGGAGATATGAAGAGAGATCAAATTTGTTATAAGATATGCGGAAAAATGAAGACTATTGAAAGTTTGACGAAGTAAATTTTCTGAATGTAAACTCTGTGTGTTCCTCAGGGAAGCACAAACGTCCCACACGTTCATTATTTCATTAATAATCGCACATGAAATTATTTACAGAGAAGTAGAAAATGTCTGAGCGTTTTCTTTTTACTAATAAACGATTATGGGTAAATCATACCTAAGAATAAAGCAATCGTTTTTACGAGAAGGAAAAAAATTCTTAAGCTTTCAGAATGAAGTAGGAAAGGAAATAGAGCCAGAAAATAGAAACAACAGTGAAAGTTACGACTGAATCGAGAGTCGCCAATTCATTGCGGATGCAGGGAAATGGAGAGCCTTACATTAGAAGCCACAAAATATGTCTATATAGACCAGAGCAGCGATCATTAGGCGGCTAGTTTAGAATATGGGTTAGCCTGTTAAAAATCCATTTAGAACACAGCGCATTGGAAAAGCCCACTAACCAATTAGACAAATAAAATATGTTTAATATATTAACAATTAATATTTTCTTATCTGAATGTAAATTTAGTATCATCAAAACATTTATTCAATATTTATTTTTTGAGGTCTGTTTTCAATAATAGAATAAAATGTAGTTCATGACCAATTAAAGTTTTAAAATGAATTTATTTTCAAATTATGACTCGACCGAAAAGTTGTGTAGTAAGATTAGAGATACTGAAAATTATAAACGTGCTCTCAGCCTGGTTAACTTTTCCACTGTTAAACTGACTGGTCGTTGTCGTTGTTGTTATGGTAATCAGTCGAAGCTGGTCTGATGCAACCCTCCATGCTTACCTATTCACGCAAGCCTTTACGTTTCTACACAGCTACTACATCCCTCCTAATCTGCTAAGCGATTCCATCCTTATCTTCCCTCTTCTGTTTTTAACCAACACACTTCCCTCTATTGCTAATTTTGCAAGACCCTTAAGTCTCTAAACGTGGCCTATTAATCTATCCCTCCTCTTGGTCAAAGCCCTCCTAATTGTTCTCTTCCCCTATTCTGTTTAGAACTTCCTGGTTAGCTACTCTGCACCCATCTGATTTTCAGCATTCTCCTATAACAACACATTTCCGAAACCTTCTATTCATTTCCTGTCTACACCTCCTACCGTCGACGTTTCTCACCCATGTAATTGACAGGTCCTAAAGTATTTTAAGCATTAACTCTCTGAAACTTTGATATAGAGAGATTTCGAGTCGGCACTGTTTTTACAATAACTTCGATACAAGTAAATTGCGACGCGGGTTTTAAATACAATTTGGACTTTGAGTAAAAATTGCGTAATTTTTTTCAGTTTAAAAATAATATTTTGCAGTCGATCTATCAAAAAAGATTAATTTATCAAATTATTAACTAGTCCAAATCAAAAAATTAAAAATTATAATTTAATAGCTATTGTTTAAAACCCCGTTTCTGCTGGAATGTTCTAAAATTAATACATTACGAAAATCCGATTACTTTTTCATGGAAAAGCGACGGACTATACTGATTAATCAAGTCTTGATAAAGAAAGAAGATAAAAGAAATGATGTATTCATTTAGAATTACACAGGCTACCACGGATTTTAAATGTGCACATCTATAATATGCAATTATGTATACAATATATATATATATATATATATATATATATATATATATACATGATTCCAGATTATGACTTCAAGAAGGCAAAAACGACATTGAAGTTTTTTAGACGTAAGTAAAGTTTAATACACCCCTATGAAGTCCAGGATAACGTAGGACGAGATTATCCTTTTTAGAAAAGGGAAAGTGAAGTAAGCCCAAGATGATGTACATAGAAAAGCCAGTTTGCAAGTGTTCTAAAAAAGCTTTGAGCCACTAGAGCGATTGTTTCGAAATTTTGCACGAATACTCGTGAGCAAGCGAGAAATATACAGGAGTTTTAGTTGCGTTCCGGATGACGGGAAGATAGCTTAGCGATTGTTATTTTGGATATGTATTAACCACATTCCCGAGTTAAACTTTAGTGAAACATAACACTGAAGAACCTTCTAGAAGGCTGTGAGTAAATAACGAATTGTGCTTTTAATAACCAGCCAGCATTTCCGCAATATATTTTATGCAGCAAATCAGCCTGGAAACGCGTTGAAAACAACGACCAAACGTAGGTTTATATTATTCTTCGTATTAGATAAATACTGGACTAGAAATGTCCGATTTTCCTCTTTAATATTCAAACATTATTTTTCGGACTTTAATTTACTAGTAAATAAAAATATGGCCAAATAAGTAAGTTATACATCATTTTAGAAGTCTTATTTTATTTCTTTATTGAAAATTAACTTAATATTTTAACAAAGTTTTGATGTGTTATAAATTAAAATTTTGTGTGTATAGTTTCCTGAAGTAGTCCACAAAGTTGGATGAAACGTATTTATATTAATTTTACTAATTAAATTTATTTGCTGACTTATGTAGCGGTATTTTTATTTATTTATTTCTAAACAGAATAGGGACCAGGATAGATTAATAGACCACATTTTGAGACATGAGGGTCTTGTAAAATTAGCATTAGACGGAAGTGTGTGGAGTAAGAACAGAAGAAGGAGCCAAGGATGGAATACGCCAAGCAGATTAGGGAGGAAGTGTAGTTATGTGGAAATGAATAGGCTTGCGCAAGATAGGTTATAATGGAGGATTGCATCAGACCAGTCTTAGGGCTGAATACCACGTCATCATCTTTTAACTGCATAAACTACTACGTATATTGCGGACTTGCTGGCTGGTCCTCACTCGTATTGGATGGTTAATAAAAACAATTCGATATGTACTCACAGCTTTCTAGAAGGTTCTACGGTGTTATGTTAAAAAGTTGTTATATTAAACAGGGAGCTTAGTATGACTAATATTAAATAAGGTACAGTAAACTGGCCAAAAGTCCGAAATTTATTAAAAATTTAAATTAATATTAAACAAAACGTTTCACCAATAAGTTTACGGAGTTCTTCTAATTTTTATAAACGTATGTCTTTTGCCAGTTTACACTAATTTGTTAATAAATAATTATGCGTTGCATGTCTACCAGAAGGTCTGAAGGAAGAATTGTCAAACATCTGTAATACTAGGATACACCCCGTAGTAAGTAAGGATATAAATAATTTATGGAATGCATGACTGTGTAGTGAATAAAACACAAACGTAGTCGGAAGACAGGTTAAAAGACCGCATCGAACCGGTCTTAGGACTGAAATATCAAAACAAAAAACAAAAAAAAACGCCAGTGGTGATGGCAATACGGGAGAGTGGGTTTAGTGACCGTTGCAAGGTTAGCAGTGAAAGCGCTCTCCAGCTCCCCACGTCTCCACGTGGCCCTCAAACTTCGTCACCTTCCACGACATACGGATCTGGGTTAGCAGGGCTTCGATAAGATAGCACCCGACGATAATTTACTCATCACATTGTTTTCGACACAATTCATATCCGCGACCCTAAATAGGCTAGGCTCTGATACGCTGCATCGGGACTGACTCACTCGATAACAACGGTTTCCGCTAGCAGAGGTTTCGCTGATACGACCACGTTCCTGTCGTCTGTGGCCCTCACTCCTGACATACTGGAGAGCTCCAAATATTAGCTGCGTCACTGACTGTGCGACACTAGGAGTCTTATAAATAATTTGTATACAATGCCATGTTCTTCCATTATCAACAAAAAATATTTGGCAGACATTAATTGCAAGAACTTGGAAATAATATATTGATTCTATACCATGCCAAGTCCTCCATTATTCTAAAGTAAACCTGATGAAGTACTAAATTAATAATGAAACGCTGTCAAATTACATTATTACTAATAGTTTAGTCAATAATTAATTTTTATGTGACTTATGACCTTTTTATTACGGAATATTGGTCTGTAGTTGATAATTGCACGTAGGTTTCTTCATCGTAAAATTAAAATGTCGGCAATTTATACTTAACACAAAGCATATATACTAAAGCCTGGAAACGTGCAGAGAAGAAAGAAAATTCCAAACTAGTGAAACGAAGTTCCTGTCGACATGTGAACACAAACCCAGAAAGGACAAGATATGAAATGAATAAATAAGAGAGGGGGGTCTGAATTAAACAACGTTAATGAAAATAATAACTATGGGCATGGTTTGGACATGATAAAAGAATGAATGAGAATAGAAAAGCAAAAATATGGATGGACATTGAAATAAGTGGAGTAGACCTAGAGGAAGACCAATAAGTGGAGTAGACCTAGAGGAAGACCAATAAGTGGAGTAGACCTAGAGGAAGACCAATAAGTGGAGTAGACCTAGAGGAAGACCAATAAGTGGAGTAGACCTAGAGGAAGACCAATAAGTGGAGTAGACCTAGAGGAAGACCAATAAGTGGAGTAGACCTAGAGGAAGACCAATAAGTGGAGTAGACCTAGAGGAAGACCAATAAGTGGAGTAGACCTAGAGGAAGACCAATAAGTTGAGTAGACCTAGAGGAAGACCAATAAGTTGAGTAGACCTAGAGGAAGACCAATAAGTTGAGTAGACCTAGAGGAAGACCAATAAGTTGAGTAGACCTAGAGGAAGACCAATAAGTTGAGTAGACCTAGAGGAAGACCAATAAGGTGGGTAGACCAAGTAAAAAGTAAAGTGAAAAAGAGTGGGTCAGAGTGGAAAAGGAATAATGGTTTCTGGAGTGGAAAAGATGGAGAGCAAATTGGAGACGGGATGTAGTGATGTTAATATACCTACTTTATTCCTGTTATCATCATTGAGAAATTTAGGAAAGAGTAGATAAATTGCAACGGTTTACGTTCCAAGATTGTAACTAATATTGAATTGGTTTCACTAATAAAAGCATCTAATGGTATCTTCTATATTCTAACTTCATTACGTATTCACTTGCTCATTGGCAGGAAATTTATTTATCTCAATCATATATTAGACTGTAAAAGGAATGAACTGTATCTAGAGTGTAAGCTAGAAGTAGTTTCTCAAAATCATACAGAGTAAATTAAATTAAACATGAAATAATCAGTCGCATATAAATAATTCGAAAATATAAACCATAACACACTATAATTTTAATTGACTTCCAAATTTTAAATGAAAAATATTTTACTATCCAGTCTAGGACTAATAAATTCTTTCGAATATTCACCTTGAAGTAAAAATCGGAGTTTGAATTTTTATAATGTTTTTTTTATAAAAATTTAACTTTACTTGATGGAAACCCCCAAATATGGTGAAGAAACGTTGATTCAAATAAATAAAAACTTTGTATCGTGTCGTTAATTTATTTCATTTAAAAACAACGCTGTTCAAGTTGTCAAATCCACTCCGCATTACTCGAGATTTTTAAATGAGGCAATAGGAATGATTGGTATCCGAGAAAAAAAAAGGTTTCAACTTCCCGCTTTCCCGTTTAGATAGTCGCTTCAATTCCACTGATTCGCGTCTTACAGCCTTCTAGAACGTTCTACAGAGTTACGTTTGACTAAACTTCGACTCGGAACTGTGACGAATCCGATTAGCGATTCCCAAAACTGGATACATTAACCTCAGTCATTTTGACCATTTCATTATTGACCGTATTTTAATCTCCCACCTTCCCGGAACGTAACTGAAACGCTCAAATGGCTCAAAACTTACATAGAGGTTTCTTTAGGTATATCTTCCGGACCTCATTCCACGGTCTTCTTTTCTTAAAAATAATAACACACTCGCCCCAACGTATTCCTAGACGTCACATGGATAATTTACTCCATTTCCAAACAAGTATTTTAGATGGATGGAATATGGAGTTGACTGGGATAGCTCAGTGGTTAAAGAAATTTCTTACTAAGGGGAATTCCCGGTCCAGTCGAGGTATCGCTGTCCTGGTACCTTATCTATTAGCTACACAGGTGATTGGAGATTGAGAGACTATTAATCTAAAATAAATAATTGTTATAAACAAGCCATGTTTCAATGTTCCTATTTTAAATATTAACATTATATAATTAGCGATCCGTTTTTTTTATTGCTCCTTGGTTATAATGGGCTCACAAATCATGAAGCGTGATGCTTCTGGTCACTCAGTTTGGTATCTTTGGTCTTTTGTGAAGGAGTGATTAGAGTTATTAAGATAGTTGTCGGCCTTCTTCTAATTTAGAGTGTCTTGCTATCATTACCGACTCTCCGCATTCTTCGGGAAGATGTTGAAACACTGATTTGATTTTTAAATATGGAATTTTTTGGCAACCTTCAGAACTTCGAACAAAAAAAAGTAACTCGAATCGAGGAAGTAATGTTAACCCTAAAGCATTTAATTTTTTTTCGTAGAAAACAAATAAAAACCCGCGTAATAAGGAGTTAATTCCAACATAAAAATATGTAAACGTATTCCATATCGTGAGAAGAATGAATCGTCACTCCCCTGACGGGAAATCACAGCCAAGTGCATTCTAATACTAATACTAATCGCGCTCTAATGGTTGGGGAACTGCGCGATAGCTTCCGGAGACTAGTTGTCCGTGAGAAATACAAGTACCACGTTCACTGTGACTCTTTGCATGTCACGACGTTAACCTGACGCCAATAAACACACAGCAACGAGAACTTCTGGTCTTTATCCGCGTCGAAGGTCAGCAAACTGGTTACAAGAGAAGCCACGCCTTTCGTTAAAGACCTCGATTAGATGAATTATTGAATGCTTTCGACAAGCAGAAACGATTAATTTCTTTTATATAACACAGTAAGGAAATGACACTCCGACGGTAGTCTGGAAACAGCAATGTAAACAGCGCTCGTTACGGAAAGAATGGCATAAGCACGAGTTAACGACCCATTACGAATCAAGTTTACAAACAATCTCGATTTGCAATTTTTCTAATGACAGCCAGACAACCACTTCGTTTAAAGAATCCATAACACGTTAAAATTTCCGTAAGCATATAAATCCCGAAACGTTTATCAGACACTTCATATATTATTGAAAATTTAGTGCAAAATTGGACCACATACCCAACGAGAGTACAGAGAAACTTTACAACTTCAGAAATAGGGTTCAGAAGTAATTAAGACAAAAATCATATGAAAAATTTTCGATCTTATTGGCAGATAAATTTTTTTGCCTTTTTTGCAGATGTCGGAAAAACAGACTACCAATCGGCAATCGAAATTGGCTGACCGTGTTGCCACCATAGTTAACTCTAACTCAAACTTGGATATTTTCCTGAAAGCGACAACACAGCTTTACAAAGGCTTGTCTGTTGGTAGAGATTACCTTTTATGTCTACCGCAACTAAAAAAATTTCTACATGTTTACGCTCATTTTTTGTGCCTTAATCACCAAGTGAGTGCCTACGGATAACTAATATTGCAAGATCCCTTCTCCAACTCTCGACTCCATGTCCTGTTTCTCTGCTATATTTATAATTCTTGATATTTGATTTCTTTAATCTCCTAATTTAAATTTGAAATCAAAGCAAGAATTTTTTGGATGTTGTTTTAAATATTTTATCTTTATATAAATTATTAGAATATTTTGTTTACAAAGAAACGTCACTAATATGGGTCATTCAAGTGCGACTCTGCACTTGAACTTAACCGGCACATTGGAAGCGAGCTTCAAATTTGTGGAATCGATACCAATCTCGGCCAATCTTCACCCGCTTCAAACTACATTGATCCTCCCCGTGCAAAAGTGACACTATTAACGTCAGGGTTGTGGGAAACTATAATCGCATTGTTTTGAATTCGGAGGAAATTAAATATGAACTTAACCCGTCTAGTTGAATGTTAGTATTCAACTTGGCCATCTCCAAAACCCTCGAAACGACACCAATCTCTGTTGTTTCTTTGTTGTTTGTACACTCCCACTACTAATCCAACCGACATGGTGAATACCAGAACTAAGCTCAGCGATTCCTACACCCCGGACTCGACACCAATCTAGGTTGTTTTGCATTACTTTCATGTCACCCCTTCCAACTCCAATCATGGGATTGCTTGAAACACTGAGTGACACAATACAGCTCCTTGATCCCGAAAAATATTTAATTGACAAGCATCGACCGTATTAGCATATTTTTAAAATGTCAACCATAGGGACATCTTAACCCCCATATGTTTGTACACTTTATTTAGCACCCTAGAACAGAGTTGGGTGAAATTGCTTCACGAGTTTAAATGTGTGTGCGTAACATAAAATAGATGCATCCATTTTTATACATGGTGTAACAAGACCTCACCGACAAAGTAATACTAAAGAATCATTTTTTGTGAAGGAACATATTCCCAATGTCGTTTATGAGTTATACGTTCTTATCAAGGTGCGCGCGCCACGCACCGCAACCAACCCGTACGTTGACCATCTGTGTCGTCAGCCCTCTGTCGTGGCAGTAAACGCCTGTTGGTTGCTCGTTGTTGTAGATATGTGATTGTGAGACTTTAATCAATATGGATCAATATATCTGTGTGTTATTTTTGTACAATTGTTTATATTTTTTCCTCGTGTATATGTTGTTATATGAAGAATGATCCTCTCTGCACGGCGCATCATCCCCATCAGTTTTTCGGCGAGGTCTTGAATAAAAATGGATGAATGCTATTATCTACACACAAATTTAAAATCGTGGAGCCATTTCAAACAAACACTGTCCATACAAAAATTTAATATCCCTGTTAAATTCATCAATTGTTATACTTTTATTTACTATATATATTTACAAATTTTGTGTATATAATGTGGTCAACGTATTCAAAAGAGACGTACAGAAAAATGCAATTATATATATCGACCCCTATTTATTGTTGTGGAAAGTATTTACTATTAATTTTGGTAGATTCTCTAATTTATCCTCCTTTCAGACTTAAACAACATTTACGTTCTTTAATACCCTTAATTTTCCTCACATTGGAAAAATAGCACAGTAATTAATTCAATCAGCTGCATCATTACCTGACTATATGAAAGTTCTGAAGTAAGACTTCAATATCTCACTTTGCAGTTTAATCGTGGTGAAATTCCACCCACATTGTGAAAGTTGAGCTTTTTACACAAAGAGCCAGCACAAATTCCTGGGTAAGAAATTAGGCCGGGAAGACACGCCCACTTGTTCATGACTCATGCCACGCCAATGTTGGTCCCATGTCACGACACTATTTACTTAATCGATTAAACGTGCCAACATTTAAACAGGAGCAACTTCAGTCATTGGCGTAGCCGTCGTCACTTCCATTCAACACGAATATTGTCTGCTCGCTAAACAAAAGCTCATTCATCTGGAAAGCACTTGAAAGCAATTCAAGAAACTGCAAGGGCACAGCTGGCGATTTTAAAATCTCCAAGTAGTGGTACACGTAAGCATCGCTCACAAATGGAGCCATCTGCTTTTTTTTTAATTCACGCAGATCAACCTAAATGTTCCTGGTTGTCCAAATCTTTAAAAAATGTTTACAAATATCCACATTCCTTCATGAGCAGAAAATACAACGTCCAAATTGACACCTGCGACAAACATCATGTTTACAAAATCACTTCCTGCTACATAGGATAAACTAATAGCTCATTAAAAATCAACATCAAACAAAGTTCGGCAATGATAAAAAATCTGTTTAATATATTATCAATCCTAAACGTTGTTTAGATACGCTAAAGGTAAATATTTCAGATGTTGAGACCAGGTAATAACAGCATTACATCCTAAATGGTTAGTATTAAATGTAACATTACTGCAATTAATGTGGAAACTCGGCAACTGTAGTCGGTACGAACGGAAAAATTCAAAAGAGAAATTTTTTCAGTCTGAGAGACATACACGAATACGAAGAAATAAATGAGATTATTCGCGATCAAAGTCACCATACTAGTCCCTGAAGTATGTTTCACTGCAGAACGCGTTATAAAATAATATATATATATATATATATATATATATAAATTAATGCACGTAACCAAAATGCTTCCAATAAATTTTCCTTATTAAATTAATACAAACCATAAATAACGGCAAATTGTTAAATACTGAACAATATGTTGGAAACAAAAAAAGTTCGATTGATTTAATTTTTTGTAGAACTATGACGTGAGTGATCAAAATAGTTCAGTAATCAATACAAGAAAAAGATTTACCATATTTTTTGGAATAATAAAGGTAATTAGTGAAATTATCTGACTCTTTGATATAAATAAATAGTAAATCAGGCTAAAAGTCAGAACAAATTGAATATTAACTCTTCGCTTGTGTGACATAAATTTTCATCTACCTTAATTGTTCTTTAAAAATTCACCAGATTAGGTTCCAAATTTAGGGATGAAACAACGTGTAAGGGCTAATGATTATGAATTTTATATTAAATTTGTTCTGGCTTATAAGCTGATTTATTATTTATTAATAACGTTAATGACGTAGGTCAACACAAATTATGACTGTTAGTTGTATTAATACATTAGCAGGGAGAAAAATGACGATTTTTTTGGTTAACAGGCTACATGAGTGTGATACTGAAACAGGGAACTCCCCTTTCATAGAATGGGAAGGTATTTGAAAATGATGTGGAAGGTAGAGAAATATAGCCAAAGGTTGAGTACGGCCCCCGGGCTATAGTTTAAGGATCCTACCCGGTGTTTCACCTAGAGATGCAGGGTAAACCCTAGAAAACCTGAATCAGGTAGGTTGGGCATTGAGTACTATTCTCATGCCCTTCCGAATAACGGGAGAGGAGTTTGCTGTGGGCTCGCAGCATTCCCTTCTCCACGTCTGCGCAAGTTTTAGGAGGCACTTGTCTGACTAATCCAATAGAATCATCGGACAACTCTTGCCTTATGCCCAGGGTCTTCGACCCGAGTATTTGTAACTTCTTTTTAAACTAGCTTGCCAAGTAAACGACTGTCTGGTAAAAACGCAGAATAAAAGCGCAATTTACTAAATCAACTGCAACGTCAGAGATAAGATTTACATGTCAGTCATCAACGAACTTAAGCATAAGGCTGTATAATCATAAAAAAGGCCAAACAGATCACTATGTACCACATCGCTCTCACTACATTACAACTTTTTTATATCCTCATAAAAACAACCATATATATAAAACGGAAATCTATAGAAGCAGTTTATATATAAAAGTAATGTAATTACAACACCAAGATTAGAGGTGTTGCCAAACTTCAAGATAAAATTTCACGTAGTGTAGAAGTATTTTCAACCACCTTTTATCTCCATAAACTGTGATATATTTACAATGTTCTTAGGAGGATGTGACTGGTTGGAATAGTTGGTGTCCATAGTTCAATTAAATAATTTGTGCGCTTACAGCACATTTTAATATTATATGTCATAAGGGATATGAAAATTCTTGTACGTCATTTTAAATGTTTTTTTAATGTAAACGTAATACATCAAATAGTATTGGCGTACTACAATATGGGCGCTAATGGTTCAAACATTAAAGAAATGTAACTTACTGATTCTTGAAATGAGTATGAATGAAAAAACTTTACAATATTAAGACTGTATTACCTGAAATCACCCATAGCAGTAGTTACAGATTTTATTTTGAGAAATCAGTGTTAAGCATGACAAAAATCAACCTAAGCAGAACGTAGTGGCTATTTTTGGATACTTCAAGACCTTTTGACCTTCCATAACATTCGCAGGACAGTGATTACGCATAGTGATCTGCTTTCAAGTTTGTACTTAAATAATGAAAAGAAAAGAATGAAATTGTGACGACTATTTTTATAATTATCAATGACATGAAGTTTCGCCTCCAGTTGTAATCAGCGCCAGTATTTAAAATACAGTAACAAAAATTTGTGTAAGTTTCTGATAACCATTGTTAGAAAGATACTGTCTCCTCAATTGCTTTCTTCCTAGCATTCTTAAAAGATAAATTGGACAACGTAATTTCCTTACATTATTATAGATATATAGTACTCAGGTGAGATCCACCTAATTTAACATTTCATGCATTATCGAACCCAATAAAAACCCTAAATATTAAATTGCTCTGTATCTAATTAAAATCCATTATGTAATTAGTGTTAATAAATCTTAATGTTTCTAGTTAGTAAATTGGATTTATTGAATTATCCCTCCATTTAAATTATATAGTCAAATTCTTGGCATAATTTATAATATTATAAAAGCTTTTCATTACAATATATATTAACCTAATGGAAATTGACTAAATAACACATTCAGAAAGATCAAAAACTTCCGTTACTAATCAGTTTTAATAAATTTTACATTTTGTCGTTAGTTTCACTAATTGTGTTTCAATTTTCTTTGGAGGTATGTATTATAAACTGTAGTTTGTTATTTGTGTAAGAAAATTTAATATTAATCGGTGAACCACATTTCAGGAAGTGTTTACACCTTTGTTGAGGGAGAGAGTCGCTGGTTGTTTGGGAGAAGCATTTCATTACGTAACACTTCATAAGTAATTAATTAAAAAATGATTACATATTTGGCGCTCAACGTGGGGCCAAAATATGTAATGATATAGTTTATTTGAATTTTGTTGCTATTGTTCATCAAAGTAGTTACTCCCACGTTTCTGGTATCAAACTATTTAGTGCTTTTATTCAAAGTTTATCGACTATATTTAGGTCCAGGAACCAACAAAAAACGCAATACTCGCTCCACATAACTGTCTCTCAGGTTATTCTCGGGAACAAAGAATGTTATTTAAGTTGAGTAAAACGCTAAAGAAAAAATCCTTGTAATACATTTAAACAATTTATTTTGTCTCCAATCGGCATTCACTTACAAATTCAACTGAACAAGACAAAGATCAAACTTCAAAAATTATAAAAGCCCTTCTCGTTCACCAAAGAAGTAAACAGTTCATTAGGATGCATTGGGATGGATCAGAAACTTAGTGTAAGATTCAGTACTGATGGAATTAATAAATTAAATTATTTTTGAAACTGATACTTATCTAACGTAGTAAAATTATTAAATATAACGACTATTAAGTCAGAACAAGTTTAATACCTAATATCCACTTCAATGGCTACAATGACACTGAAATCAATGCCAAAAGACAAACATAAATCTTACGTTTAACCACTAATTTGGGACTTCGTTATGTGAACGTAATAGTTGAGATGAGACCTGAATAATTAATTTCTGCGTTCAAATCTTCTATGATGCAGAATTTCTGTAACAGTTTGATTATATTAAATGCCATGAACTTCAATTAGTAGGTTCCAAAAATATTTAAAATGATGGGTAATAATTACAATGAAATTTATAGTGCATAGTGTGTCGCCTCAATGCCTGTTTAAGTCGAAATATAAAAGTGTAAACAAACTTGACCTTTTCTTGAGTACATTATATTCCATCCATTTATCATATAGACGCGACCTTCGTTTTTCTATTTATAGAAGTAATGCATGAGTAAATCTCAGCCCCCACAACGTCATGGTCATAGCTGGAATTGCCAGTTAAGTTTAGATAAAAACTGCGGTCAGTGAGGAACCTGTTTTTGTGGAAAGTGACGAGTGAACTATGACGTGTTCATTCCTGCACGTGAGTCTCATTCCAGAGTTTCGCCGCGTCGCAATAAACAACTGGTAGCATCTTCCTCGGCTCCAAAGGCGTGCTCTGAAACCTTAATGGACGTCTTTCATCCCCGAGAATAAATAATCATGCTATTAAAATCTCAAGTGATGATCTTGCCTTTACAATCCAAGTATAAACGAGAGACGGCCTAGCTAATGATCACAGAACCCTGTTCGTGTGATATTACTGTCTCAACAGCTCAGTCATTTTAAGACGGAAAAGTGTGCGGGTCGACGGATATAAGAATGCACGTAGCCGTACGGTCTCCGACTTGAAACAGTTTCATCCAGATTTCTTACAACAGGACTAACGGTGTTCAGGAACAAAGGCATCATCGTTGCACAATTATTAGAAAAATTACAAGACCTACGGCCAGATAGACGAGTGACTAAGACGAGGCTACGATGTTCCATGGTGAGTCAGCGTTCCCTTACCTTCGTTTTCCACTTGGACCATAAGCAACTGGTGGATCGCACGACAAATCCACCGTTACAAAGAATTAGTCACGCCTCTCGTGGCGCAATCGGTCATTCCCAGGAATCTACTGCGAAATATGCAGTTAAAGCTCGAGTCGTACACTTCTGAAAACTTGGACTCAAATGAGGTCGTGCACTGCACGGAAATTATTTCTCTCTCACGGCGTCAAGTTAAACAGGACAATAAATTAATTCTACCATTTTCTTGATCGTTTCGAATATTTTACAACCAACCCCACGAGGGCGTGTGATTTAATCAACATCGGGAACGTCGCTTTTCCTCTCAACGACACCGAAAACACTAACATGGGGGCCAAGTACGACCACTTGTCACTAACTAACTGAGCGACACCTAAAACTTCGTATCATATATACAAATTGTCCGTGACGTATTTATTTAATCTACGATTGGGCACTTTGCCCGGTGGCAGATACATGAACTTACACAAAATGAATTTACAATAAATAAATACAATAATTAGAAGACGAGCATGGGAAAATCTCAACCGGACCGGAAATCCGAGCCCGGACCTCCACTTACCAGGTGAACACGCTACCATCCGAGTTATCAGAGGCGACGCCCAGGCAGGTGCGATCTTTCTCCGACCATTGTGTGACTCTGAAGCTCGGGTACACCTAGACTTTACGAAGCACATGCTTCACGGCCTAATTATTTATGACTTCAGTGAAGAAAGGATATGTGCGAATTGATCACAGGTGATATGATTGTAATTTAAAATACCGATCTAGTCGAAAAATTTTTACGTTTTTTTTTATATGGTTTCATAGCCTTCATGACAGAGCGAAAACTATTAAGCACCATTGATAATAAGCCACGGAGGCCTGGGAATGTGTCATAATTGACGAAAGATAGTACAGATTAGTGTTTTAATGTATAATAACGAAGGAGAATACGTCAGATAAATATGGCTTATTGGGCCGAAAGCTTCTGGGAAAATATGGCTGGTATTTAACTGAAATAAATTACATTAATAAATTAAGATTGAAAAATACGGTATCCAATCTATAACAATAATTAAATAAATAAACTGGACGTGTGGACAGTTGTCGCTTATTAAAGGTATATAATGGATAACATTAATCTAAGATACTCTTTTAAAAACGATATATAGAAATATAAGAATATTTGTCGGACCTGAAGCTGACAACAGTAAAAATTACAGAAACTATAAAAATAGTTCAGTTTGGGGAATGTCACCTTAATCGGCATGGTGAACAGGTGACCACACACGAGCAGATATCTGCGGCAGATCTGATCGGATTGGAGCGCAAATATTGGTCAGATCTGCGTTGCATCTCCACGTACAGATCATATCTGTCCAATTAACAGTCGTCAACCAGCTGAAAATCAGCCAAATACAGATTTATCTGCGTATTCCTAAGATTCCGTGTCAAACTGGTTACAGCATACAATGCTATTATTCCCAAGTAACTTTGAATTAATGGACGACCCATTTTTTTAACATACCGTTTCAGTTGCTTTATTACAACTTCAAATACAGCCTATTTCTAGATTGTTGCTCTCTATTATCAGGCCTGTTTTATTATAAAAGAATATTTAAATGTCTATCTTTACTTCAAACACCACTCTTTTATTAAGGTTTTCAATGTAGTGTATCTCATTCACCGGTCACTAACTCTTGTAATTAATAAAAATATATTTATATCCCACACTTTCGACAGTTTGATTTTAGTGCTTGTGATACACTAAGCATGGCAACCGTTACTGACTCACAATGCTTTGCTATCGGATATCTGTTTACTATTTTAGCGATCGCAGAGGACAAATGTATTGCGCATACGAGAATCTGTATGGTCTCGTAATTAAGATAAATGTCGCAGGAGCTACACTAATGTGTAAACATCCTTCAGATTTCTTAAATCGTGTCTGGCCACCATTGGTTTCGCATCCCACCACTATGATCCATTTCCGCCGATAGGGATTGAAATAAGTTTGGTTGAATTTGGTCCACAATTTTAAGATTTTAGCGGAACAGATATATTATTTATTTAAAGTACATACATAGAATCGCAAATCTGTAGTCTGCCATATTGTAAACAACAAATTCTACAAACTCGATACTGTTAAACACTAAAAAGGAATTCTACAAGTATCTGTCTTTAAAAAATGAAATTAAGAACGAAATAATTGAAGTGGTAATTTCCCGTTATCGGGACTTGACAGAATTCTGAAACTAATGTTTAGAATTACACAACTATATTAATGAACTATAGCTTTCTCCTTGATAACTTAAAAATATAATACATTATGAGAAAAAATTGTGGATGTAATGAACAAAATGTTTAGTTATTTTAGCATCTGAAAACAAAAGAAAAACTGATATATTCCTATTTACTGTTAAATATTATAGCAGCCAATATCTTTTTAGCAGGAAATTAAACTTGAAACCAAGATAGCCAAAGATTGGCACATCTAAGGAAAGATTGAAAGGATGTTGTTCATACAAAAATAGTTTATTCCCACAAGAAAATTACAATAATTACATACTAGCATTAAAAAGGATGCCCCGATTATTTGGCGAAACAACGACACTAATATCACGAAGAATTATTTATAGGAAAAATGATGTGGTCTGCCCTCGTTCGTGGACTAGTTACGGATTTTATGGTATTAAAAAATTTGAAATTAATTTGGTACAAATATTTTATAAAACAAAACTTAATGCCGGCCACTGAATAATTAATCAGGGATATATTCAAATATCGGAGTGGATACTGACCGTGTAATGAAGCTCTAATTTAAAATTAATAAAACGCCACAGTGAAGTAATGCCACGTTGATAGCCTGGAAGACTACAAAATGCATTTGAGATTAATGTTAAGAATGCCAAGATTGAAATGTTGCGCTCGGGATTTCTTGAAGGAAAAGTAGACCTCATGAATCACAGACTGCCCTATCATCGGATGAATAACACTAAACACAACTGAGATTACATTATAAAAACAACTACTGATGCCGAAAATGTTCTTTACAAAACGGCATAATTGAAAACCGCTCACTCTCGTAGGTTCACATTCTACAACCATGGATTAAAGATGACGCGCGTAGTTTCCAGAGACCAATGAAGGTCAGTTTAATCTAGAGGCTATACAATCAAGGCTAATCGTGACAGCATCTCAACATTAACACTACTTCAGTCTATCTCTAACATTACAATAAAATTTAATTTTCAAGTGTTATGCAGAGAAATTGCCAGGGATTCACATAATCTCATAAGCATATGCTGACGTCACACACTCACGACTCATTTGGTTCTTGTGCAGTGTTCCATTGACCATTTTAGCGGCAGACAAGTGGAGGACCCAAAAATGACATGTATTGTAGTCTTACAATAGTCGAGATTCATCTAACTGAAATACATTAAAGGTGCAGGTAAAAAATAGTCACCGTGGCAGAAAAGCAATGAATTAAGAACAATTACAAATCGTACTTTGCCCAAGACAATTTCTCCATAAATATTAATTTTCAAATATTAAGAAATGGATTATTAAGTAGCTACTAAACTGGCGAAATTAAGTGATAAAATAAATACCGCGCAACATTTGTGATTCTCGTCTCTTTCGTAAGAGTAAAAAAAGGCGCAAGAGCTTTAAGAACAATACGCAGTAGAACTCAGGATTTGCAGCCATCTACTGATTTTGTAAATGATATTATTAGTGTCTGTCAGACAGCCACTAATTTTATAAGTTGGCTTCGAAAAAAATTTCAGTTCGTTAATGCCGTTACTTCCAATACTTTCACAATCTCTGGTGTTAATTTATCAGAATTTTGAGACGTCATAATATTTTCCCGATATGCAGTTGTAATAGCTCTATTGAACAAATAGATGTACCGCTCAAAATAATTTCATCAATAAATAGAAATACTCGATGTAAGAGAAACAGAAGTTAACTATTAGTCGTGCGTGTTACCTCACGATACACAGAAAAAAAACCTTAAAACAGCCAAATTTGTCACTATTAATTTAATAACATCAAAATTAACACGACGTTTCGTCCTCAATTTATCACTTCATCAGGTGTACAATGCATGTGCATTATGAAACTAAAAATACAATAATTTTTCTAAAGTAATTAAACAATTGACCTTGTACAGACTTTATTCTATAGGTTTATTCCTAACGACGTTTCGGCGTGTTTTTATGCCTTCTTCAGGTTTTTTCCTCCCACAACAGTGTCAAAACATAAGAAAAAATCATATCAGGAGTCCAACAATAGTGGTACAGATCCGAGGCATCGAGTAACTCTTAAACTCCTTTTCAACAAGAAGTTATTTAAAGTAAAATATTTTAGTAGACATTTATATAAAATAAAATGGTTAGGTTTATCAGACTTCAGTGAAATAAATTAAAAAGAAAATTTTAATTATAATTTAAATCTGACTAAATTGGATGTGTTCTTTCATTTAAAAGAGATATTACTTACAATTTCTATACATTTCAAATTCCACAATTAACATCAACCACAGATTGATGGAAATTCTAGACAAAGTTTATTTATACAAAGCATCCTCTCCGTGTAATGTTCATAATTTAACCTGATGAAGTCCTAAATTGAGAATGAAACGTTGAGTTAATTTTTATGTTATTAAATTAACCTTTTGACCAACAGTATCTAGGGGAAAAGAGTTCTCGGAATTTTCAAACACCTTTTACTAGTATAAAAGTTACTATCTACGTGTTTCATTCGAACGTCATTAAAATAGTTTGTTAATCATCATGATTTTATACTTTCTATCACTCTCATAGTCACTATAAGATTCGCAGAGTAGCATAAAAATTATCAACGAATGCTCTAGAATTTCCTAAACCTTGTCAACTTCAATATAAACGCGGATTTATGAACGTACAATATCGCCACATTTGGCAAGAACGAAGCTACTTTGAGTCTACTATGGAATTTAAAAAAATCATCTATCCCCACAAGTGTTGTCAAAAATTCAGGTGCAGTTTACACACCTAAATACGGTATTTCTGAAAATTTTGGTTCTTTTCATCCATATATGATTAAAAATACATGTTTTCATATTAGCTTCGCGTTTATCACCAACGACGCAAAAAATTACTACCTTAATCACAGTTAAGAACAGTGATGTTTCCAATTGGGAACTAATTACGAGAAATTTGCAGAGTTCGAATCAGACATATATAGTACGTCGAGCAAATTCTGAATGATTGTGATTGTGCTGTTGTTCCGAAACTCGAAAAATTTCTGAACTGTACCTTCAAACACACATGATATTGCGATTTAGCAGAGTGTTTACACCATTAAAGTACACACACACAACTTTAAAAGTAAAAGATTAAATGAAATACAAATATAATTAAAAAAGAAATAGAGGAGTTGGGTGACAATCCGACACTCCAATGCTCACTACTAATCAGAAAAAGGAATCGACAAATTTATTTCCACTGCTGTAGGATTTCTCACTAATTTCTACTTAAACTACATCAGAAGAATCGCGGAAAATAGTTGTACTGATTTATTAGTCTATTTAGAAATGCTAATCTTTCGTTTTCGAATGTTTACTATGATCTTCAGTTGAGAAATACAACAGTCCATAGAGAATTTAACCGCACTCCTCAATCTGTTCCCAGCACATTAAGATGCTCGTCCTTACTAATCTCTGAATTAATTTGTGATTGCTCATAATGTTTCTCTGTAGCTAGATAACCTTTCAACTCTACTTTTAGTATCCGACCAAAGCGCCTGAACGTATCGCATCAAATGACACGTTCTCAAGATCAGTGTTTGATAATTCTGTTGAGCAACCAATCTTATATTGACACAATCTTCGGAAGAGAAATTTCACTTGGAATGTGTAACTTACCTCGTCAGACCTAGACCGATTTTGACAAACTGTGAGAGATACATTCAATATAGTGATATTTAAGACCTAAGATAGCTACCCCCACCATACGATTTACGCAGTGTTGCAACTACTGCTCGCGAGGAAGGAGGTAGGGGGACAAGGGAAAGACGCAATTAGTAAGATATATCTCTCCCAAAAACGAGTGGCAGCACTGGGCGAGGCCACAGGGGAAGATAGTGGCTTCCCGCAATTACAATAAAGTATGCTTGAGGTACGTCAATATTTTGAATTACGTCAAAACATGCATATGTATTATTTCTAAGATTATTAAAGAAATAAGGTTAACTAAAAAGTAAAACGACAAGAAATAGTGCGTTGGCTGAGAGGAGTGGGGGAGTTACGGCCATGCCCAGACTGTCATTGTCTCTCAATTGGCTGTTGAAAATCGTTTTTCTTTATACAAAAATAATTATTAGTCTTAACGATAATAATAACAAAAAAAGATTAGCCTACGAGACAACCAATTACCGAAATTCCCAAGTAAACCATTACCCTGCAAAGTGGAGTGTCTGGATTACCTTTCCCCCTTCCAAAACTATAAAAAATGTTTAACCATCACGTCTAAATAAAAATAATAATAAACGAACTTAATTTTAGTACATAGTAATAAAAATAGCACATGTTGCTTCTATCATTTGGGTACACTTCGTGAGATTTTACATGACATGTTTAGATGCACACTTGATAAAGGAGAATGGGAAGGGGAGTATTGCCGTTTGAGGATGAGCTTCCCCTTCAACTGACTACCGGAACGCTACTACCATAGTTAAAAACATTAGTTGTAGTCATACGAACGAGTATGGAGACTGCGACAAAGTCTGTTTAACACACACCGTACTTATTATCCACTACGTTTTACGGATGACTTTCTTGACGTATAACATATCCTGCACTAGCACCAATGTTTTCAGAATTGCTTTTCCACTACGAACTTGCGTTTAAAAAGATGGCAGTATGGGCGGAGGAGTCCACTGCTTACCATGTTGAAACACGAATAGCTAAATCTCCTGAACTGTAAATGATTATCAGTTTATATCACACCATATATATAATTCTAAAAACATTATGGAAGAAATTATTGTGCGTTCAGCACATTCAAAAATTTATCCGTTAATATTTATACTAATTTCTTAACGGCACGCGAAAAAGGTTCAATGAAATGAACGAGACGTTGTACTATTGTTATTACTGTTGTTGATTTATTCAGGCCTTAGATTGGTCTGATGAAACCATCAATGCTAAATTATACTGCGCAAGCCTGCTTTTTCTACGTAGCTACCACATACTCTATAATCTCCTTAGCATATTCCATCCTTCCCTCTGTTATTTTATTACACACCCCCCACAATTCCCTCTTATGCTAATTTTACAAGACTCGTGTCTCAAAACGTGGCCTGTTAACCTATCCCTTCTCTTAGTCAAAGCCTTCTAAACTGTTATATCTTTTCCTATTCTGATTAGAACTTCCTCTTTAGTATCTCTATCCACCAGTCTGATTTTCAGAATTCTCCTATAGCAATACATTTCAAAGGATTCTATTCTTTTCCTGTCTGCAACTCCTACCGTCCACGTTTCGCACCCATATAAGGCCACTCTTCATAATATACCATATACTAAATTTTTCTCAATAAATTACTTCTATTTCTCACTAATTAGGCTGTTGAACACATTAACAAGACTTCAATGAAAATAATTAACTATAAATAGTAGTAATGAATGTCGGAACCCTTCATTTCCACAAATAATAATAAAGGAACCTGCATCCTCTCCAAATACCGTGTCTTTATGTAACGGTGATAATCATTCTCATGTTGGGAATTTACATCACTTGAACACGCCGTCAGCAGTGAATGTATGATAAATTTTGTAATTAAGATGGCGATTGCCATTTTATTTAATCAGTAGCGATACTCTGGTTGTGAAATTCAATATTGGAGGCAATAACAACCAAGTCCGACGGAAATAAAATGCAGCATTACTCCAGCAAGGCAGGACATCAACGAGCCTGGGGTGTGAAATTCTTAGTTTTGGGGATTAGCAGACCCTAACTGGCCAATTGCATTCAACTCTCGGGAATTTAGAAGGCAGCTTTCTCTCTCCACGAAATATGACGAAAACCGATGGACCAAGCTGGACATTTGATTGGGGCTGGGGGTCATGTGATCTACCATCCACCCCAATGGTCGGGGCATGGGCTAAGTCAACCTGGGACACGCTTGACGTAAAAAAAGAAAGGGAAACAAAGTTGCAACAAAATAATCCCCTTACAGTGTAAGAATAAAGAAAAGTTATTACGTAACAAGAATACCCTTGGGGTAAGGAATGAAGAATGTCGCCGATGGAGTGAAATTTGATGACTTTGCATCACACCAATGTTAGAAACACATTCTTCTTTTCACTTCACCGTCATATTCTGAAACGTATACTTCAACTATTTTCAAATTTTAGAATTAAGTTGATTGTTACTCACTTTCACTTATTCTGTACCAGACAGACGTTGCGGCACGGCCAAAGGGTCCGTAGCCGTTCACACGACACAAAAATCCTAAATATTCATTGTACTAAAAGAAACATTAGTAGAGCAAATTTTATGGTCGTAATATGAGCTAGACGTGCAAGGGAAATTATGGAGAATACGATTGATGGCACGTGGCGTAGCCATATCTAACAAAGACATTGCTTACGGCTGACCTTACGCGGAACAATAGCCAAGGCCAAGAGTAGATATGGCGAGGCGATCGATACGGCAACGACACACAGCATCGCATCGCATCGGCTGGTTGGCGACGGTCCTTCTCCTCCTCTTCCTCCTCCTCCACAACACAAACATCTCCATGCCTTTATTCTCTTGCAAAACAGTTCACCAATACGCGTAACTTGGCGCCATTGCATGCAAGCTGAAAAATATACATCAGTGTAATGGTAAGATGTGATCATTAACTTTGTTGTTTGTAATAACGGCATATATGTAATTACTAGTGCAAGCGGAAACTTTTCAGTTCACTTCAAATTTCTCATCCCATTTATTATGTTTAGCTTTAACGGTTTCACATTATCCTGTCATCTAATGTAGCCGCTGTCTCTCTACTTGGGCCATTTTCTTCTATAGCCATAGTCTTCTTGTTTGCAGGTTAGAGGGTTAACAATACATAAAAAATTAACCATGTATCTTGTTGTCATTTCTCATAAGTCCACTCTAAGTCTGTAATTCTGATTCGTAGAGTATAATTATAATCTTCCCGAACATGGGTCGCTACCCACTGCCGACGCAGCTTGCATTTAATGCAGAGTTGCACACGTTATCTTCATCGTTTCGGATTCGTTTACCAGCAGCGAGTACGCCAAACTGCCACATACCTTTTGTATACAAATTATGTGTGAGTCGCCTGAGGAAGGTGTAGTATCCATTACCCGATGATTGTGAAACCGTGACCTGCATGATACATTAACGGTCAACGCGTACGACTCTGAAAATCCTTTTCCTATATTAGGGACAAGAATACAGCAATTTAATAATAAATTGTGCGAAATGATAGATGATATCCAACATATGAGTATTATTTGTAAATTTAAATGCATTCTCCTCTTCCTGTATTGGTTTTCGCCGCACTTCCGAGTGTAATTTCCAGCAATCTTGAACTCCATCACTTCCTTCCATTACGTAGCAATATACGATTCAGAGATCGTGGCATGAGGCACTCCAACAGCCTCGACAATCTCCAAGTCATGTTAATCGCCAAAATTATTCTTACAACAGGTAAATAATTTCCTGTTGGGTAGTTCCATGAAAATTCAATCTTCCTATAGAGCTTTAAAAAGGTCGACACGGTTGTAAATAATAATGAACAATTGCATTGTATCTGTCCAAAGTATTGCCTTGTTGAAGCTCACCGACAGGTTTCATGCAACTCTTAATGCTAATCTATTCTGCGCTAATCTTTTCATTTTTGCAGCACACATCCATCCTAAGTTGCCTAATATATTCTAGCCTTGGTCGTCTCTTCTATTCATACCCACGCACACTAATTCAATGAGCATTCCGTGTCTCGAACTGGGGTCGAGACATTACTGTCCGTCTAAATGTTTTGAATCAAGATCAGTCGTTTTATCAAATTTATGTCACGAATACTTTCCGATAACTACAATTAAATGCAACGGCTCTTCAAATGCCTTTAATGAAAGTTTCTGGATTATCCCCAAGAAGCTCTGAACGTAGGAGTCGATAGATTTTGGAATAAATTTTCTCGGGCAAGTAGCCGAGTGAAGGAATTTGTTGAACACGACGTTTCGGCGACGAACTTCTCCACTTCGTAATTTTACTCCACTGGAAGATGACGGCAGGTAGAAGTTCATAACTAATATCAAATTTAAATTATTACTAAATGATCAACGGTGACAATATTAATTTAGATAAAAGCAAAATTTCGTTTCTTCCCTTTGTTTCCTTAAACAAAAATAACATCTGAAGATGCCCACAAACAATTTCTGAATGTTACAATAGGAATTTCGTTACGTACGTATTATATGCAACTTTTAATCAGTCGAAATAAATATTCTGACTATCCATTTTCTACCAATTTGTAGTTTTAAAAATATTAAGATGAGGTAGTTTCATTGGCATGAGAGTGGTTTAAATGAAAACTTTTGTGTGATATATATATAAAATTCTATATTATTGGATCCTGATCGGGTGTCAAATTTTAAAAAGCGATATGACGAGTTTTTCCTTTCTAAATCATTCTGGCGGGTAAATGTGCTTCGGGCTCGAAACTTTGAAAGTGTCCCAAGAATCTAGATCATTTCTAGGATAAACTATTACATTATAGAAATTCGTAATGATACAGTGCAATAGTGAGAGAAAAAATTAAGACAACACATCCACGCGATGTAAACAATGTTGACTTCTGTTGCGTAAATGAACCATTGACAACAAAAACAGAATAGCCGTCGGCCAGCAACCTTGAACTTTCTCCAGGCCAAAGAAGACTAGGAGCGGGAAAGTGGTTTTGCAGGTCATAGACCGTGCTGGACAAACAAACTGGACAGTGCTAATCCAAGCTATACTACCAAATATTACTATCGAGAACATATCAACTTCTGAAACGAGACACGAATATGTTCTATTTTGCATCGCTTCAAAATTAAATGGAAACACACACACAATGAAAGAAAGGAACACAAATTAAAACGACACCACCACCATATTAAATGTCAGCACCGTAATTATGGGCAAAAGCAAATGGCATTTAGAAGAAAATTACGAAAAATAATGACCACTAACAAGATCTCAACAATAAAAACAGTGCGAAGAGTGAACGTCAACGTTATACAAATTGATGTTCGATTTAATATTAACGTAGTGAACAGCATTTCTTTGCTAAATAAATTCGTTATTATAGTTATTATTATTATAATTATAAACAAAATATCAAAACTGGAAACAGTTAATCTAAAAATAATTTTGTATATAAAAACCGTAACACACAATACAGAAAATAATTATAAATTTTCTGGAATTTAATATCAAAAGCTCATTTAACGAGTACATGAAATAGCAGTGATATTACACACTATCCTAAAGATTGTGGACTGTCGTTAGCAACCTCACAAAACAAAACAACACCAGGTTCTCATACTACTAAATTTAACAGGAAAACGTATTTTAAAAATTTACCAATCTGTTTTTTAATTTATAATTATAACCAATTAATTATTGACTAAAATAATATGAATTTTATCCCAGCAATCTACTAAGAATAATATTTTCCTCTATAAAGATCCTATCACAGTCCACTTCAGTTGAAAAACTACATGCCCTGTTCGTAGAACCGAAAATACGACAAGTTACAATTAAAAAAACTAAGCGAAAAATTTGGCAGCAATATAATAATAAGAAACAGTATGTATTCAACAAGCAAGCATTTCAACTGAAATAAATTCACAGCCTCGATCCCTCAACTAATCAATATTTTCGATAATAATTGCAAAAAAATATACAACCTGTTTTTGCTGTGTATGATTACTCTTAAACGCCACTAAGGTAGGAATCTTCTGGATCTTTTGACATCTCCATGGCCCGTAAATGAAAACAATACCAATGCTCGTAAACTTCACCAAGAGAAATTGCATTCATTCGAGCATAGAACACAATTACGCATAACAAATCTCAGGTGTCTACAATTCGTTTATAAATGTATAAAAATAAGTCATTTCGCAACGAAATTATTAATATAACTCCGAAGTTTAATACAATATTTCAATTACGGAGAGCAAAGATGGATTTTTATTACAATTTATTCTCTTAAGGTCAGCTTAAATTAGTTTACATCATCAGAATAAATAACATTTCGTCACATAGTGCTAAAATTGAACGAATCTACGATTTTTAATCGCCAGGAATCAAACACGGGGTTCTCTTATTTCATATTTTCGTATTTTAAGCTCATTAAACATTTCAAGGATATTATTTTAACTCTATTTATGTGGGTATGAAAGAGCGATTATCTTTGGATCACAATTAAATAATATGGATGGAGCACTGTATGTTCTGAGTATTAAGTTATTAAAAATGTGTTATTGACATAGAACTGGATTCTATAATGCTAATTAAAATATTCGTGGATTTTTCTAAAATAAATTAGAGTTAATACCACTATATATGAATTTTATACAAATAACTGTTCAATCTAATAGTAATAATAAATTAAATCTCAAAAACGGAAAATATTTACACGAGTTCATTTAATTACATAAAGTAAAAAGAGAGATTAAATTAATTTGATTCTTAGTTCAGTGAATAATTTTTAATATGCACAGATAATCACAGAAATAGTGTTTAAAGATCCATATTTTCAAAATTTATTTTCTTTTTAGGGATAGAGCACAAACACATCGGTATTTATCGATTTCGCTGGTCGCTTTATGGCGTGATCGCTCAAACGCTGTTACGGAAAGATATTAAGTTTTGTTGTACTGAAAGAGCCGATATTCTGGTTTAACATTATTTTGGCAAGACTTAGCAGGCAACGCATTATTAATTCAGTAGTAACCCAAAAAGTAAGAAGTAGCTAATGGCTCAAGCAGTGATGTGACTACCAATTAAAATAGATTTCAAGAATATTCCAAGACTTATCCGTCCTCAATAAGTAATTCAATTAATCCTCTAAATCCTCTAAATTCACTACTTTTAAACAGCACGTATTACATATTTAAGCTTTCAGCCTAGTGGCCATTTTCACCCGTAAAACCATTCAGAGAAAACAACCATTAGTGATACATAAATTTGCATTACTTATATATTCTATTTAGCATTTCGGGTTTCCTGAATAAATAAGTCAGTTATCAAACACGAATGTCCAGAAAAAATATTTGAAAGTGTGACAATTGGACAGGTCAAACATTAATCTCAGAATTACTTAATAGAATATATATATATATATATATATATATATATATATATGAAATGAAAAATTACATATCACTCAAGTCGATTTTCTGAACGATTTTACTGGTGAAAATGGCCACAAGGCTGAAGCTCAAAATAATGTAGACGTGCAATTTAAATAATTAGTGAGTTTTGATGACTTTGAATTCCTTATAAATAAACATTTTAAAAAATAACTCCGAACAACCTGTTCACAAAAAAGACAAGTTTTTCAATGAATATAACGTTTCGTGTTCCCTTTTGAATCTTACGTACGGTAACATTTGGGCCCAGTAAAGGACGAAAAAATTTATATTTGCACCCTTATTGTTTAATTAAATACTTGAAAACTTCAAATACTTGACCTGATGAATTCAGAAAGGGAAACGCTGTATTAAAAATAAATCAAAACTACCTATTCACAGACAAAATATAAGATTTATTCAATTATTTGATTATTTAAATCAGGCCGTTTCATGAAGGATTATTAAATTCAAAAACGCATGGTTGTTAGACGAAAACAAATAAATGCTAAGGGGACACAAAGAGAATAATGAATAAATATTATCGTTTCACTATTGTAACAATAACTGTCAATCTGCTCTATTTATGAAAGATGCAGAAGTAGATTTTCTCAGATTAGTCCGGTTCTAGAGTGGGAGACACTTCGGGTTTCGGGATCAAGAACAAAATGCTTTCACAAAACATGAATCTTGTCCTTTTAGGCTTCTATATCAGTGGATTAGGCGAGTGATTTATCGATGTAAATTCTAAAAACCATGTCCCGATTGCACTCCAGCATTAACCACATATTTTTAATTGTCCAAGCTTACGGCCAGACCTCTGAATTTTGAATATTAACAGTTCCTTTATCTTTGTAATTCTGACCGGACGAACAACTTCCACGTTCCGAGATAGGAAATAGATACACTTGTGGCAAGTAATAAGAATCACAGAAGCGGGCACGTTGGAGCTTGTACTGCAGATCTCACCTTACCACTGAGCAGATTAGGAGGCAGGTCCATAGAGTAGCACTAAACGGTACCACTGAGGCAGCACTCAGCTGTGACTACTACGACCACTACACGCTCGAATGGTGCCATCTTACGACAACGGCTACAACTGGCTCCAGAGACCTTGAGCACTTATCACAGTCCGCAGCAGCCACTCCGACAAAGACACAAAGGACTTAGATATTCACTCACCGACATCGAGCACGAGCGTGGACGCGGGCGCGGGTGAGGGAAGAAGCCTTGGGCGAAGTACATGGCCGAAGCCCCGATCAGAGCCGGGACTATGAAGTCCAACAGTGACATGATTCGCTGGGAAGGCGGACGAGTTGCACCTGCGACAAAGATCACCAAACTGTCGCTACATATCCTGGCGACGAGGTCGCTAATCTACGCGTCTATATTTGCCTGTTAGCTATCCGGAATGTGGGGCCTGACTGCGGGCCAAAACCCACAGATAAGTTCGCCTCGTCCCCTCCAGATTGCGCAACGATTCTTATCAATTATCATGGCTTCCTTATTTATGTGACGTGGGGACTTTCACGGTTCGGATCGTGGTAACCGAAACGAACTCCGAAACTCAAATAAATCGAGGTAGATCTGGTTTTATTTTGAGCGCAGCGCCTCTGACACGTTATCTAAAACTAGGAATAGCATACTCGATAACAAACCAGAAATCGTTACATTCTCTTATTACTAATACCATAAAATTGTCAAACGGAACTGCTAATTTGCAATATGGACTTGCGGTGAAATTCGAAAGAAAACTAGGCTTGCGAATCACCCGTTGGAAAACAACGCGGAAACTTATTTATAAATCATACCTGGAAAATTCTAGAATTATGGCGGGAACTAAAATGCTCTTTCCTTGAATAAGCACGAGGAAACTGCATACGCAGGAAAACATTTTTTAATAGGCCTATTCCTTGCGTTCAGCAACATTTCGGAATGCCTTTCACCAAATCTGTGATGATACGTGTAGTTTTTTGAATTGGCACGGTGGCCCAATTGGCGGACATTATACAAACAAGATCACACGATGTATTTTGGTACAACCTCCTTAATTAAGCAATGCTAACCGCGTAGAACATTTATTCATAGCTACCAGTACGGAAACGTTCAGCGTTATTCTGTACAAAAAGCCGTTAATTTAGTCGATTTTCTGAGAAAATAATATAAACGTAATATGAAATATTATTAAAATAATTAAGCCAATTGATATGGTTAGTAAATTGCAGCTCGGCGTAGATAATGAAGATAGGGTGAAAATCTTTGGGGACTTTGAATGTCTCCTTTTCTCCTGTAGAAAAAGGCCGATGCTTCCAAAAAATTGAAGATTTTTCGCGTTGCTTAATGTCTACGTCGAGCTTCAATTTTTCATGTAAGCCACCGTATCTCTCTTTCTTTTCTTATATATATATATATATAATTCAATAATATTTTAAACTTTGGAAGCCACTTTACGCAATCTAGGGTCGATCGAACGTAATGGGATATTGAGCCGTTATATTTTCAGCTCAACTTGCTTTACTCACTAAATCTATTGAATTAGAACGACTAAAAATGAAAAATTTGAAACGTTTCGACAATAATGTACTTGTAAGTCATTATCAAACATTTTTTAGAACTTACTGTAACTAGAACAAATTTAAAGGACAAAGGGATAAAAAGGAAGATAGAGACGCCACAGTTCATCATAGGTAGTTTTCATATTGGGAATCTCGTTGAATAATAGCGCGAACCTTGATAAAATCATTTCAGACACACTATTGGTAGATGGCTTCACAATCATACACTTTTTTTTTACTTTCAGAATCGAACACACTGCTAAAATGTAAATAATAGAACAAAATTATGATGTCTCGTGATGAAACGCCTTTTATTTTGGCCTGTACAGCCTAGAGCATTATTGTTCAAATTAACTCTGCAAACAAAATTACGTTCAATAAAACATTATAATTAAATATTTATTTTTATACGTCGTGAACATTGACATCGACGTCTGGTTAATGAAATTTACATGCCTTAAAGTTTACAACTATTTGTACTTAGAGATTTCAAGTCCTCGTACTCCTACAACATTATGATGATCAAATTTATTTAGAGAAGCATTAAGGTATTTTATAAATTTAAAAAATGGATAGCTCGATGTGAAAATTATGATAATTTTGATGTTCTTCGGTTTATTTAGGTTTTATTTATACTACAATGCAAATTCATTTCTATAACATTCTACTTTTAAGTTGGTTTTATTGTGAAAACGACTTTGATAATATAAGATTAATCACTCATAATTAATTTTCAAAAAATTAATAAATCATAAAACATTGGTCTCCAACTTAATTTGATAATAGGTAGGCTTATTAATAAAAAATGGTTACTTCGGAGAATAGATACTTCTAACAAAAGAAGTATGCAGTTACCTCACATTTTAATCATAACAGACTGAAAATTATTTAATGAAATAATTTAATAAGCCTCACAATTATTAATATTAAGTTCACACCAACAATAAAGTTTTTAAATTAAGACAGGACAGAATGATATGTGAAGTTATGAAAATATATACAAAATTAAAACTTAAATACTATTGCACGTAAAGTCCAAAATACAGCATAAGGTTTTGCCTTTCTCGGACATATTCATCTCAAAGAGAAGTAAGCCAACAATAAAATAAAAGTTTAGGAATACTTTACCATAAATTAAAACTGTAATTTAAAAATAGACTATCTTATGGAAGCAATTAATGTTCTTTTGTTTTAATGTTGACTTATTTCACTTGCAGTTGCCTGGAGAAGGCGAAAGATTTTTTTTTTTGATGGGACTTTGAATGGTATTCATGAGGAAGGTTTAAAGTGTGGTTTTCATTTTATAAATATTATCAAAAATAAGTCTTAAGTGTCGTCCGTTTTATTAAAATATTAGACAATTACAGGCAGCTGCATACATCAATTGCAAGTTATTTTATGGGTTCGTATTCCAGAGAAATATAAGTAATTGGGAGAAAAGAAGAAATAACTTCGCCGAGTCTTGCAATTTTGATTTAGAACAATTTACTTTTTCACTCCGTTTATTGCATGCATCTGGCAACAAGCATAAGGCGCACCGTAGTAATATATGCAAATTAATATTTATGAAGTATATACATAATTTGAAAATAGCTAATGTGATAGTGAAGCTAAAAGTAACCGGTATCCAGTATTTCAGTTATGAAATCAGCCGCGGACACTCGAACTACGGACGTCAAAAAAGATAATGCGGCATTCGTTTAATCTATGCAGCCGATAAGAAAAATGCTGTTATAGGAACACCACAATCAGAGTTTATATTTTTACACATAAGTTATGCGTCAAGAAAACACAGCGAGAGCTAAATCAAACTTATAAAACAATACTTACGAATTTATACGCGTCTCTCGACATATTTAGAAATGTATACTGTAAAACTATTTTAGTAACTAGTTAGAAATTCCACACACAAATCTCAGCACATTTAACAAATCAAATACAATTAACCATAAGCGAATCATTTCTGAAATTTTTGTTGTGAATAAAACTAAATACAAACTTTTAAGTTCATTATATTTCAATGTAGAATTTCTTTTCCCCCACACAATTAAGCTATTTATCAATTTTTCGATTATAAGCAGTAGTTGTTGGCATCGAGTTATTATTTTTTTCTTTATGTTTCGCTGCATATGCCTGCGCCAATAAACACGTTACTCTTACTAAATAAAGTTTGTCGCTATCTCAATTTTCAATCTCCGACTTTTAGATTGACACTCTTTTTAAGTTAATTCATTTAGTGCTTCTTCTCTCCTAAAATTATATTTCATTTCCCGTAAATTTAAATTCATTTGTGATATTCAAGGACACTGCTTAAGGAAGTACAATCACAGGAAAATTATTGACATTACAAACTACGGTTTTCCTTCAATGACGTGCAATTCCAAATATCACTAGTCACAAATGGCAAAATCCGGATATAGGGGTGATTCAGGAGTTGGGCTATCCTTGATGCTACTCCAGTCATCAAGTTCGTTCTCACGAAGTTAAGCAGCACATCATTTAATATATTATTTTGCCTGTTTTTCAATAAGATAACTATTTCAACAGTTTGTTGCATATTAATTAGTGGAATATATTTTTAATTATAATAAAGCTTTCGTACATTTTGCACTCTCGAGAATATTATCTGAATTAATTTTAAGCATATTATTTTATTATGTTATTTGAGCTTGTTTATTATTGCGAAGAATACAATCCCTGCTTACTGTTTTCACATTAATATCAGAAATTAATTTCTTTTACAAAACATTTGTCTCTGCTTTCTATAATATACTGCATATTAAGACTGATATTGACTATGACGATATATTTGGCAAGAGAATTAATTGTCTTTAGTTATTATTATTAATACAGGAGTGCAAAACTGACGTAGAGATGGTTAAATTTATAACCAACCTGACGAGTACAAAAGGTACGGAAACGTTATTTAATATTAATAAAAATAAATATATTTCGACTTATAATAAAGTCTGTTTTGTTTGCTTTCTCCGTATCCTTTTTCCGTATTTTTTTAAAAAATAAGTTATTAACGTCTTCAAGTTGAAATTAATGTTTTAATAAGGCCAAAAACAGACAAAAATTAATAAAATAAAACCAACAATAATTTAATACAACTAAATGTTGCGGTCCTAATCTGAACCCTCTTCAGGCTGAACTTAAATTAACAATACACAAAATTGTTACATTACAAAGATAAAACAGTACGACCAAATAATACAATAATTAAAGAACCAAATAATATTAAAGTTCAATAAGATAATCAGTATACATTTTGAACATTATACTTCATATATTAAGATTGTATATACTACTGAGAAAATCTGTGTCCGTTTTTACAGTGTATTGGACCGAAACATTTAGTTGTATTATTGTAGGTTATTTTATTAATTTTTGTCTATTTTTTGCCTTCTTAAAACGTTAATTCTTAAATATGACAAATAAAAATTTGCAAGATTACACACAAAAAAATACGAGGTAATAACGTCAGAAAGATTGAGTTTCCAATTATTTACACGCTAAAACACTAAGATAATAAATTATTAAATTATATAATGAAACTCTTTCTAGAACTTGTACATAAGACTATTCCTGACAAAGCTGAGCGATATTATTTAGAGTATATAAGTATATATTCGACTTGTGACTCTTGTAAATAAGTAACAGGAAAACGTAAATAAATAATTTAAAATTCTGCACCAGAAGAATTACGAAAATTATTAGTCTGTTGTGTGTCAGTCACCAAAGTGTCGAAGTTTTTTTAAAAAAAACATATTCGGTACATTCATCTTAATTCCAATTATATATTGACCAGTTTCATCTGCTAGTAAATAAATTATCAGGTGTTCCACTAATAGAAAAAAATGACACATTCAGAACGGTATAAACCTCAGTTTTTTTTAATAAAAGGGTTCAAGAATCAGAGCTGAGACCACGATTCCGAAAAATTCTCAATGAAATAAACCTACAAGATTCGCCTTATTTCTGAGAATTTCCTATCGGGACCTTGGCGTCTTATATTTTTTCCATTACAGACAATGATAATACTTGAACAAAATATCTCAACAGCATAGTCAACAAACTTCTAAATCAAAATGTTTTATCTGCAAAGTCCTATGTTATATTATAAGGGTATTTCACGTTGCAATGTTAGCTTATTATCGCATGAAGAATTATGGTCCGTATACGATTTGGAAATGTCGTCGGGACACGATTGTGGCCGTTTTTTTTTTCGAAGATATCTTTGCATAATTTAACAACAGTTTCAAGAAATTGAATCCGATAGTTTCTGCGTGGATCCAACTTACGCTGTATGTCAAGATAACATTACGTTATATATTTATTTAGCTCATAAATCTTCCTTGCCGCTTTCCTTTCGAACTATGAAATTTGTTTGGGATTTATCCTGGATAAAGCAAAGTGCCGTATAAATAGAAGGTTTTTGTCGTTTCCGAAAGTACTTTGAACGTATAGAACGAGTCTTGGTTGTGATCTTCGAGACTTCCTTTCTTGACTGACCAATTATGGTGGACAAAGCAGCGACTATCGACAGAGACAGGAGACAGGACACAGGACACGGGACAAAGGACCCCGAGGCAAGCTTGGACCCCCCGCCAATCACTTTCTTCTGTCACACAAGAACACCAGAAACTTGTGCCAAGTTGTTAGCCACCACACCCACATCCTTTGTCCCGGGGTTTCTCTGTCCCTTGACTTATTTGGTGTAAGCTCAATCTCGTCAAACAAAAAATGTAACGGAAACCTTACCGCACACAACAAATAAAACCATTAATTATATTAAACCATTTTTCTTGCTGCAGCCTGCCAAACACGAATGTGCAAGGAACATGACAGTTGATGTTAGTCAGTGATGCTAACACTACCTTATAGCGAGCCTGTATATTTTCTAAACAATTTATTTAACAGTGTTAAATTATATGTATCTGTATATTACATTTTGTACATAAAGTTACAACGGGTCATAAGTCATAAAAAATGGAACAATTAAAGCATTTAATGCAATAGTAATATAGTAACACTACATTTCGTCCCCAATTTGAAACTTAATCATGCTTAATTTATTTTTTTAAATTAATATTAAGGTTTCGTATCTCTTTTTGTCGCCAATAAAGTGTAGTATTACAATAGGTTTAAACTAGTGTTTTGAAAATTCAGAGTTTACATACAATACCAAGATGTTCCACTAATAACTTCCAAAAATTAATACTAAATAAATAAATTTCGAGAAAATTTCAAAGACATGGTTATGGTTCTCTTGCTATTGTAATCGAAGAAAGAAAACGAACGGGATTATTCATTATTTTTAGTGACGAAACGTCGTGATATTTTATTGTATTAATTACTTGCTCAATTTTTAATTTCTGGCCGACAAATTGTTAGTTCATTTCTTTATAGTAATATTATAATTTTTATAATATATTACTTATGTTTTTTTAAATAATTAAATAGAATAAATTAACTACCAATTCACAAACAAACCAAATATTTATTTTAATCATATAACGTTTCGTCCTCATATTTGGGCCTTCATCAGGTAAATTTCTTCAGGGTTAAAACAAAAATTAGAAAATATAATGTACTAATATTTCGTTCATAAATAATTCTTATATGCATAACTGGGGAGAAATAGCAAGTCGTGTTAAAATACGATGTACAATGGTCCACTGCGCATTAAAAAGAAGTGGAGGTTCGGCAGAAGCTCACTTCACACATTGCGTTCAGTTCTGGATATGTTGTACGTCAAAAAACTCGTCCTGAACAGTTAAGACCTTGGCGATGTGTGTGTATATATATACTTAGTAAGAATATAATTAATATGATTGAAAACTGTAGCAGTTTTTCTCCAAATGCCATTCCTCTATGACGATATTACCTCCTCCACCTTTCCCCGCGCAATTTATCCAGAACTTTACTTTTACCCAACATGTCAAAGAAAATCGGAAAATATGGTTAATGTACAATAGACGGCCAATATGGAGTATACAAGAAAAAATGAAATTGCAGCTAACAGCACATCTGACTTATAAGCACTATAGGAACTATGATTCGAATTTTAAAATAAATAACTTAGAATGTGAAGAAACGAAACGTTCTTTACAAAGCTAATAATTTAATAACAAAGAGTACCTGTTTGAGGTTATGGAATTTGAAAGAAAAAACTTGGTTTGAGCGCAGAGTTTTGCCCTATTAAATTTGTAACTTAAAATAGTAAACAACAAAAGTCACATACTGGAGTAGTTTGAAACCATAATTATATTCCCATTATTAAAAGTAACCGATTTAAAAACATGCCATTTAATATGCCTTTATAGCCCTTATCAATACGAGAAAGCTTCGAATATTATAAATGAGGGTTGAGAAAACAACACAGTAGAATTACCTATATTCCATTAATTACACGAGTTAATTTGATCGTAACGACGCCATGACTTTTAGGTGTGTTGTAAAGTGCTATCTATTTATGTGTATTCATAGCACCAGTATGCTGTCGGTTTTCAAGCTTCCTGTTTCTGCGGAAATGAGCGTAACCGGATTTCTCGAGTTTGACGTCGTCGCTATGTGCGTCGTATTAACCTCGCGGAATCTCCGATTCGACGTCACCAGTCGACGTCATCATTTAGATAGCCTCATCAATTAATGCCCGTTAGTTGGCAAAGGTGACGATTATCAGACATGACGTCACGTCGATAGTGCCCATTCAAGATAAAAGGAATACCACTGTACAACAGTTTATGTAGTACGGTGGGTAAACACAGTTCACGCTTTACTGACAATGGTTTAATAAAAATATTTAACTGGATGTATGTTAACGTTTTAATTGATACATATAATTTATAAGTAACTGATTTTAAACTATTATTTTTTTAAATGTTTGTTTTACTCTTCAAAATTGAAGTATAATTTGAATAAATTCGTTATTTGTGAGGAGGAAAAAATTTGAGTCTCGCAAACTTTATGTATCGATTGCTTTTGTGAAGTATTATCGAGCTTGGACGGAGCATGACTGCTGCACAGGAAAGAGATATTTACATCTACAATGATACTGAAATTTATATCTAAAATCTTCAATTAAAACCAACTCAGTCCTCCAATTATTTATTTCAAAATGATAAAATAACTAGCTTTCGGAATTTATGCCACAATCATCTGTAAATAAAATATTTAATTACGAACTTTATAAAATAATTTTAAAAATATATGTTTACCTGTTGTACTTGTCAAAATAATCCAATGAAAAATATTAACATAAACATTGAAAAAACTGTCTGTAAAAATCCGTCGGAAATTATTTAATATTTAAAAAACACCACGACTTTACCCAATCATTCTCGTCAAGTAATAGTCACTGAAATACAGTCAAGTGCAACGAATTTAAAGTCTGAACAATGTAACAAATCTCGTGTCACTTCTGCAGTCAATTCTACACCACCATTTAATCAATTTACCAATTTAATCTTAATTTTTACAAATTTCAAAATTTAACAATTACAATTATTACAAAGATTACAACTACACTTTGCAATCTTAAAAACAACATATTTCATTTTAAATAGAAGAAATTAAAAATTCATGTTTTTATTTTTGAATTACAGAAATTTATTTATATTTGCTATTGAAGTTCAATTTGCCACAATATGTTATATCTAAAAAAAAGAGTCAATTTTAATAAAATTGTACATTTGAATCTGCACGTTTTCAAACCGTAGTCACTAATAACCATAGCAGTTGATGCGACGTTAAAGAAGAAGATTAAAAAAATTAACTACTGCTTTGGAGTGACGAAACTTTATACGCATTAGTGTGTAATCTGAGGCTGTCCACAGACAACAGTGCGATAGGTTAGCAGAGGCACCTGACGCAGACTTTGGTCCTTATCGTGAGTCATCAGTTCCTTGTCCACACCACCTGCCACGTTATCGCCATTATTCTGGCGGCTAAGTGATACCAGTATTTTGTCGACGTAGGTCATCTTCCCCTCAACAATGAAGCGATACAGAAATGACGCGTATGCTACTAATAACAATCAGCTCCCTTGTTTATTTCTAATCCAACTACGCACAACACAAGTTTTCGATTTCATAAGTTCCGCCGGGAACATTAAATTTTTGGCTGGCATCATTCTCTTTATTTTGTGTACGTTAACTTATATTATCTGTAATTATCAGTGGCGGCTACAGCACATGAATTGATTTACGAGAAATTATTATTTTCATAATTAAGTACGTTAAAATAAAATTATTTTAAGAGTGTGGATTTCTGCTTCGATTTCCCTTCCGCTTACATCTAGGGTACCTTCTTCACAGCACAAGGATTCTGTCTGAAATGAGAAGTGCGCACGCACAGTATTTTTATTCTTATTCCTGCTCGCCCACAACCAAATAAGGTCTTCAGCCTGGAAGATGCGAGTTGCTATCCATCGAAACGTCAGTGTGCGGATATTACCCGGTAGGAGATCCGACAAACGTTTCTTTATAGAATTATATGAGCTACAAAGAACACAGCGTGCTGCCACAGCTGTAGCCTACAGTTTTAAATGTTTTTGACGAATTAATAAAAATATTACTGTTTATGGCTTTGTGGTCTATTTGAATTAATCAAAGGTTATTTAAAAGAAAAAACGTTTAACGGGCGGGGTTTCGAAGATTTTCACAATTCTGAGGCAATTATCTCACGATTCTGCATATTGCCATAATGTGCCTCTCTCTTTATTTTAAGTATGTAAGAAGTAAAAATTTTGTGGTAGGAATTTGAACCAATTTGATTTTACAATTTTAAAAAATCATTTCTATTACATGTTACGTAGGCGAAATCAGAAATGTAGCATTATCAACCTGTAGATGTTGCTGTAATATTAATATCTTACGTAAAGGGAATCATCCTCGTAAAAATTGTTCACCGGGTTATGTAGCATATTACTTTAAATACAAATTGTGGTCTTCAATGAACGTTTATTATAATTTTTTAATTATGTAATAACTTATGAAAACAGTTCGTAGTTTGAACATAATTAGTGTAATAATTAATATGATGTATTTTTGCACTATATTCCACATTTATTTTTGTATACCTTTGCACATATCTTTTTTGCTTTTCCGGATTTATTTAATATTTTTCTGTTACTTTATTGTTGGCACTGACGCTTCTTGACATGTGTCCTGCAGGTTTGATTGTGTATTCCATCCGCTGCTTTAGCCCAGGCCGGACAAGGGTATTCCAATAGCCGGAGTACGGTGTTTAATTATGCTTGAACACTGACCTCATTTCCGACCTCTTGTTAGCTTGAGTGTAGTTGCCCCAGATACTTTGCTTTGTTAACCACGGCTTCTCCAACAATAATTGCCGGGTTTGTTTGTATTCGTCCCTGTTGGCTTTTCAGTGTGTTCATTTTTTCTATCCTATTCTTGCCCATTGTTCAGTGTGCAAGTGTCACCACGTGACAGTTGCATTTCGTCTGTATGTACCGAGTAAGTGTATCGCGGGTGTGTCGGCATGCTTGACGTGTACAGGGAGAGACATACTGTCCAAGTTCAGTAGGTCGCCAACCCCTTCGAACAAATGCCGTTGCGGGAGCTTACTTTCGGAGAAAGAATATATATTACGTACTTGGGTTTCTCTCACCTGAAGACCACTTTAACTCTCGGGTCACCGTCTTGCGGAGACACAGACGTTTCACTCGAAATTCGGTACCCGCTACTGAGCCGAATGCCTTCCAACTTCCCCCGTCGAGAACTACTACGTTCGCTGCAAAATGACATTTCGTCCACCTCCTACTGAAGAAGACGACGTAATTCAGTCCTCCTACTACTGAATAAGATGACAATAGAAGGCAACTACCTTCTAATAACAAAGAAAGGAAATTTGAAAGAGGGAATGCGGAAGGGTAAAGGAGTGCTGTTTAAGGATCCTACCCGGTTTTCACCTAAAAGATATGCAGGGCAAAAACCCCATAAAAACTGCATCAGGTAGGTCGGGCTCTTAGGGTTTTGTCACGTCCATCCGAATGACGTGAGAGCAGTTTACTGTGGGGACGCAGCATTCCCTTCCCCGTGTCTCGGTCAGTTATAGCAGGCAGTTGGCTGACTGGTCCAACAGTATCAGCAGACTGCTCTTACAGTATGTCTAAGGGCTGCGACCCCGGAACGTACAGCTCTCAAATTTAACCACGGTTAGTTTATACTATACTAATTAATATTATAAATAAATTAAACCGTGTTTATTACAAACACTTAGGGTTTACTTTCGTTTGCAGACATAATATTGGTGGTCGAAAACATCCTCAATTATGCTAATAGTAATTAAAGTAAAGAGGAAGAATTCTTGCAAATATTTAATTGGTCTCATTTTATTAATAACTATTTAACAATTAATATGGAAACGTACGAGTAGAATAAAGAGAGTTATTTTAATAGATTCAGAGAGGGTACATGAATGTTATAAATATTTATTTCAGATAATGGGGCAATGAGCCGAAAGCTCAGTTTTTAACAAAAGTACATGAATATTTATATTTATCACAAAATATTGTAATTGAGTTTATAAAGAAAATTATTATAAATATTCTTTTAGTGCACGTTACCTTGCTTGTGTGTATCTGTGGAATATCAAATATGTTTTAAAAACACAGAATTACTTTTAAATAAAGTGTTAACTTTATTATAATTATATATTTCAATCAAGTTTAATTTAACTTTTCAAAACAAGATTATATGGAACGTATTAAATTTTTTAAAGTTCATAATGAATACACACACACACACATATATATACACACAAAAGGTAGGCTAAATATAAATTTATTGACGAATTGACAGGAAAATCAAGTATACTTAACTACCATAAAAAAGGATTTATGCACTACCTAAAACTCATAAAATTATTCGTATAAGACCTATTGTTGACGATAAAGTTGCTGTTACTAAAATTATCCAAATTTCATGGATGATTTAAAGAATTCACTTTGGGGTGAAGTCCTTATTGAAGGAGGTTGAATTAGAACCGAAGGTTAAATTAGTAATTTTCGATTTTGTATCTTGTGTGCTAATACATCGATTGAATTCGCGCTTAAACTTGTGTATTAATGAACATTGGAAGCTAATTGACTCATAGTCTGATTAAACCTGAAGCAATATTTATTGAAGGCTTGAACCTAGTGCCCGATAATGAGTTCTTCACATTTAAAGATAACTGTATACACAAATTTTCGGTTTACCAATGGGTGGTTGTCCGGGTGAAACGTCACAAAATTGTTGATAAAGTTATATTACATTCTAATATAAAATTAATTATTAAACATATGGATGATTTACTGGTCTACTCGGTTAAGCCTATTGAAACATCTTTCTCGGACAGTTAAATAGTATCCATACCAAAATTAGTTTTACGGTGGAAACTCGCATAATAAAATCAAATTTCTCGATATTACAATTTGATTGACAATAATATATAACTTACCAAATGGTTTAGGAAACAAGTTGTATTAAACACCTCACTTAATTACTGGTTTCAAGGTTCTCACATGCCGAGGAATCTCTGGCTCTTTTGGGAAGTGTATGTACTACGGTCGCAGACCTTGGGTATGTGTGTGCTGATCCCATTGGATCAGTCTAAAACTAGCGGAGAACGGAGAGGGGAGTGCTGCGACCCCACAAAAAACTCCTCTCCTGTCATTCGGAAGGGCTTGAGACAAATACCCCATAGCCTGACCTCTGATGCAGGCTTTCTAGGGTTTTCCTTGCATCTATTTCAGGTAAATCAATCTAGTTAACCCTTGGCTGCCTTCCTCGACCTTTCACACTCCCCCTTTTCAATTCCCTTCCTATGCTATAAGAGGAGTTTGGATAAATTTCAAATCCAGACGTGGCAAAGTTTGAGTTAGTCTGGAAGATAAAAAAGCGTCGAATCGTCCCAATCCAATCCAGTTTCTTCTTTCGTTTAACGCTGAATTTACGGTAAAAACATCTATGAACTGGTTAATACGTCGTTGTGACTAATATGCGGACTACAGAATTTATCTTTTATAAATTATGATTACGACTCCATCACCTATAGCCCAACTTTACCTTCGAAGTGGCGCCGTCATTGAAAGCATGAAAAACTATTGATGGTGGATTATAGCTTGGCCCAGAAACGTTAAAACATTTACATTTCCATGAAGTAAAGTGGGAGTGTATTTTTCTTTATCATAAGCCAAGACGACCTTTTGGACGGAGGCTGGTCTCGTTCCTTTTTCCATATCAGACGCGATGAGATAAAACAGCCAACACGTACGGGATTATTAGATTTATGATCTGTGAGTCGTCTAGCAGAGAAAGACATTGACCATCTCACGTCCTTCGAAAAGCAATCAATTTAATCACTGTAAACTGCGACAGGTTTCAACTATACTTATCCTGGCATTATGTTTGCATTACATAAAATTAACGTTGTAAACAGAACAGTACCCAAGTATCGTTTACAAGTCTCGAACCAAAATTCTTGTTCAATCATACAAAAGTGAATCTCGTCCTATGATAGCAAGTTTAATTATAAAATACATAAATATGAAAATCAATAAACCGAAACAAGATAAATATTAAATATTTACGGCGATAACACAGAAATTATTACAAGTAGAAAAATTAACAATACGTTTCGTGGGACTTCATCACGTGAATATAATAATCAATATATAGGCTATAACTGTTAAGGAAGGCACGCCATGCATTTCAAACCTTATTATAATTTCTTATATGTATATATATATATATATATATGTATTAATTCAATTGTATAAACACATAATTGAACAAATACTTACTACAAAAGTGAATTATTAATATTCACTTATTATTTCAGCTTTGTTAATTATTATTAAGTTCACCTGAACAAGTCGTAAATTACAGACGAAACAGTGTTTATCTTTTGTAGGACTAATAATTTGAATGCCAATGTAGCCATGAAGTAGAATTTAATATTAAAGTTGTTCTGAGTTCTGGCATTATATTAATTTAGTTTGTTGTTATAAGAAAGGCAAAATATCGAAGGCATAATTATGTAATTTATGTATTTTTATTAACGACCCGTACCACATACTTGTACACAAAATTTAGAATTTTTTTTGAAAATAAAGTAGACGTTTCGGCTATCCATTGTGTTCAAAAAATTTTCAAAATTTTGTGAATACGTCTGTTATACGGGTCGTTAATTTCTCATAGATATTCGCTTTTCACAGACGTTAATTGTTCCTACACAATATGTCATTTATGAATAATTAGAACTTTAGCGGCCAAATGGACACATCCGTATAATGGGAGGTACGAATGAAGAAATTTAAAAAGAAAAGGTTTGTTTACGTTGGAAAAAACAGCGGAGAATAGATCTAATCTTAGTAGTAGATTTTTAAAGTTGGTCTTCTACATGGAGCAGAAACTTCGCAACATGAAAAAACTAAGGTCTGACAAATTACTCTGGACGATCTTGAATGTAGAATGGTTGCACCAATTTTTGATAAGCTTGAGCCGTCCATCTCAAGTCTCATCTTATTTATTGATCTTCCTACGCTAACCCGACAATTTATCAGGAAAATAAGCCTTGGACTGAAACACCGGGGAAAAGGAGTAACGCGTGAATTATGAATCACATAATTTATGTTTTTAAGTTATCAAATAGTTTGCGTCTAAATTAGGATATCTTTAGCATAAAACAATGTCCCTGAGGACAGCTTGTTTAATTTTTGCGTAAATTATTTTTATTTCCGAATTAGATAAAATTAAAAATTAAGTAGTAGCTATATTTCAAAAGCAAATAAAACGTCACACAGTTGATAGTAATATTCATAACTAGCAAAATCAATTATTTAAATAAGGTTTAATAATGATAATATTGTATAGGCCTATTGAAGGAAAAAACAAGCTAGATTTACGACTTCTGAAAATTTTATTTTCTAATTCTATTACTTTAGTACTATGAGGAAGATTTTTGCCTTCAGGATCATGGTCCAATACTGTAAATAATGTGTATAAATGAAAAAATAGTTCTTGGGTTTTAACCCGGGTCATATTACAATTGAAGCACGACGTTTCGATGAATATCTCATTCATATTTATCACTAAAATACCTGAACTGATGTCCAGGTCTCCTCATCTGAAGCCCAAGAACTATTTATTCCACAAATTCACCGGGAAAACCTATCTTCAATTGTCTGTAAAATTAATATTTATAATGATAACACAGTATGCCATCCTTTAGCATCGGATTAATTATATATAATTCGATACAATCATAAGTTCTCTATTATATACGTGTATATTATCTTTTACGTGTATATTTGTTAATTTACATGTGACGACGCGGTATCGCATACCGTAAGAGCATTTTACCCGAGCCCGTAAAACTAATCCTGTCAGTATCCTGAGTTGAATATATTTACACCTTCAACATCAATTGATAAAGGCAGAAGCCAATTAGTGGCAAAAGTCAACATCAAACGTGAATTAGAAAAAACTTCAGCAAAACTTCGATACTCGGAGACTCGTGACATAATTTTAATTTAATTTTAAATTAATTTAATCAAAAGGATTCAATCATACATTTTACGTATTAGAAATTGGGAGTGATAAAATATTTGTTCGTCGTAACAAGTTCAATTGAATCATTATATTGAGCAATATTGTCGACTAATAAATAACTTGTTTATTTTGCTGTAATACTATTTATTTATGCTCGTCGCAAATTGATGAAATCATGAAAATTGAAGGGACAAGAAAGAAGACGAAATTTTTAGCTAATTATTGGGAGAGGTGGAGAGCCAGGAAGACGACTGATGAATGACGAGGATTTCATAATAGTGCTGTAGAAATGATTCCAAATGCCCGAAAACCAAACGTGTATACTTATACTTACATTTCAACGCCTTTCAACTGCCTTTAATTCAAGTCCCATGGTTGAACTTTTTCCCCGAATGTTACGTATACCGTAGCGATTGTCTGAAGTGACTGCAATTTTCGGTGCCGACACATCACTCACATATCGCAATAGCATTGACCCCGAATCTACGCGACACAACAATAACAATATAATTCGCTCCCCTCTCCACCAACAGAGAAATTTTAATTGGTTACATAATAGTCTACCCAAGAATACTTAAGCAGTATTGTATAAAAATCATAGTCATTTTCAGGGCATTATCCGAGGCAGTATTCAATAATTAACGTTGTTGAAAATTTCATCGTTAATACTGTTTATTTTCTATAATCCATTATAAACTATTTTTACTTTTATATATTTTTTTTGTAAGGGAAGCATAAAAAATGTAATATGGAAGGAGACGCAGTGGTGAATACTGCGAGGCTAGAAGACAAGTAAGGAGGCTAGGAGGGTAGCGCTTGACCTTGAGAACACGTGTGCTCCAGCTGACGTGCAGACCCCACTTACAATGGTCACTACATTACGACAAACTCACAGCAAGTGAGTGATTCATTATAATGAGACGCAGTATACACATCGACGTCTTCATCGGCTGTCTGCAAAAGAATTGCGCCAAGGAATTTTCATTATTTTTTTCTCAAATTTTCTCACTTCAGACTTAAAAGACTAGTCCAAGTTACTCTTGTTTACAATTTCAGTAACCCCTTACGTTTATTTCAACTCATTATCTTCAACTGCCAAAATACCGCCTCGAATAAGTAAGAAAAAGGTTTTATTTCTAAACACACGGTAATCTGAAAATAGATGTTCTTGCTTCGAGTTTACTTTGTAAACAAGTCGTATAGATTTGTTGTGAACAATAGTCTTTCAAGTAGCGTACATAGGGCAAAAAATAGCTATTTGAAAATTTTATAAAAAATTATTTTTAAACTTATTCGAGACTAATTTTTTACCCTACCGTAACTTCCCCCAACCCTACAAGGGTCTTATTTCCGGGGATAATTAAAATAATAAAATTATATGCGACCGAATAAGTGAGAAACAGCTTTAAAAGCATAAAAATTATAACAAAAATCATGTCTGAAGCTAGCGAGAGCAAAATATTTTGTCGAAATTGAACCGCAAAATGTACTCAGATGTAACGATAAAATGAAATGGCTAAATTTGTACTGCTTAATTACTGGTATGCTAAAACTTGGAGCGTTTGCAGTGGCGAGTAAAATCAGCTCATTGAAAGAGTTGCATTTAATTATTACTAAAATGATATAAATATACCCTAAAATTCGTCGTGATTAAATTATTTTAATACTATTATTCAAATTTTACCAGATAAGTGGGATCTTTGTTCGAACCAAATTACGAATTTCAATAAATCTGGAAAAATATGTGAACGTGTCAATTCCATTTACACGAGTATTCAGTTAATATAAATAAATATATCGATTAATATGAGTGTATTTAATATTACAGTTACTAATTAGATATTGAACTTTTTAAAACAAAAACAATGTTTTATTAAATGAGTTATAACAGCCTCTTCGTCAGTTTCTATTTTATTTAAATAATGAACTATACTACGTTTCGTCTCTCATTTAAAACTTCTTCATGCATAAAAATGTAACTGTTGATGAAATTCACTCCATAACGCCTTAGGCGAATTTTTTTGTGGCAGACATACCGATTATTCACAATGTTTTATCCCTATATTTTTCGAAACTTCGACTAAAAATATGGGCATTATTTGTTTCGAATTGGTTTAATTAAAACAACTAATTATGAAACTCGTGGGATATTAAAATTCCCATTTAAATGTAAGTTATTCCAATTATTCTTAAATTTGTAATTTGGTTTGAAATTTAATCCTTATACAAGTTTTCATTTGTTTTTACAAAACCCGAGTACGTTTCAAAATTACGTCCATTAAGTCGATTTCAGAGAACTAGTAAAGTAACTCAAAATTAAGTGGCAATTATTTCATTACTTTACAAATATGTTATATATTTATATCCTAGGTCTGTTATACATTAGATGCGCGCATAAAGTACATGATAAATCTTTATAGCAGTTTTACATTTCTCTCTAACTTTTTCCAGATTGTCTCATTTGTATTTGTTCTCAATATCATGCAGTACTGTGCCATTATTCTGATATTCCACCTTTCTCCTCGATTAACATACATAAAACTTAGGGTGAAATATAGTGAATGAAGAATATGAAAGTTAAAGCTCATACATCCCAATATCTTGAAATATTCAAGCAGATCATCTGCAATAGTTTAGAAATTTCTGCCAAGATTTCCAGCCATTTCTCGCGTTCAAGCTGAAAATTTCTATTGTTCGTCAGTTTTCTCGTTTCATGTCCTTCAGCTTTGCTCCGTAAAACGCTCTCCTTATTTGTTATAACGTTTAATTTTATATGAACCAGCGGAAGTAAAATCATTTTCTGAATATGCAAAATTTCGTCTTTCAATATTTTTGATTCCAGGTGCCAATATTTTGCTGTTTGGTCATTTTTATCAGCAGAAATTTCCTTTTTATTGTCACCATATCACGACAACTTTCCCATTTATGTTCTGAATACTAAAATTTATTCGGTATTAATTCAGTAAATCTCTTTGTATAGAAGTTAACTGGCGTAAATTATTTAAATGCTATAAATATACTGTAATAAGTTCTTACAAATAATGTTTCCCAGAAGCATACAAAATTCTTACACATTACATTATGGTTTTAGAAAAACAAATTTTGTACCTGATGTAATGTTTCAATTTTACTGTAAATGGCATTCAAAAATCTAAAAGGCCTAAAATTAATTTTAAAACAGTTTTTATTATTTACAAGACCATTTGTAGGTAAAAGAAATTATTTTAGAACTGAATTGTTTGAAGTAAGATAGTTTCCTTCTAATGTTATTGGGCATCTAAAAAAATGTTTTGGGTATGATTTGATTGAGACCACCAGAATCTCCGTATCGGAGAACAACCCAAGATAACTGAAGTAATGTCAATAATCCTCTGAAAATTAGAAAAGGTCTCCAAACATAATTAACTAGCACAAGGAAATTAATATTAATACGTAAAGATTAAGTGTTTAATCGTTTTAAATTTTAATAACTTGTTCCGAAGCAATTACTTGTCGCCGTTAATTTACTACTAATTATACCTGTTATTTCGTTTATATGCCTTTTCATTTGGTGCCCTGCGCGTAACACTAGTATGCAAACTCATATTATGCAGTGATTTATGAGTCGTTTAAAATTCTATACACCACTTACACCTTACGGCCATGTAAGTTGTAAAGATTCTGTTAAGGATTCAGTCAAGCGTGTTTACAATCCCGCCTTTAATGGCTGACGCTCAGGAATAATTCCATTTAATGTGCTTAGAACAAATTAACTCATCAACTGGCACGCTTTCATAATTGCACGATTATTATACAAAACCATTGGCTGTTGTCGGCAGATCTAATCTAAGTGACTTAATTAATAGGAGAGAGTTAACAAGCACTTAGACATTTATATCAACATATGGGGAACTAATATTTAAATGCATTATAGAATATTATAGAAGAAAAGGACTACAGTGCCTGAAATAAAGTGGACAGGTAGCAGAGCTTTCACTTGTGATTATATATTGTGCAATTTCTTTTGGTTCCGAAACACTAAGCTATAGAAGATGAAATCATATTGCACGCAACATTTTATTTCGAAAGGCAAAACACGCCTCTTGTTTATTCCGATTTCCGACTATGACATTCATGATAGAAATGGCCTTCACCCAGAAAATTTTAAGTAATACGTGCGGGACAAAAAAGAAGTCCGTGTTGCCAAATTAGATAGCTTCGTTCGCGCATAAATTTCCTGTTATTGTTGTCCGTTTCATTCCTATGCGATTAAAAGTGTAATTTTGTATATGGTGTTTATTTTCGTTGTAATAAAAATAAATATTCGAGTTTGGTGAAAAGACATTGATAGAAACGCAATTATCTGCAATATAACTGTGCTTTACAAAATACTAAGCGACATTCATTATTTTAAACCGTCGTTTAATAGTTTATGGAACATTGTGTGGTATGACTACAAAGGAAACATCTCTTTGCCTAGTACGAGGTTGAAGGATTCCAATCTTTGGCGGCAGAGAGGAGAGGTGTTGGATATGTCCTGTTAGCTGGAGATCAGAATTTTTTCGTATGCTGAATGGAAAATATTATTGGTTAAGGATAGAGATACAAAGAGAATTATTTTTATTGGAGACGAACGAGCAGTAAGATTGTATTACTATTGTTTCATAAATTGGCAAAAATGCTTGATTCGTAAACTAGTGTATTGTGGCATGTAAACGTAATTTGTTCAATATATTGTTTCAAGGTATGTAAACTTTATTCGTTTGTAAATTTACTAAATTATTTGATTGCATAAGAATAATATAAAAGACAAATCGAAAACCAACACAGTTTTCTCAAGGTGAAACATAAATGTGGACGAAATAAAAGAGGCCCATTACAGGGACTATATATATATATATATACAAGAGGGCATTGAAAAATAGTGAACAAAGGACACACAGGCAACAAGGATTTGGGAACATTATGCGAACCTGATTGATATTATAAAAGACTGAAACAATATTTAATAGAGTATAAGACTTTTAGATGTTACGAAAAATGAATGTTATGTATATATATATATATATACTTATACCAAAGATAACTATGGTAATATAAGCGTAAGAAAATGTTATTACTGTTGATGAAGCTCTTTTATTCAAAGTCAGTAATATCTCGACAACCATGAGATATATAATACTTTATCAATGTTAATTAACAATATTGCGATATTATATTATATTTTAGACGATTACAACTGAAAATAAATACTGTAATACTTCATAAATATAACAGGTAAGTTAGAATATACAATTAAAATGATAAGAATACCAATGAATGTTAGAAGTAATGAATTATGTATATATCACTAATGAGATGAATATGGTAACAGCCAAAAGTTCCTGTTCAAAATAAAATAGAGAAATAATGAGAACATAGTTTTTTTTGCTACTAATACAACACTTTTCAATAAACATAAATATGACGGCAATATTATCTATTCAGGAGCTTTGAGATATTCTTCTACCTCCCATACTGAAATTTGTGGTTTGAGTGAGTGTTTGTCACTTAAATAATAATTTTATTAGATGAACAGTAAAATCACTGATAAATATAATGCTGACTTAGTAGGAACTATTAACGCTCAAGAAGTAGCAGAACGTCCTGTATTAAATATTATAAGCAATTTATTGATTAACAACTGTCTCGGCAAAGCACTTGCTGTTTGAAAAGTAATTTTTCTGAGATAAAAGAGGAAAAAAATTGATGATTCCGCATAGAGGCCAATCTGAAATCTAAGGTTAACGGGATGAGTCGAAATACACGATGGATGTGGTATAACGTCATCTTTTGAAAGTAGCAGTTTTATTGTGATCATATCCTTAAAGATGTCTTTCCTCCATTCTTTCCCTTAATCATAGTAAAAGACATTTTGAAGTGGAATGTTCAGTGGTGTTTATAACAGAACAAAGAGCTAAGTGCATTTATGCGTCAATGACAATGAATGTACTAAATATCGGGACACTTCTTATATCAACATCGTCATACAGCACTACACAACTTGAGGATCTAAGTGAGAAATTGGCAAAAATAGAAAAAAAAATTGAATGATGCAATATTGCAACGAGCGTACATTTGCAGACCCACGGCAAACTTTTCCCTCATTGGACTGCTATCTATACTAATTCAGTATTACTTTAAAGAGCTTAATTAATTACCATGTTTGAAATAGACTAATATTTGTACAGATAATTTAAAAAATCATAGTGAATGCATTATTTGAAGACAACTAGTCATCTTTAAGATTACTGGAGCACTTCCCCTATTTTTATTCGATTGTGTTCTAAAAAAGTTTTACTATTACCGAACTGATAAAAAATTAATTAAAAAGCTTACGTTGCAAGAAAATATTGTAATGCACTGAAGCTTTGTTTTAACGGCCACTCCCTAACAAGGCCCCAGAAATAAAACTGATAAAGAACGTTCAATAAATCAATGCAATCAGTGAAGCAATTCTGTAAACAGTCAAGAAAGGAAATTTACACAATGCCTGGACACTTAAAGGATGAATAATTTAACTGCATTAATGTATAAGATTCACTGAGACAAAATGCTAACCATCAGGAAGATCATAGAACCAGAAATTGCGGAGAAAATAATCACATTGATATCACTATCTACATGTGAAACTAATTATAGTTTTATTTTTGGTTAAGATGTTACAATCACAAAGGAATACTCCAATGTGCAAAATATTCGCAGATTCACGGCTCGCATACTAAGATTATATTCGAGACTACATCATCTGTTCATCTCATCGTTCAATTAGTGAGGTATTTTATTATCGATCTGGAGAATCTGATCCAGAAAGCAAATATTTATTTTCAACATCAATACTAAAACAATTCACTCCGCGTTAGCCTTTCTATGTGATAATATATTATTTATCATATCATCCTGAAACATATATATCAGTGTGCGTTCTGTTTGACATTAAGTCCATGTAACAAACTGATTGTGATTATGCTTTTAAATTTTGCATACTTTAGTTTCATATCGTGCAGTAGATTCCTGAGCTTCCTCCGTAGTCTTTACTTTCAGGTTTTCTCAAGTCTGTTATATGCCGATTTACAAGGCAAAGAAAAGCGTTTCTGACCTACGTATGACTAACGCTCTGGAAATTTGGAGGAAGTGCGCGCATAACTTGTAACCTTCGGTGATAGCTTGAAAATTCACACATATTATTGCGCCATAAATTCTTGGTGGATTAGAAATCGGGGCACGTGCAACTACACATTTATAATACAATGACTTGCAGCCATCAACACTAACCAAATGTTAAATTCTACACCATCATTCATTGAATTATTAATCCAAATTATCAAATGCAACCGAGAAAATGATTTCCTGTTTAACGAGAACTATTTCCGTCGAAAGGGGAGTTTATTTTTTCACACATTGATTTGCAAATCAACTGCAACAGATTTTAAAATTCCCGCATGAAATCTTACATGTATAATGGGACTTGTCTATAGCTTTAAATACGACTAAACGATTGATGAATAAAGAAGATCAAAACATTGACCCTGTTGAATTCTAACAGTTCGTAATTTCAAGCAAGTTTTACATTTAAATGGAATCTGGTGTGGAAATATTTGAAATTCTGCTGGCAACTGCAGCCTTTACAAGTTAAGTAATACTATTATTCATTTGTCAATTCTTATGCCAATTTTAATATTTGATTCATGGTTGCGAATTGTGTTTTATTATTCTGACCTAACGTGAAACAATAAGGAACAATTTAAATTGAGGAACCTACTACAACAATTATAAATGGTTATAATTGGTAATCAAAAATTTGCTTGCTTCATGGCGTTCTATGTTGGCCCATCCCCATCCCACGCGTGAGCAGATGAAAACTCGGAGTAGCTGGGAAAATTCGGACAACAGACGAATAGGAATAGGAGACAAGGAGTGACTGCGGCGTGTTCATCCGGCTGATTTATATGCCGCTCCTGGATCGTCACACTGCGTAAATATATTACTCTTGTCTGCCGAGTGCGGTTCTTTCGCAATCCTATTATCCCACTAACAAAATATGTAATTGCCGACCTTCTGTGGTGCAGTGGTCAGCGTTGCTGCCTCGCATCACAGAGGTTCTGGGTTCGATCCCGGATGTTGTGTGTGCGTTTTCACACTGTGAAACTACGGATAACGAGTTCCCCCTTAACATAGTCGCCAATAACCACAGTAGTTGACGAGACTTAAATAAAGTGATCTCGGCGCAATGCTACAGGATAATTTTTTTAAATGATATTTGAAATATGATATTAAGTTGAAAATAGATGATGGTGGTTGTTTGGATACAGATGAAGCAGAGGAGAAAAAAGTAGTTGTATTATTTTGGGTGGTTTTCCAGACGGCCTGATGGGCGGGCTTCTACATCTAACCGCAGAAGAAAACCACAAGAAGCAGGTTTTAACCTGTAAGAAGAGTATATTCATAATTAGACATTTACAGAACAAAATTTTTTATTCCGACTCGATTAGGCTCGAGAATGTCATAAAAAAATTTAAACGAGATACCCCGCCCTCCTTTATGCATGAAGAATATTAAAACATACAGTTTTCCGATACTGAATTGTTTATTCTGTTAATCATAGTTGAATTATTTAAAATGTCAAGATCTAACAATTGAAACAATAAATTTGCGTTACAGCTGAAGGCAAGTGCAGGGACGGTTGTTGATAACGTTCAAGAAGACCAGCTGACATTTGGAAAGGCGGAAATGGCGCCGCGGAACTGACGTGGCTCTGCATGGAGTGGCGCGGTGGGCTGGCACCTCAACTGCTCTTGTGCGTCACTACGTCGCTGTGACGGTATATTTCGAAAGTTAAAAATGATTCATTTTATCTGTGCACAAAAAACCATTCTTTTACAGCCAGCGTTTTCAAGAAACAAACAAAATAACCTAAAGTACGTCTAATGAAAGAAAAATCGTAAAAGAAATTACCAAACAACGAAAAGTTAACTACTGATCTCACTATAATGCAGTCAAATAGTGCACAATAAGGGAAACTGTTAAAATCTTGGTTGAGGTTTGATGCTTGGTTTTAAGATGTTGGGCAACTGAACACACGTGGTTTTTGACTGGAAAATAAAATCAGCTTCCATTCAATAATACACGCGGTAGAGCAGTAGAGAAAGGTGAAGGTGGAGGGAAGTATTGTCTTTTGTGAAGGAACTTCCCCTTCAAGCGTGTCTACGCATCGCTACTGTCATTTCTTCCGAACGGAATATAGAGGTAGACAATTTCTTTTGACAACACACTATACTTATCAAGTCTTACCTTTTACGGACGAGTTTCTTGACGTACAACAAATCCCGAAATGAAAACTATATTTGGTAGCGCCAATATATTTCGAATTGCTTTTACACTACCAGCTTGTGCTAAATAATCGAAGTAACCCGAGTTCTGGTCTACCTCCTCCACTACACTACCAGGGAAGTAGTCTACCTTTACATATGATTAGCTAAATCTCCTGAGTTAGAAAATGTGAGAGCCAGTGACCCAATGCCGATGTAATTCTTCACTGAAAAACTTCTTGTGTTAGTTAAAAGTCGGGTTATTACATCAATTACGGAGGTTAATAAAAAAGGGTGGTAAGAATTGTTTTAGTTAGAAAACGCCAATAGCTACTATCTTGTTTGTTTTACAGAGCTGCTTATTTATTAAAGGAAATCAAAGAAATTATGATGGAGTGGAAGATTCCCTGTGAACAATTTACCAAATGTAGAAGTCTATGTGTATTTGTGTTAAGATACAAAAAATATTTTATAATACGTGAATAAAAATTTTAATGCCAGACCACAGGACATGCTGATATTAAAAAGTAAAAGGCCGGATGTAACCTCCAATCTCTACTTTGTGGTAAAACCTCCTGAGCTTGCATCGCAGTTCAATTCCGTTTCTCCATGTTGGTTGTAAAATAGACAACGTTGGTGAATTTACCAATTCTCCTTTCAGTATCTAGAAAGTTTTCAACTGGCGTTTACAAAAAAGAAATTGGTTGTTTAGATTCAAAACATCATATAGAGATATTGCAATAATAGAAAGCTACTCAAAGCTAAACCTGATAAACTTAAATCCTCTTAAATGTTACGGTATGGGAAAATCTATAGCCACTGTCAAAATAATATTCCGCTGGTGATTACATTGAAGCTTGTAATATAGTATTTAACTAATTCGTTTGCTTTGTATGTGTATCTATCATGCAATACGTTGATATTTTAAATGAGCAACAGTAATTCTTAAAATTATTTAAGTTTACTGTAATTAATAGTGCTACGTTGATGATAGTTATGTATTTGATGTCTTCGTATAGTTATATTATGAGTGAATGTATGGTTTCTATTACCTGAATAGAGCTGAAAAAACGAGAGCTATCCCCAGAACCAGTTTTTCCGCAGTCCAGAAAAACAAAGAGTTTGATAGTTAAAGTATCTGCCGTATGAGCGTACTATAGTGAATAAAGTTTTGACAAATGGAATCGAGAGAGTCTGTGCTCAAGGCAGCAACAGTTGGTAAAGGTCATTATGGACGGTCTGTAATTCATCGCATCGAGTGAGGCACAGATTTCATCGCAGCAGATGCACAGTGCCACAAAAAAGTGTTCTAAAGATCTGTATGAAAGGAAAATATACAAGAACAGATGAGTCGTGGCCCCATTTGCCAACGATGTTGACAGAACGACACATTTACGGTTACCTTGAAATTTATGAATGACGAATGCCAGTTGTCCATGGAACATTTCAATCATAGACCTGAAATAGGAGAATGTTGAACTCATTCAAAATATGAAAAATACATACGGTTCACAAGCAATAAAAAACTGTTGTTTGTTTCAAGAACACAGGAGGGTAAAATTCGACGGATAAATGGTATTAATAAAATTGTAAACCTCAGCAAAATACGAGCTACAAATACTTTATAAACGATAACATTTCTACCATTCGGAAAAATATAAAAACAGAGATGGAACTCAGACGCGGATGAAATACCTGCAGATGAAAGTATTCCCAATTTGACATGCATACTAAGTACATAGGGTGTCTGAAGTTTTGGTGCTGAGAATCTACTACCTCTCTAAGACTGTGTTTCCAGGGTCTGAAAGTAAAAGTTTCCATGTCTTAATGTACAGTTTAAATTCTTTGGCTGGTACCACAAGTCTAAAAGTTAACCCGATCACACTAGGATGGAACATGTTCAAAGTGCAAACTATAGCAGGCCTAAATATTTTTTTTAACAAAGATGTAATACGTTTTACTATGATTTTTTAAATCAAAGTTTAGAAAACAGTCCTATTTATTATCAGAAACCAATTTCAATATCAGTTGCATGTATGAGACCTAGATGGGCGAGTGGGAGGTGGATTATATGGAGTACCATTGTCATATTTCGACGTACGATGAAACTGTCAATGGGACAAAAAAAAAGACATAAAATGTAGGACCTTTAACCTATTCGATTTCTCACCCGCTAAACGTATAATTTGAGGCTCTCTCTTGGCTGAACCATTGATCGTACAGAAAAATAAACCACACAAACTGAAAAACGTTTATACTTCTTAATGCCCCTTCGAATAAAGTCTTCCAATAAATGAATAGTTTGTATATTTTTTGAAAAAACAGAAAAACAAACTTTCTTGTGTACTAATTGTAGAATATCGAAAATTTTTGTTAGAAAACCTGGAACCTGCTTCACGCCTCATACTTATCAACATTGTTTTGTCATTCTTAAGCACTACTTGATTACTATTAGTAAATTACTTGATTAAAACCAAAATATTTTCGTCGATGCCTAGATTAGATCAAAATCAACCATTCTGAATAATTGCAACTAATCCTAGTTTTTCCATGAAAAGGCTATTCATTAAGCCTTTTCAAGCTTTACTGCATAAGGGATGGAGTGCAGTTAAGCATGAGTAAGTTTCAATGATTAACCTTTCAATGGACAAGCGAAGATAAGTTGGAATGAAAATGGAACATTTTATTAATATCTATCTATAAGGGTGCCAGAAATTGAGTTTATTCGAAACCAACTTCTTGGTGAACACTTGATTTAACTGGAACATTAAAAAATGTTCCGATTCGTTCAAAATTTACGACGATGGTCAATGGCGGTACCTTAACAGAGTCAATATCGCCTGGAGCATTAGAAAATCTAAAATATCCCCATGTTTATCATCCTTGTTTGAAATTTCCTAAGACTCGTTTGGCATCATTACTTTAAAGTACAGTTTGCAATCTGCAGTAACTCTGAATATATGCCTCAATATTCACGGTTTTCAATAAAACGAAGATGCAAACTAAGCTATTTTTTAAAAAAATCTTTCATATTTTTATCATAATCCATCCATTTTCCTGCGGTTATTAAGAATATGTGAATAAGTGATTCTTTATCCGATTAATAGAAGGGGTTCAATGCATTCTTTGTGAGAAATCGAACGCAATCATCGTGAAGGAACCTCCCGTGTAGGGATCTTTGTCTACGGCCCATTCGTCTCTGCCAAAATTAAGAGGCGTGAAACACGAACTACGGTGAGCCTATTTATAGGAAGCATCCAGCACAAAGACTTGAGAAGCATGAGCAAGACACCAGTGGAAAGATTCATCTCATACTAATGCCTATTTAACAGACACTAAATTTTAAGTGAACATTTAAAAACAGTGTCTAAACAGTACGTTTTACAACGACGATTCTTTACGGTTTGTTAACGAAAATGTTTAGACCAGTTAAACGAAATTATGGGGAAGAACATTTCAGTAACACGAAGATGCTACTTGAATACAAGTTTAGCCGACTGTAATCAGCACAAAGTGACGGAGCAACAATCACCAGACTTCCGTTAATAGCAAACCGAGAGTAATACCTAGTCACCAAAATCAATCCTGGTGTCGACTGGAACAAGAAGAAATGTGACGACTCAATTAGAATTATTCGAGAAAATCAAAACGACATTAATACTATTTACAATTACCGGCGGAGCTTCGAAATGATGAAGAAAAACAAAACTCGATTGCAGAAACGTCTGCAGAATTGCTAAGACAGTTTTCAGAGGAACAAATGTGAAAATCAGTGTTTCAAGGGTAAGTCGAGTCACTGCAGCTTACAAAGGATTATTCCGAAATGGAAAACGGTTATCCACTAGCCGCTTTAGCATTTTTTCCTTCACTATTCAATGATTTGCATATGGAAACCCCATTATCTGCTATATTCCTGTCCAGCAATCCTAGAAATAGATTACCTTACCAGAGAACGTTCCGGGTAATTTTACTGATGTCAAACGGCGAATCAATGGCGAAGATCAGGAATAAAAAAATGACTTAAACTGCACTAAATTGCTGGGATGAAGTTAATGAAGCGATAATATTTTTCTTAGCCAAACACTAAGATATGGGCAATTCTTTTACTTTATAATAAATCTTCTACAATATTTTAAAATTAGCAAGAGCAATATGAAAGTGTTGACAATTAACTCTTATACCTTAAGAATAAAAATGCATGTATGATAAAAATGTATTAATATCGACAACTTCTTTCAATAAGACTGAATACGCGGGGCCAAGGTATTTACTCTACTGCTCGCACACTTATATCTGTATATTCCGTGTCATCGCGAACTTGGGCGAGATACTGAAGTTTGAAGATCGGCTTAATGTAGAACGGGTACATGCCTCGTCCTTTTTGACAAGAATTAACGGAATGATCACGAATTGATGGAAGGTTCACTGACACCCTCCATTTCCAGGCCCACAAGATTTATTGAGATTCTCTACGTTTCGCCAATGACGGCCTTCGGGGTACATGTCAGATATTGTGCGGGGCTGGTATTTATTTTATGCGAGATGACGTGAGTCCTCCTTTCTCATCTACGATGGGAAAGGAATCCCGAAACCGGAGGATCAGGTTCTTTGTTGCGGAGTTTTTCTTGCCCATGAAGGTTCTGACAGACAGAAGTCTGAAACCATGAGGTAGGGGAATGGATAGCCTTTTTTTTTATCACGCAGCGTGTTATAGCTAGCTCAGGCGAGTGACGTCTGCCACATATCTTCCGGCCGATTGTATAGTTTCTTGTAATTTATAAATAACAGATTATCAGCTGTTCGAGTGAAGTATAGTGTAATTTTCTAATTGGTCCCTTGGCTACCAGTCGTCTAGCGGGTGCCACCTGTCTTCACAGAAGAAAATTGTCTCATGACAAGGCAGATTTTAATACATCATATTTGTTTAAGTTGGGTAAATAGTACGAGTTGATTATTCTATAATTTTATTTTATGTTTAATGGAAACTAACAAATTTGACATATATTCTAATCATTAAATTCGTTTGTTAAGTTAGATATTAATGTTCGCTGTTAATTACGTACGACATGGAGATGGTAATAGAACGAATGTTTGATTCGAATTAGTGACTAGATACACTGACAGCCTCAGACTAAAGATGTATTTTTAAAAAAATTGATGTCGTAAATATGATTTTCGGAGTTCAATATTTTAGTTTCACTACATTAGAGAGCACGTGAATGACAAGGCTCTTCTCTATTGAACCCGCGGAACTAATGTTTTGTGAAAATCAATCTTCCCAATTTTTCACCAACATTTAACAATAAGTGGCTCTCGGAAACCACAGTCCTTCAAATCGCAACAACTGGAGCTCTTATCTCCTTCCGGTTACCCTGATTTGAATGATCTGTGAATTCTCCAAATCATACTGACAGATGGTGGAATTATGTTCTAATAAAATGATACTGCTCCCAGAATTTCCCAAAAGCTGCAAAAGATAACAGATGATATGGTTTTCGTTTATCTATATGATTCTGAAGTTCAAATAAACACTGCTTAAAAGCACACCAAATCTTTGTTACTCAACGCTAAGAAAGGGGATCCACTAAAAGTTCCACGTTCCTGCAGTAATTTTATTTAGAGTTGGTTTACAATAGTGTAATTTTATGAGAAAATAATTAAATTGACAACGGACTCCCACGTTTTACTCTGAATTTATTCACATTCCTTCAAGACCGAAACTAAGCATTTCAGAAGTTAAGTTCCACATTTTTTCTTCGGCATTTGAATCATGATGTGTCTTTAATGTTAACATACGAGTTACTTCCATTTAAAATGTTTTGTTGATTACTTGACAACAGAAGCAATAAAGTCGAATTTGCCTGAATTACACCGAAGATTTATAGAATTGGGATCATAGTGAAATAGACTGACAGACGAATGTGGCGAGTGATTGTCAAGAAAACCACAATGAGCGTTTACACAAGTGTGCATAGATCTTGCTGGTTTGTTTTCGGGCACTATGTTGACATCTTATATCCGACAAACTAACTACCTTTCTTCTTTCTACGTGTAGAATGAAGTATATATATATATATATATATATATATCACATGGAGAAACCACGTATAATTTTATCTTTTGGAGTAGTTTTAAAGCTGAAATTATTACAAGTAGAAAAATTAACAATTCGTTTCGTCCCAAATGTGGGACTTCATCACGTGAATATAATAATCAATATATAGGCTATAACTGTTAAGGAAGGCACGCCATGCATTTCAAACCTTATTATAATTTCTTTCCAACACACTACTTTGTTGCGTTTAAATACATTGGGAATGTTAAATTTATCTTCGTTTGATTCATAAAATCTTACTATTATGACGAAATTAAACACTTATTAGTAGACTGTGGGCTGGCGACTTATGTTTGAAACGATAATTCTAACGCGCTAACAGGGGACGACGCCTTAATATTGAAGACTTTCGTCATACACATATATATTAGAAATAACAGTTTTAATTAGAATATACGATAACCCCCCCCCCCCGAGAGAAACATTTTCAAAATAAAACAAAATTAAGAATTATAGTTGTATCATTATAGTTTACTTTATTTCAGTTTTCTCGTTGAAATTATTTAACCCAACTTCTACATTAAATTGTGATTGATTAACCATTGCAACGGGTCGTATATATATTGAAGCATTGCCCTAAGCTTGTAAACTCAGAGTGTAATTGGCATCAGAGTGTATCTAGGGCGATTTGAGAAATATGAAAAAGATATGTACTTTTAACTATAGCAATTGTTAAAATGCAATGCTGCTTGCAATTAAATGAATGATTATACGGAACTCCATCTTTAGTTGACAGGATATTAATACGGAGGCGAAAGATTTCTTCACTTGTAAGGAACTGACTGATGACGTCACTGTGAAGGCACATCGAGTATCGCCTAACCATCGGGTCCTTTACGAAATAACTCGTATTCATTTTGCAGTTGTGATTTATACACAAGGTATAACAAAAGGTTCTGGAAAGAGTTTTTCTTGGCAAGTTTTCTTTCTAGTTCACTTAAGTGCTGAGATTGAGAACTCGTGTAGCATCGAGCTTAGTTGAAATACTAGCTACAGAAACCAAAGTTAAATTTGCCTATATTGGCTAAATACATTCTATGTACGATGCATTTGAGAAACTAGCATATGAGAAATATATAATACGTTGCGTATATTTTAATTTCACTAATTAGACAGCGCGTGACACAAACGACTTTACATTATTTTTCATATATATCGATTTAAACGAGTTTTTGTGTAGCTTAACTAATTTTACAGATAATTGAATGCACTTTTTGTCCAAATAGAAATGAAAATGCCGACGAAAAGGAAAATACTACGTTTTTCAACTATTTATTTAGGTAGGCTTACCGCTAGTACCCACGAAACTTTTCGAACATCAATATTGTCAAGGTGTGTCCTGAAAGGACCGTCTGTTAGTTTTCCGCCGAGTCATTCAGACTTTTCTTTTGGATTTAGTACAATGCTCGATTTCCAACCACTTCTTGTGTCTATATTTTCCTACTTTCCATTTAATTAATAAGGGAAGTAAATAGAAGAAAATTCCTTTACTGATGAGTGGACGATATAAAGCTTGCTTCTTAATAAAATTATAACAAAGAGGCAACGATTTGAGTGACATTGCTATCATTCTGTAAAATCTAAATACCACCGAGTAAAACCAAATGTGGGCGAGACGAATTGGAATTTGATTTTTACACTGATCAGGCGAACGTTTCAGATCCAATGTAATGTTTAAGGTATTTACTGTTTTTCGGATAGCACAAATTTAGGCAGTAAAAGTGTCAGTCAAGAGCATAATTGAGTACTACTCAATTAGGTGCATTAGGAAGGTAATATATCGAGGAGAGTATGTATGTATAGAGAGTTTACAGACGCTGCACACGCACATTGAGCAGGTGCGTATGCCTCATCAGGAGCGTAATTCGATAAACGCGATCTGCTGAACTGTGACAGCTCACTGCATCCCAATGGACCGATGCTATGCGATGCCAGGACTGAGCAGGGGTTAATCTAGATTGCAAATGCTGGTTAATCACTGCATGTGCTTAACACTTCATCTTGTGCATGCGGGCAGCCGCCTCCCTTAGTCGTGTGTATGTGGCACTGCATGGCGAGGGTTGCTTACATTTTAAAGTATGTCGATTCTATTCCTTGTCTTCCTTTGTCTTCCCAGATCAATTTTACTATATTCTCCAAATATATTCCCTTTCTGTATGTGTTCAGTGGACAATGGTAATTACTAAGCGTAATTGTTCTCCGCGTTCATTTGTGCAAATAACTTATCAATATTTAAGGAAGTGAACGACAGTTCAGTATCGCTATTTTCGTGGTCTGCAACGTTGATATTTAGAGCTCTGATAGGAGTTTGAAACCAGACTTTACTGTACACATACTAGGAGATCAGAGTATATCTGGGAATGGTGCTCATTAAATCGAATGTTTTTACAGAATGTACGCGATCAAGGTTAACTGACAAACTGTCCTTTCACGACACATTGGAAATACTGTGAAAGGGTTAGTCATTTTAAACTTAGTATTGATACTACACATTTTATGATACATAAATATCACAAAGAAAGCGCTCTAATTCCTTTGTATTTGCGGAACTATTTATAGTCATCAATATTTTAAAATTAGTTATAATACAAGGCCACAAACAAATTAAGTGTAAGTCTTGACTTTAAAACAAAGGCTAAAAATCACTCGACAAAGACATCGAAACTACAATAAGAGTCAACTAGCATACATGTAGTATATTTTTAATAAACGAACGCGCGGATATGTATCGCAGCTACAAGGAAGACCAAAGTTGACGGTACGAGAAAATGGGGGAAAACGGATTAAATACATTTGCAGCTTTGCTCCATGTCAGATATATACGTATTTGTATGTATTCATCTACTTCTTAGAGTTACTCTGGTAAATTAAATAATTTATCAAACATACTTCATGTAAGACTGGAAGAATGCAAAGTTTCAGCTACTGAATCAAGATCAAATTAATGCATGGAAATTGTAAATACAGAAACATATGCACTATAACGCATGATTGTATGCGAGTCATCAAATGAACAGTTTAGAAACTCCGAGACAAACATAGAATTTCTTTTATCTCCCTCTTCCAATGGCTCAACAGCCCTCTGGAGGGCCTAGGCCTTCCGAGGCGGCTGCGGACTGTCATCTGGCGTGACATATTCCGAATTTAGGGTGATATGTGGTCAGCGTATCAATTCCCCAGCAGGCTTAATCCCGGTCCTCGCGACCTTGACACAAATTTCCAAGCTCATGCCAGGATTCGAAGCCGGAATCCCTGAGCTGTGAGGCAGCAACGCTAGCCACTACACCACAGGAGGTCGGCAAATAAATTCTATACTTTTCATAAACAATGGGAATATAATTTTACATCAGATAATTTAAACATGTTGTAGGAAAAGCAATACCGACAGATTGGGTTGACAAAACCCTTGCCGAGAATGTTCTATTATAAGGTTACAAATGGCCGAGACAATAGGTCTTATCCATCTTGATGAATACATTAAGATAATGTTCATTGGCGACTCGAGAAGCCTTCATAAATTCATTGATTAAAGGAGGTTCTAAGTGACAGCGAGTGTATTAATATACAGCCGCCCACTCTGGAATCGACGGACACATCAAATTAACAATACATATTCAGTAAACCGACGAGAAACTTAAAAGATTAAATGAATTAAATTACAGTTATCACATTTAAGTATTAAGAGTTCAACTTTATCAGGAAAACGTACTACAGTAGGTTTTCGAGTTAAAACAGGAGATTCTTCAGTTTCTCAGTACTGGACAAAATGTTCAACTTTACATCATTTGTCATCAGAAAAACGTTTTCTTGCGGTTCCACAATTAGCAGCAATGAGTGAGAGACAAATATGAATACCACATAGGCTTATTTTGGCGAACAATTCAAGGGAGGCATATTGAACACGTTTGAGCTGATATGCAAAAGGAAATGATGTAATCTCCTTTGTCAAAATATTAATTTTATATGTTCATTATTTTCCAAAATATGATGTGATTGATTTTTAATACGCTACATTCATTTCATTCTACGTATCATAACAATTATTGGGACATGTATATCGTTTTATGCCCTTTAAAAATGAACACTGCTCGTGAAACTTCAAATTTTAAGAGAGTTATTAAATTTAATGCAGCTGCAACACTATTAGGGATGTATTCATAAACATAATTGTGGAAATAACAAAATAGAGGTCTGTAGTTGCTATGAAACTTTATAATTCTGAATGTAAATTCCATATTCCTCTAATTTTCAGTGTCAATTGTTTGACTTTTGCCTGTATTAAGACTTTGTAAATATCCAACATCGTTTCCTAGAAATATTAAAACCTTATAATTTCTATTAATAATTCAGAACCTGCAGCAATAATTGATCATAAAACTTGCTAATTATGGTGTCTGAATTCCCTAATTCCAGATGCGTAAGTGAAATTAATAGGAGTTGCAGAAAAAAAGTGGTGCTGTAGTACAATGCTGAAAATAAGATGGTTGGATAGGGTAACCAGGAAGTTCTAAGCAGAATCAGAAGAGAGAACAATATAGAGGACTTTGACCAAGAAAAGGGATAGATTAATAGGCCACGCTTTGATACATGAGGGTCTTGTAAAATTAGCATTAGAGGGAAATCTTTGGGGTAAGCACCGAAGGGGGACGCAAAGGCTGGAATAGGCTAAGCATAATTGGATGTGGTAGTTGTGTAGAGGTGAAAATGCTTGCGCGAAATAGGTTAGTATGGAGGGCTGCACGAGACTGATTACTTTAACAAGTGAAATAAATATGTACAAGGGTATAGACAGTGATGGAATACATTGTCAGAATTATCATTTATTTTCCAAATTCTAGAAAGTATTCGTAGTTCCAATTCGTGAATATATATATATATATATATATATATATATTTAAACAGTATTACCTTAACTTTGAAGTGAATGTGTTTTATGAACTTAAAAACACTCCTCTTAAGTATAATTCTTTGAACCACTTGGTTGAACAGAGAATCGATAAGAGTCGAGAATTTTAGCGCAATCATTTTCTTCCTGATTACAGATATCAAGATAAAAAGAATATTTAAAAGTGGATACTAAGTTTAACCAGATCACGTCGCTATTAATTGATGAAGTTGGCCTATTAATATGAATTGAATACAAATTTAGATTAGGAAAGTAGGCAGGAGGAAAAGTAAACCTTGAAATGAGTAAAGGGTAGTAAACCAATATATCGAGGTGACCGCATGGCTTGTATGTCGACTCCAGCTCATGTCTCATCAAATTTGAACAATTGTGAAATTCTCGTTCTGTATTCCCTCATTTTTACATTACTTGGTTCTGAAGATTCATTTACCTTTTTATTACACATAAAACAATCAGATTTTAATTTTTGCTATTAATAAAATAATATGCAAAATGAAACCACTGAGCAATGTAGTCTGGTAGTAATTTTCAATGAAATTATAAATCGTGTGATTTCGGCGACTAGAAAAGGTGAGGAATGCCCAGAGTTTTTCTTAAAAGAGATGCAGGGTCTCTTATTCCGTACACAATAATATGCCTATATGGACTCTACGGCTGTAATAAAAAATCAATCTTATTTATAAAATAGAACCTGACGGCTAAACGAGCCGCTTTGAATTGATTTCTCGGAACGTTCGTAAGGTAAAACTAATCTAAAAAATTTAGAAATGTATAATTAACTTTCAAGGGCTTTTTCAACAAAATGAATTTGTGTTTGTTCACATACCATTCATCCGATATCAATGAAATTTTGGCAAGTTGTAGTGCTCACATACGGTTTCTGTCGGTCTTTCCAAAATTCTGGAAATTTCCTTCTCACATTCCTAGTTAAAAAAAGGTTCCCCTTCGTAATAGCAGTGAGAACTCCTCAACAGACATCGCTAGAATCGCACGACGTTTTTGAGAAAGTTCAGCCATCTGGTTCAGATAGCGAGTAAATTCAACAAGTGTAGGGTCCATGGTGTAAAATCAATTAACGACGATCGACAGGTTGATCTACAAGTCAGTCACGAAAGAAAAGATTGAGACGAGCGGCGTGAAGGAAGAACGGAAAGCGTTCGAGTAAGCACTGCTCAAGCCCGTACCTCTAAATTAAATAAATATTTCTTTAAGTTTCTGTGCTCATCTCAGTTCACTTAGGGTAAATGTTCAAAATGTGACACTGTGGAAGCCGGTTTAATGACGCATAACAAAACAATCTTTGTCAATGTGTCATACCGGTATCGAAGACGATCTGTATAGTGTGTCGGGCGAATATATATATATATATATATACACCCTGGCAACGCCGGGCACCCAGTTAGTGCATGATAATTTACATCTGAAAGAAGTTATTAGCGATTTTGCAGGGGAAATAATCTTCAAAAGAGCTTGTTCAGGTGTAATATAACTAGTTTTTTTATCGTTTTAAAATTATATTTAAATTAACTCTGAAAATACTAGGTTCCTGTTTTATTTAGTAAGCTCAGTCATTAAGTTAAATGTAAATTTTTGATTTTCTATAAAACAATTTTCCGTTTGTTTGTATTAGTATTATTGTCATAATTTGACAGTCGTTTTTCTGGTTAACATTGTCCTTTACAATTCTGCTTAGCACATCTCAAAATTTCTTGAAGCTGTCGGAGGGAGGAGGTCCATAGCAGCAAAACGTTAGGGCCGGTCTTGCTTTTTCACCACAAGTCGCCTAGAATCTGAAGTCGTTTTTTCCCCATATGACCTGGAACTAGGCCCAATGTGTTCGATCCAGCTTGGCTCTATCTTAAAAACTATGATCGGATCCCTCCTCATTGCCTCTTCATAGAATCAATTCACGTTTTACCATGTCTGTCCACTTCTTGTTGTTGTAATCAGTTCTTAGACTCTCCAAGCTAACCTATTCTGCGCTAGCCTTAACTTAAGAGAGCAAACATGGAAAAATAATACTTCTCTGTATTTAATTACAACCGTCAGAAACCACCCAGCAGTTTTAAAGCATTTATATACAAGGGACACGTCGCATCGGTGTCGAATCTTGTCTACCAAGTGTCGTTCTCTGTTCTAAATTTATCCTACAAAAGGTTTGGCTGCTGCTTGTCTCCGCACAGGTCCCCCGTGCCAGGAATCACCCACATCAAGACGCAATTTACCTAATATTACTTATATTTATTTTTCTTCCTTAGATGAAGACTGAACTTATTCGTTACTTTTCGAATGTAACAAAAAATCTATTGATAAAATGCCTTTCCTTTAGGAATACGAAATGAAAATAATAACCGACAACTGGTATAAAAATGCAGAAAAATAAGAACATTACCCTAAGTATAAGTGTATAATAAATTGATAAATTTGTGGTGGGGGACGCTACACTTGCAGTAACGCACTAAACGCCTCTCAGCAGCGCCAACATTAAATTTACGAACTAGAGATTTATGTCGTCGCTCTCTGCAAAATTGTTGAAGTTTCTCTGTTTAATGCTCGCGTAGAGATAATATATGAACCAATTTTTTTGTGGAAACTACGCTCCGAGTTATGGAACATAGGATTCATTTCTCAAGTCTACACGGTTGGCAGTTTCCAGATATCGCCTGACAGAACTTCGGATCGTACTAAAAAGAATCGCATAAGTAATGTTTATAAAAAATGTGTTTAAAACAATCAATTCCAACTGGCTATATCTACATTGATGCGTCAAATGCACTCCATAATTTATAAAACTTTTTGTAAAGCCTATACCAGGATCGTGACAGCTTAAAACGCGACATGATGAACGTTAATTATCAATATTTATAAAAACTAATTGAATTATAACAAGCTTAAAAAGGGCTAGTTTCTTGGAAGGGAATCTTGAGGTCCAAAGAGTGGAGGCTTATTCACTATTAAAAGCACTAGGCTTCAATGTTCTATTCTTCGAGGATGGTTCTCGTACACCACAGATTTAAAATGTCAGCACAGGAAGGACAAGTCTATGGGCTCCGTGAAATAATCATTTAACGAATTTTTCGTACAACAATGCCCGCCGAATGGCACGTGGCATAGTACTAGAGGCCTTTATCATGTCAACATTTGACAGTTATAGCATCAGAAATACGTTATTAGCCACAGTAAACCGATTACCTATTTTAGGATTTCCATCCGTTCCCGAGTCGCGTAATTCGGAGAAGTAATATATATATATATATATATATATATATATATATAAAATAGATAATGAACGTCAATTTGCAATACTGAACTAACTTCACAAAACACCGAATTGTTCAAAAAACAACCCCGAGAAAGATTTCCTATCACCGACGATCCAGAGTAGCAGCAGATATTAGTGCAGTTTGTCTTTACTGTGTACATATTCTTACTCCGTGGGGCTGCATAATTTACACACTCTTTGAGTGATACATTCAATTTCAATAATATAAAAAGGATATATATTTCTTTGTATAGCGGAAACGTGGAATGAATTCAAGTTTTTTTTAAAAAAAATCAGAATGTGCCGACAAACTTAAGTCCGTGATGTCGCCATGCATTGACACAACATAATAAAGAGAAAGCCACCATTTTAATTTCATGCAATTTGGCGTTTGTATTTTTTCGTGTCTGACGCCCACATTATATCCTGCAAAATACTAACACACGGAAGGATGATGATGAATAACGAGAAAGATATTTTATAAAAAAAACGTAAGTTTGTAAACTTCCGTTTTATTTAGAACTGCCTTTTAACATGAACAAACTTAGGTCTGAAATTACAGTTTTCCTTAATTTTATCCTACAGTACGAACTTTAAAAAATCTTACTTACAGATTTTTATCACCCTTTGACAACTGCAAACACTGACAATTTCAACGAGAATCAGGTTATCTTGTATTTTGAAATTTATGTATTTAAATATGCAAAAATTGAAGAAATAATTTCAAGTAACAATTCTTGTGAATCTTTTTGAATGTTATGTCTTTAATAACACTTAAATCCAGAAAAAATTAAATATTATACTTTAATAGATTTGAATGACGAGTCTGACGAAATAATTTCAAGAGAGAATTTCAGAGAATTAACGACAATGCTCATAGTTAATATTTTTCTCGTGAATAGCTGGCGGATTTTGTAATTTTTTAAGTTTGTTTTATACAGTGAAGTATGATTTATAAATGAATATTGGCGCGCAATATTTTAACTTTCGCGCTACGTAACGCGTTTTGAATAAATTGATGCGGCGCGATCTTCAGAAACGTCTTTTGATCGGACGATTTGTGATTCTCGTGGCAAGATTAAAAGATTTAAATTACTTCCTTAAGGTACAGAGCATATTTATCACTATGAACATTCCTAATTATAATTATATTTAAGTAGCAGTAGAATATTTAACTTAATTAAAGTACTGAGGATATTTTCACTTTATGAATGCGCCGGTATGTTTTAGTTTCACTTAAGGTAACGAGCTTATTTAATATACTGGGATTTTTTACTCGATTCAAGTACTGTGAACCATTATACCGGTTATGAAGAAATAAACATTCAAACGGGATACGTAGGCATAAGAAGGTAAATGTTCCAAAACAGACGCTCTAGATGCCGGTTAAATCATATGTTGACAAAGAGTTTAGTGTCAAATTAAATACTGCACTGGGCTAATAGAAATAATTAATCGAGCACCCAGCTAGTATTCCTATAATATGCACCGTTTTGCATCAGTCGCTCTGAACAGGAGATTTCTGTCACACATGCGATTAGACCCCGTGAATGTACCGTAATGAGTGAACCTGTTAACCTATTTCAGAAAAACGGATATCGTTTGGGTAGGAATCTTTTAGTATATCAAAACAAGTGAAACCATAGCAAAAACAAATAAAGTTAATGAATTGGGATTTTTTTGGGCTGCATGAGGGTGATCATAATTAAAATAAGCTTCTATTTCAAGGTTTGTATACTAACCGGTAGTAGATAGTCAAGATTTACAAGAGGACGATGCAACATAACGACTGAAAGTATCGAAGATATCATTTATCTGATCAAAATTGTGTTACGATAAAGTAAATATTGACGCATAGAACCAATCCAGCGACACTCACGCAGAAGTCGGAAAAAGATGAAAATTAAAACGAGAAGGTACGTTTGCTTGTATATTTGTTAACATAAACGTCAAAAGGTATACATCATGTAAAATAAGGAAAAGGAACTAAGGCTGGAATAAAAGTAACAACGCCATAGGTCACAAAACTGTTTTTATCACAAGAAAGTACTTCGTCATAGAAAACACAGATCTGAGACTGCAGAAAATTATAACCATACAAATAAAAAATAACTGTCACGCACGGGAAACGCAGCTCGAAAAAAGAAAAATAACTTTGTAAACAAGAAAATTGTGGCATCAACGCGAACAAGGTCCACGAGTGGTATAAGTCGTTCAGTTGGTGTCAGATCCACAAGATGGTAACCTGTAAGATATTATAAGTTTCCGTTTGATCCTGTTCTGTAAGAATCCAATTATAAACTTTCTTCCAAGTTCAGCGATATTGCAGACTAGTGATGAATTAACTAAGTTCCAAATTTCAGCGACCAGAGAAATTCAGGTCCAACGTCGTGCCTTACACTATGAAATGATTTTAACGCAATCGGAAACAAATTTTCATTCAGGTTTGCTGAATAAAGAATGTATAGGACACTTACCTGCATTGAAGTTTCCGCGCTACCAGAAAAATCGATGGAATATAAGGTTACGATTGCAAACCATACTATTTATATATCAATCATAGATGCTAATTACACTGATTATAGGACCTTTTCGTTTTAATAACTCAAAAATCTTCAATACAAACTTCAAATAATGTGAACGATAGTTAAACATTACACTTTTTCGTTTAAAATCTTCAATATTTACCAAGCACTCGAAAAAATAACGACAGTTAAAATCGTAATACTGGTACACATCATTACACATTTTCTGTTTACTTACCCTCAATGTCGATTTATTAGAACAGACTTGTCCATGATACAGCCTGTTTCATCAGCGATAATCGATCCACTGATAGTTCATTGTTGCGCAATGAAATTCAGCTGCTTATAATAACAATGCATTTATAACTCACGCAATTATGAAATATACAAAGAGAAAACATTTGGCGGGATTGTAACGAAATAGAATATTTCCTTTATTTAACTTAAAAATGTGTACCCTGTAAACTTTTCAAAATTGTAAAAAAACCTGAGTGATGAATATTTTCGCTGTAATATAAGTTTTGTGATAGAAATGTCTCAAACAGAGTTTTCTATTCAATACAAAGCAATATAACGCACAGTCGTAATTAAATCATTTCAGTTCAGGCATCGCTGAATTGGAGAAATCCACTGATCTTCAGCAAAATAAACTTTCTTTAATCATCAAAAACTATTTATTCGGATTTATTAGTCATTTTTCTGGGCGAATATTTAACTTTAAAAATTAAAATAAAGGAATGGGGCATACTTCACGTTCTTGTATATATTTCTGCGCTAATTATCCTGATTATTGAACAATGAGCTTTATATAAAAGAATATAGAACATTGGAGTTGGCTTTAGATGTTTAGTATTTGAGATCTATCAAAAAATACTGCAACTAGCTTAGCTGTAATGCAGTGATCGAGCACCATCTGTTGATAACTTTGTCAATGACCAGCTATCCAGACAAAGCAGAGAAATCTCAGTGAAATACATTCTACGTGAGACTCATGATACAGTGAAAGTTGAACAAGATCGTGACACCTGTCAGGGATTCCTTCTCGGTAATGTTCAGTCTTGAATTAATTGTACTCATCTGTTTCTATTCGCCGTAACTTTACAGGAAATTGGAAAAGATTGCGTCTTCATGTTATACGTAAAAGTTGGCTCAACACCCCAAAGGTAACGCAAAGATACATTTTCCGAATAACTGCTGAAGCGAGTACACACATTAGTGTTAATAAATACTTAATTTAAAATGATCAAGGGGTGGAAAGATATTGGAAAAAGTAATATAACTCTCACCACCGGCACGAAGACACAAGATTAATGAAGCACAGCTATTTCATCAAGACATTATCTGTTGGATACAGAAAAATCACATGAAAAAAAAGGTATGTCATTGTACAAGACGTCGAAAGGTATTATGATAATTATTGAAATAATTTGCTATACTCAAAATATGGCACAGCAGTTCAAACACATTTAATATTTTTCTGACGCATATTTGAAAATTGGAAATAACCATCTGATAAACGGCGTAGTACTTCTTATTTATGTAGGTAAATTAATCTCGTACTTGCTCAGATCATACACGCGAGTAAAAATAAGAAAAAAATTGTCGCTGAACGCCAGATGCAGGAAGGAAGAGAATCGTTGGAGAGGTGTATCATCTTTGGGGGTTCAGTACCTGGGATCTCATCTATGTAATTATTTTTTGGTGTCAAATAATGGTACGCGCACTTTGAGCTTAGTTATAATATAGAAATAAGAAGAATTTATTACAACAGACCATTGATATTATTCCATATTCAATAAAGTGGAAAACATGACCAAAAAGAAAAATTCACGTGGCGGTGAAAGTTGCTCAATTTATCGAAATACAGGTTTTTCTATAAAATAATTGCCATTATGAAACTGTATTAATTGATTTATCCGCCGTAATCGATTTTACGGTTTCTTTAAATATAAAGATAAATTACCGTAATATATTTTTAAAAAACTGTCTCGGTTGCAATCACAGTATTAGACGACAAACCTAAACCAGAAATTCAAGACAAAATTGTCTTCTACATTTTAACTTACGACCATTGCTGACAAATAAAATGTAGGATTCTATTAACAGTTTAATCTATACTGTTTAACATTGGAAACAATAACTGAAAAATTATTGGTAAAAATATTTTTTTTCACTCGCACGTTTTTAATATTAATTAGTAAAACCGTCAGGAATATCAGAACCCAGTAAGACGCACGAGTGATCGATACAATTACCGAAATACCATCAAAACAGGTAAGATCACTGGAATAGAAAGCATGGCAGATAGTTTTAACCTGCTACTCCCGTGTCATATCCACACCAAGGGAAATAAAATCGACCAGACTACGTAACCTGCTGTCTTACGTTAGCTAACTTGGGGACGTCTTGAAAATTCTGAGCATGGGAGCGAAACGTTGGTAAACGCTCCGATGTCGTTAATCAGTAAAAACGGTAAAAAACCTATAAGTATCACTGAAGTATGAATACGACAGTATCAATAACAAAACACCAATATAGCTAGTGACTTATTTGAAGAGACTGTCCGGATTTTAATCACAATAGCGAACAACAAGATTGACAACCATGAAATTTAGTACTTTTTGACCGAAGAATAGCAAATTTAACCAACTTTACAAACAACACATTAACTATAGACCTGATTATAAAACTTCATAAAAAAAGAAAATAACAAGAAAAGTTATTTGCGTGTGCAATGAGATGACGAGAAACCCGAAACTTCTTAGTTTAAAATCGTGATACTCTTATTATTTTCGCCTCAGGAAATTCTGCGCACGTAAAACATTTTTTATAGAATAATCCATCTCCTGTGGACTCGGAAACAATTTTATTTGATCATACTTCAATTCTTCAGAATTAATTTGGCTTGTTGTAGACATGAAAGTAAGTAGTCCGTTTGATTGTGGAACAAGACGTGAGGGCCTGTTGCATTCAACGCTCTCTGCAGTCAATCGATATTGCAATTGGTGCCTTTGACAGGCCACTCCTTGCTAACATCATTTCAACGTAAATCAGCCATGAATGCTTTGTTTCGAGTCGTTTGAACAAGGAACGCGATCCGCCCATTTTCTGCTGGTACCCAACTTGATACTCATTTTATAGAAAAATGCATTATCAGATTTCCTGTACAGAAACAATAAGGTAAAGTATATAAAACTGAGTAATAAGATGAAATTAATATTTTACCTGACGTTTAATAAAACTATGATGTCAAATCCGTTAGACCCTCTCGCTCCTAATTTATCGCAAAAATTGTAACCCATCTGAATAATTAAATATATGTACTGATTAGTACTGTTCAGTCTGTATCAACAAATTAAACCTGATTTTGTGAACAGTAAACTAATTTTATCAAGGTTTTTAAAACGCGTAACAGAGATTTTTGTACACTTATGATTTCCTTAAAATACGTCGTATAAATTTTAGGATAATGTTTTGTTTATCATTAAATAAGTTACCTTTTCCTGTAAATTGTTTTCTATTTTTCACGTGCTGAATATAAGCCAGCATACACATCTTACAGATCTACAAAAGTGTCCATGTCAACACAAATTTCCCTTCACTTATCTTTCTTAAATTTCATGTGTAGCATCGCACACTGAATATTTGGTTTTATAAATATTAATTACTTTGTTAATGTTTATCTGATCACTCAATAAATAAAAGAAACAATAGTAAAAATGAAAGACCATAATGGAGTCTGCAGGTTGGCGAGCGGAAGTTAAACAACTGCACAGGATCCCATTCCAGTCTCCGCTGACAACTTCCTTTGTGCTCCTTAAAAAAACCTACAGGAAGTGGATCACCAGGAACAGTGATCGTTTGGAGCAGTTAACTCCATCCCAATCTTGAGAAAATGATGTTATTGAAAGGTTCGGTTCATAACTGCATACGCAGCCGACCATATTTCATTATTCCTAGTGCGTACAACAAAATGAGTTATTTCTAATCTTAGATAATTAATATGTAGGAATAGATAGTGAAATGAGATGGTTGCAGTAAATTATATTTCATTATAATACGTTTCCGTAATTTTTTGTATGTAAAAGTGTTTTTGTATTTTGCCCATAAAGGTTTGTACCAGTCGCAAGAAATATTTAAACACTTCTTAATTTTTTTAATATTAACCGGGAGGTTTGGGCAAACTATTGCCATATTTATCTACCGAAAAAGAAAAATTATTATTTTTAAAAGCGCAGGTGTTTTTTAAATATCATTTTTGGGTAGATTGATCTGGCAATAGTTGGCAGAAAGCACCCGTTGTCATAAATTACTTTTATTACAAGTTTTTAATTATTTTATTGCGACTAATAATTTTTTTGAGTACATTACACAAAAACCCAAACCAAGGGTTATATTAATATATAATTGTCTAAGAAATGTATGTAAAAGTTACACGGAAAGTTTCCAAATTATAATTGAGAAAGTGAGGAATCATATCCATACAGAAAGGGTTAATAAAATATAATTTATTCTTTAAAATAGGATATGAAATGAAGTCTTATTTGTGATTAGGCTAAAGACTTATATTCTACTTGAACTCGTCGTGGTGCATAAACCGCTTGGTTACTTGTCAAACTAGAACTACGAAAATGTATAGTAAATACAACTTCAAACCTTCCAACTGCGCTTGTTAAAATCTTCCCCGTTCATTTCTTCTACGTAATTATATCATGTCTTAGTAAATAAAAGCCAGTATACAGAGCCTACTACTAGGATTAGTAAGTAGATATCTGCATTCTGTAAACATAATGTAATATGCTAATCGAGTTTTCCCTGTGACCCTAACAAGTTCCCACATAAATCAACAGAAAATACTTTTACTGGTCTGAGCTTTAGAGGCTTACTTTGGCTTTTCTTTTTCATCTATACGAGAAGAATAATGCTACTCGTTTCTTGAAACCGCTTAGCTAAAACAGATAGAGAGCTCCTTAATAACCCTTTTTCGATCGGGTAAAAGTCTGTGATATCGACTCAACCAGTCTTGCTACAGCACTTTGTAAATTCCGTGCAACATGTTAAATCGTAAAGTGACTTCCAGGGAATCGCACAAACACCTGAAAGCTCGAGGGAAAAGTTTCTTAACGCATTCAGTTTCTGACGAGACATCAACATGGTCGTTCACACGTACGGAATCTATTGTTCCTATATAAGCAGGCCTAGAGCTCACAAGGAACGTTAATTCATCGCCACATAAATTGAACCAATACCAACAACCTATGCGTTTGCTTTATGTCGGCATAAATCACGAAGTTATGGGACTGTATACTAAACACTGATGACGCATTAAGTTTGTGCAGACTGGAGTTGGATCCGTTGACATGACAAAGGTGTTGGACAACTGAAGCACGGCTGAAGTATCCCAATAATAATAATAATAAAAGATGACAATCATTTGAATATATTTATGAAGAACGTTTAGATTTCTTATTATTCAAATGCTTTCAAACTAGTTCAGGCTATAAAACTGAATTAAAGAAAAAATCAAGTCTCGACCGGACCAGGAATTATACCTCGAACTTCTATTGGTACGTGATAATCTTTAACCAATTGAGCTACCCGAGTCTACTCCCGTCAGGTACGAGCTTTGTCAATGCATGTTATAGACCAAAACTCAGTCTCACCTACAAAATCATTATTTTTTTAAATTGTAGGTTAGCCTGCGACAGCTGATTGCTCAATACTAAGTGGAGATACCAGGTTTGATTCCCGGTCCGATCGAGAAATTTCAATCCTAATCTCCTAATTCAGTTTAACAGCCTTCAAGGCCCTGAATTAAAATCAATGTACCTATTACCAATTAACACCCAATATACATTCTCATAGGACTCTTAAAATTTCCGCGCTCGATTCCCAGCACGGTCGAAAAATTTCCTTCATCTCTTATACTTCTTATTTAAACCCTTCTTTTTAAATGACAGGAGTGCTGCTTTCCGTGGCATGGACGACGGCTTCAACAGAGCCGTTTTGCACAATCTATAACTGTTCGTAAACCCAAAAGATAAATAAATTAGAAAATCGGAAAGCATGAAAATAATGTTATTTGAGAATGGAATATTTATACTAAAGAGGAGCTGATATATATGATCATTAGTTTCATATCAGGTCTCAGCTTTCCCTTTATTCCCTTTCATCAACCTGCGCCAACGGTTGATGAAAGCAACAAGCTTCCCTCCCTCCCCCCACCCATCAAAATTTTTTAAAGAGCACAGGTATTATATACCTTGGACCTGTTTAAAAAAGGCACTGGTGACTCAACCAGCCTGTATTAATCGTCCAACGTTGGCGGCGATGAAAGTACAGACCCGCATAAAGTCTGAATCACCTCTTCAAACTACTGTATTGGACAAGGCGATACCATCGAATTCAACTCTTCCTGTGGTACTAACAACAGGCGTTTTTGGCCATAATTGATCCACCTGTCCAGAATAAAAATCCCTTCAGACGGGAAATCTTAAAATCATAATAGTTTTAAGTGGCGTATTGTCTGTAATAGCGGAAATCGTGAGAGTGGAAGAGTCAGGGAACTTCAAAGCCAGGTGGTAAATCGTGTCACGTTTAGGCTTGCGTCGAGTGCAAGACCTGTGAATCCCCTGATGCTAGAGGGTTGTCATCCTGGAATATAAATAAAGGAACAAGCAGACAGGTAGAAAACAAGTGGCAGGTATACGCCTGCAGGTGTTCCTACGAGTCCCCCTCTCTTGCAGCTCTGTTTGCCGGGGAACAAAAAATACCCAACCTGAGATTACCTCAAAGCCAACAAACGATCTGTCTTCTTACGGAAATACAAAATACTAATATCACGACAATTAACAGCATGCATCAACTTCAATACTTAAAATGAAATAAACTCTACTACTCAAACTATCACTTCGATGTTTCGAATTACAAAACTTAAAAATCATAAAAATCTAACAATCGAGCTTTACAAGTACATGACAAAAAATAACTGAATTTTGTTTCAAATAATTGCTAGATCAGCGTAAAACAAAAGTAATAACACAAACACTGATTTCACATGGTGTTTCGGTTATGTGAACGCTTTTATTGAAATCTTACTTTATGTCAGATAACCTTCCAGGAGTGACACGCGTAATTACAGAAGGATTTTAAAGCTTCTCAAAAGGAGTAATTTTTTTATCCAAACGCTACACTGAAATCACTGACAAGTTCGTCTCCATGTTAGAACAAAGGACCTCGTTGACAATAGATCACGCCAATAACTGTTGACTACTCTGGTGTATAGATATATAGCTAGTTACAGGGAACATGCTAAGTCGAAAAAAGACCGAAATTAGTCCAGTACACTGCCATCATCTCTCAAACCTTCTGCACACTGAAGAATTTGGTTTAACTTTCTAGAAATCCGGTAAAATAGGGCTTGTTTACGGGAAACAAAATAGAGTAAGCGTGAAAAGTGATAACAGAATATAACATAATAACCCTTTATAGACACTGGAACTAAATCCACTGTGGGAAAACTATTTCATGTAAGGGAATGATTTACTCTCAGTAACATTACATAATCTTCGAAACAGTTACATTTACCGATCATAAACCGAGGAGGGGAACTCATTTAACTCAAAATATATAAATTTCGTCCAAGTTATTCTTTTGTGAAAGAATGTCCACTGTTAATGTAACTCGTGCAATTAAATATATATATTAAGCTTCCTACAGAGATGTTTTGGTTACTATCGTATGCCGCAGTGTTAACCTTAACTAGGTTGGAATAAGCTCTACACGTAATTGACAAATATTTCAATAATTTCGAAAGTACGACATTTACAGGAATGAACATACCGGTCTGTAATGAAATTACAACAGGCGGAATTCGGGTGCTGCACCTACTTATGCGAACCCTACCCACGACGACTATTTAAACTCGTGAAAGACATTTTTCGTGCGGGATATTTCGTGTTAATTTACCGCCCGGCTTAGGGGTAACATTTTTAAACACTGAAGAAGACATTACCAATTCAAAATAATGACAATCAATTTAAAACAATTTTATAGAAGCCAAAACACAATTTGACAAAGGAAGATGAGAGCACAAAAAACGTCGATATCGCAAAGGGTTAGGAGATTCCCTCCATAGGCGGTCGGAGCAACATGTCGTATCCTTATAGAATTAGCTTACAGTAAGACAGAAATTTGACTTACCCTTTGGTAAAGAGCGACAATGCTACACTGCCTCTAGCCCACTGCCATCACTTGTTGTCTCCGACACGAAGCCTAAGATTCTCCCAGCTACACGGTTGTGGCTGCACTGGAGAAACATCAAAACAAAGCCACGCGCAGAACACAAGCCACTCGCTCCCTTCCCTTCCCCTCCACTCCCCGTCCCCCCTCTCCAGGCAACCCCTCCGCAAGGGGAGGGGTGCGCGCATGACGTCATCCACGCTCGCTCGCGCGCTTGCATCATCACCAGCGACGCCGATTCGCTCCGATAATTCAACACCGCGATCGCCAATGCCACAGGTGTTTTACGTTCCGTCGATCAACTCTCAACTACGTTAACAGGTGGAGCTTTCAAATAAAGTGGCGGTTCATTTTACACCGCTTCAGCTCCGATCGATACTTTCTTCTGATATCCATACAACGAAAACATTACATCACTTAGTTTCTTCCTCTCCCCGAGATTTTAGCTGGCTTGAGCCGCAATGTAGCTTCTACTTAATTTTTAATTTGTGTGACATACGTAAATAACAGAAGAAGATTTAAAAACATAATTATACCCATACGAAGAAAACTGGGGCTGATAGATACGAACAGCACGGGACAATTAGTTTAGTATCCCATGCATGCAAAATATCAACTAAAATAGTATATAGGAGAATGAACGTCGAATAGAATGCGAGTTAGGAGGCGATCAGTTTGGTTTTAGGAAGAATGTAGGGACAAGAGAAGCATTTTGGCTTTGCGACTAATTTTAGAAGACAGGATAAGAAAAAAACGCCCTACGTTTATGGCATTTGTAGATTTAGAAAAAGCGTTTGATAATGATTATTAATTATTTTGAAGAGCACTGGAATAAAATATCGAGAAAGGAGGCTTATACGTAACCTCTACAGAAGACAGGCAGCAGTAATTAGAATAGAAGATAAAGAAAGGAAAACCGAAATCAAGAAAGGAGTAAGAGAATGATGCAGTCAGTCGCCCATGCTGTTTAACTTTTATATAGAACAGGCGATGAAGCATGTTAAAATAGCATATAGAAAATGAATCATACTGCAAGGAGAATAAATAAAAACCTTATGCTTTGCCGACGATATTGTAGTATTAGGAGAATCGGAAGAAAACTTGGAAAACATAATAAATGGCATGAACGTAGTCCTGGAGAAATAGTTCAATATGATGATTAATAGAGGTAAAACCGAGGTAATGGAGTGTAGTTTGGTAAACAGTGCAATAACAAATGGTGTTAAGATTGAAAAGGGATATTTTGACGGAAGTTAAGGAATTCTGCTAATTGGCAAGCGTAATAACTGGGGCTGTTAGAAGTATAGTAGACATAAAGAGTAGGATAGACAGGCAAGGAAGGCTTTCGCGAAAAAGAGGAATTTACTTACGGGTAATATAAGTGTGAATATTAGGAAATCGTTGCTAAAAATGTTCGTATGGAGCGTTTTATGGGTGCGAAACGTGGAGGATAGGAGCTGCGGAAAGGAAAAGAATAGACGCATTTGAAATGTGGTGCTATAGGAGAATGCTGAAAATAAGATAAGTGGATAGAATCACTAACGAGGAATAATGGGGGAAAAGCGAACAATATGGAGGACGTTGACTAAGAAAAGGGATAGATTAATAAGCCACGTTTTAAGACATGAGGGTCTAGTAAAATTAGCATTAAAGGGAAGTGTGTGGGGCATGAACTGAAGAGGGAGGACAAGGATGGAATACGCTAAGGAAATTAGGGAGGATGAGGGTTGTACTGGTTATGAGTAAATGAAAGGCTTACGCATGATAGGTTAGCATGGAGGGTTGCTGCAGACGAGTCTTAGGACTGAATACCACAACAACAACGTAAATAAAATAACAAATTTTAAAATTAAGTACAATTTTTGGTGTCAGAAAGTTAATTGTGTGATTGTGCTAGTACATTTTCTACTTAATTCAAATATTAAATCTGAGTTTCTCTATCACGCAACGGTTAAGAGAGACAGGCATTTTAAATATCAAACATTTCTAAATAATTTGTACGCAATATTGAAACAATCTCACTCACATGGAAAGTAAGAAATGACGATTTTATGGTATATTTCACCTATTGATGGTCCAACAATAATCGGCTAGCACATTAGGATTCCATGTTCCTTGATACCTCTTTTACATAACTAAAATCTTCTGATGAAAGTCTTCCGCGTGCTGCTCCAAGATTTTCAGGAAAGGAATCTAGGTGCGACTGACGGAAGTGTACTTTTAAGGATATGTTACAATCAAAATCTTTACGTTATAAGATCGTTGGAAACATTAGAGTAATTTTCGGTTACGAAAAATATTGGGTAACTTTTTAAAATTCTAATTAGGAAAATAATAAAACTTACCCAACTATCATCCCTGGCCTGCAAAGACCCTCGAAGCTGCGGAAAAAATTGTGGGTGTTGGAAAAATACGGAACACACATTTGAAAACACTACAAAGAACGCCTTCAAGTATTGCTACTCGTGAGACAAAATCATGTCGGCAGTGGTATTTATTAATTCCTAACAATAACAGCTAAAACTAAACGAAATATAGACATAGGAATAAAAACAATTTTAAATATGAATTTGTATATATTTATTAAATTGAGCACTTTTAAAGACTACTTCATTTTAAGAACATGAATTTCGCAAAAATGTATACAATATTAGTATCAAATGACACTGTATAGTATTTTCAATGACGTCTATAGAAAGTCTATTTCTGACCACTGAATCCCCATCAACAAGCCCTGGTGTAAAGAAAATATACCGGCGCATCTAAATATGATTCGGGAGATTCCATTTTTATTGCCAATTTTTCTGCAGATAGTTTTCCATTCCGATTTGGAATTACTTCTTTAATATATTTTGAACGCAACAAATTTATTGAACAGATGAGTGACATTTTTTACCATATTATTTTATTTAAATGTCAAACCATTTTTTTCAATATCCAACCCCAGGAAAACACAGAATATGTTATAATGGTATTAATAGAACTATAGCCAGTCAAAGCAAACTTTCTCAAACCAACATTTGACAAATCTTTACACTTACTAAATCATCATGAAAATACACATAAAACGTGATAACACGTAGATTACCACGGTAATGATCACAGAAAATTCTACCAAAATAAGTAAAGTAAAATCTACTAATGTACACGTTTTAATATACACATTGAAATAATTTGAACTATTTTTTATTTACTTTGATTCCAGTTAAACAAATTGAAATTTAGCTCATTAAATGCAAGTATGATATACATCTGCACAATATAATTAATGTAATGCGGAAAATACCGCATAAAACTAGGGTAAATTATAAATTGATTACAGTATCACCAATGAAAAAGGTAATATTTATAACCCTTATAACATGGGAAACTGATCCCGTTTATTGTTTGAATGTTATGGGGAGTTTACACGCTACGATGTGATTGTAACAATTCATTGTTATAAATGAATCTAAAGAGTGACAATATGTTTATTCATGCAGATTCTTGCAGATTTACCCAAGAATGACAGTTGGTAAATTGATTCTGGAGTTTCCCGTCATATGACTGGTTGAAAAGGATGCACTTATCAATTACGTGACAGAATCTGCTAGAAGAGTATTAACTGCAAAGGGTTTTCTTCAAACCGAAGGCAATGGTGATCTGGAAATCGTTATAAATAAATAAAAAAAACAAAAGAGTGACGTACACCAGAGTGTTTTATGGATCTGACATTTTAGTGAATCTGATATAGACCAAATGGTTTACTATGAAGCACAGAGTTGAAGCTCACTTTACAGTTGATAGAGTATATCTCATGCGTGACAAAAATGTATTATTGATGGGCAGCGGATATGGAGAACGTCTTGATATGATGATGCTAGGTAGTGCTCTTACTCTAATTCACGTATGTCATAAACGAATGGGCCATTTGGGCACTGATGACTGAAAGAAAGTCGAAAGATGGCTGATGGTTTTGGGTTTAAAGATAACGTCGTTCAATGTACAAGTTGCATGCAAGGACGACAAGCAAAGCTTCAATTTCCTAAGGAACCAGCGATAAGAACACCTGAGCTTCTCGGTCTTGTTCATACCGACTTCTGTGGACATATGGGAGTCAAGTACTTTGGGGGAGCGCAATATGTTCTTACGTTCATCGACGACAAGTTGCGGATTAAGAGATATTCGCAATGCACCCTTCCAGACAAGACAAACAGCCATATAACTTCAAGCCTGACAGTCGCAGTCGCCGAAAAAAAAGGGTCAGCCGAGGTTAGAAAGGTGGTTGACCCATTAGATTGCTAGAGTGGCCCCTCCCAAATTTTGAATTTTTAGATAGGAAAGATAGGGACGCCAACCCCATTGGAAGACCTGGGGAAGATAGAACAAGCGGGGAAAGAGCAATCACGTTTTCGGAGGAGAGTTCGAGGTGGACAGGACCTCTAAAAAGGGCATTCGGAAAAGAGAGTTGTAGGCGAGAGTTCAGCACGAGGAAACGGAAAGTCGGACTGGCTTCTAGTCTGAGAGGAGAGGCGACCTGGCTGCAAGTATCACAAGGAAACTACATCAAAATAGAGGCATACCGCTTCTATGCTGACCCGGAAACCAGGGAAGGATGAATGTAAAAGTATGCCTATAAACACGTCATACAGCCCTGATTAAAAGTAGATTAAATTTACATAGCCACGCGCAATATTATTTCTTTGGCTAGGGCTCAGCTAGACAAATAAAATTAATTAAATTTAAATATTGTAATATTGTTGAATCTTTTGTTTTTGTTAACAATAAAACTGTTTAAATTTCAAAGTTGAGAATTGTTGGCGCCCACCCATTTAAATATAACTCTAACCTTTTAATATATTTATAAAATTATAAAATTCACAAGATAAACCAGTAATTTTGTCAACTGATGCTTCTGAATATGATGTTGGAGCCGTTATTTCACACGAAATAGATGGGTTGAAAAGACCTATATATTTTACAAGCTTATTGTTATCTGCTACTCAGAGAAACTATTCTCCAATTTAGAAAGAGATTTTAGTTGTGGTGTATGGTGTTCAAAAATTTCAGCAGCTCCTATTTGGACGAAAGTTCATAATAGAGACATCATAAACCACTAGTATCCTTATTGATTTCAATTTATTTCGATGCTTGTTAAAATTAGCTCCATATGAGACTATGAAATTCACTATTTTAGAGTATTCTCTTAATATTGTTGCAGGTTCCCTATCCTGCAAACTTTCACGTGAAACTTTAACTGAAGACTACAATGAAGTTGGTGATAGATTAATTTTTAATAAATTAATTACTTATCTGTATCACGAGATTAGTTGTGTGCAGTTTCTAAGGTAGATTCTTTATTTCAAAGGTTACGTGCTGCAAAAAATGTTGTATATCTAAAGAGCTAGGACCATACTTCTAGGTTAGAAGCTATCTTTCTGTATTTCATAATGCAATTTTCTATGATGATAGAGTAATCATTCCCCAAAGACTTCGTTATGTAGCTCTTTTAGATTTGCATGCAGGGCAGTAGGGAATGTAAGAATGAAATACTTTTTTTGCCGGCCTGTTCCATCTGAACCATGGGGACACGTAGAGCGCTGGTTGCCAGCGCTGTAAGCTTGAGGAAATATCTTCGTATTTTTAAGTGGAGGCAGCCACAAAGTAAGCGAGTCAGAACTTGTCTATACCTGCACCAAGCGCCGGACAGAGGACCAGAATGTTGAAAGCATTATTTACCGGCATCAGCGGCAGTGAGAGGCATTCTCCGGATTCTATACTTTAGGAGGTCAAGTTTTTGAAGAAGCAAAAATTGTTCGAGGAAAGTTCTGCACGTATTTTAACTGAAAATAGAATAAGGACTAACAATTTATAAAAAATAAAATAAATTAAAATAACATAAGTGTTTGAATCACTCATTAACGAATCAGATCCCAGAGATACTCGCCGTTCAATCAGTTATTGAGTTAGCAAACTTTCTTTCTGGCTACGTAATCGTAGGGCGATTGTTTTGGCAAAATTAAATTTAGTTCACATGCACAAATTATTGTAACACAACGTTATTGAGATATTCTCTTATCTGATTGTCCATAATATAATCATAAGAATCATTTCTGTCAAGTATTCGTCCACGTATTCTCGCTAAAAGTTTTACTTTGACCTCTCAAGGTCGGTTCATCCTATACTATGCTTTTATAAACATTGTTACTATTTCACATCATTTTATTATAATATCGGAGTATAATTTGGATCATGTCCTTAAATAAGAAACATCATCATAACAAAAATACGAAGGACGTATGTACAAGATAAATACAAAAATAATTCAGCTTACAATACTTTACAATTATGCAGACTTACAGTGGTTCAGCAAGAACACACTCAATTTGTGTTGGCACAGCTCATCAAAATGTGAGGTTGGTGCTAGCAGCGACTACTATCAATGATGTCTACAAGAATTTGTTAGTCAAAACTGTTTTGCAATCAGGAATCAAAATATTGCATGATTCGCCGATATGATAGGTGTTTTGGAAATGTTTATAAAAACTGGATATAAAAAAGACGTTGATGACGCAATTGAATATAAGCAAATGTATCCACACCGATCAAAATACTCTGGAGACAAAGCAATCAAAGAATTTATCCAAGAAATTGTGACCAATATTGCAAATCTCTCACCCCATCATTACATACATATTGTGCAGGACTCAGTACAAGACTTCCACTAGGAGGATAGTCACGCCCCATTCATTACATACCTTTGTCGTCTATTACAAGGCATCGACTGGACAGATTGTGTTCCTTAGCATCTGCATCATCAGTGACTATTTACGACATGATACAGTTGCAGTTCACGTTTTCTGCTCCAAGCTGATTGGTCACCTGCAAATCTGCTTTCCAGTACTGAAGCACAACAGTTATTTCAGCGAGGGTTCCGCTATCCAATATAAAAATTTCAATAATTTCATGAATTTGTGTCAACAGCACAAAGACTCGTTGCTCACTCCTTTGGGTTTCCTTGGTTGTATGGTGTTGACTGGGTCCAGTCTACGATGACGCCGTTTTATTGTTAATGCGCTCTCTGGGATTCTGTCTAATTACTCCGACAGAACGATGTCCTATAGTATACAGTCAAGATCTTTCTACAAAAACTGACTCCGTTCTCTAGACCGTGTCCACGGTTTGTAGATCGAGACCTTGACATAGCCATACTTTTTCGTAATTATAAATATTCAGATGTACTTTCTTTTTGATCTTGTACTCGTCTAACCATTGTTTGCATCTTTTTTATTGTGTTGAATTTAAAGTAAATGTTTCAGTAAACGGTTGAATGAAATTATCATAGTCATCTAACCATTTGTATGCTGCAGTTTTCAAGTGATTTTGACCTGATTATAAGAAATTAATATATATATATATTAATTTCTTATAATATTAATTATTTAATGAATTTAATAATTAATATGTACATTTATCTGAAAACACGATAATTTTAAAATGGGTCCAGCGTGTATATATTATGTACAAAAATAAAGAATTAAAAGGGGATTATATTAAAGTTCTCAGGGTAATTATTGTTTGGGTGACCACGTGTAGCATATTTCCGCTTGTTGACGAACCTGAGTTGTTTGCATATGCGCCTTGCTGTAGATGTCACTGGAACTTGCCTGTTGTGGAACCTGAAGCGGCCGGTAGACAATAGCACAAAGTCGTGCTGCCGGAATTGAGGAAACTCAGTTTTTTCCCCTTTATTCCCTCGTTGTTAACCTTTCTTCGCTGCTTCCTCGACTGATCAAAACATGGTACACCTCTCCGTTGACTCCTCTGAGGGATCAGTCCGTAATTTACTCTGTCTAATGTCTCACCCTACACTACTTCCTCCAATCATCAAACACGACTTACACTCTCCTCCACCATCAGTATGCTCTCGCCATCATTCTGCTGCCAATCTCCTTCAATCTGCTCCCGAAAATCTCTCCGCCTGCCTCTTTAAAACTTCGTCCTCACTTATGCGACACCTATCACTAAGGTGGCAGAGATATTCTCCAATAATATCCCTTGTTACATTTGAGGGACACACGCCACACGGTCAGCAAATTCTCCGACAGATTAGGAAATTCCGAAACCGGCGACGAGGTGTCTGAGCTTTATGGCCCAAGTGTCAACCGCTGTCTCTTTGTTTTGATTCCAAGCCGCCAAGTCGGCGCGCGGAAAAACCCCTTCTTCCTGGCCAGCGACATGCTCATGCCAAAATATTTATGCAATTTAATTTTCCATAAATAGTAAAAAAATTGGACGCGGTTCTACTGCGCTACAATATATTGCGAGGGCAGGTAAAATTCTTCAAAAGACACCATCACCGCATTGGTAGTAGTGTGGGATTCTACCCACTAAAAAACACCTCCCTTTCCAATGATGACTATCTTCCTGTGGCACCATCGTTAGACATTACTTCACAGGAAGCAGTCGTAGTGTCAGGCTCTATCTCCTTTAAACATCATTATTTCTCTCTTTTTCGGAATTTCGTAATATTTGAATTACTGTAGAGTTATGTGCGCTTACTTTATTCCAGGTATTATGTGAAAGCAGCATATTGGGTACCAAATTATTTAGTGTTATTGAAGTTGCATTATATGCACATCTCTCATATGAAAATCTCGAGCAATTGAAAAACACGTATTCTGGTGCCTCAATTAGGGCATTCAGGTGAATTATCTACGCCAAACCTGTAGAAGTATGCCCTGAAGCAGCTGTGACCGCTCAAGAGTTGACTGAGATAATATATTCTTCATGACTTTCAATAATTCACAGATTCTTTCCGTTGTTCCCCAAGGAAGCATCATAGGTCCATATTTATATTTCATTTACTCGTCGGACTCCCCGGTGTCAGGTGACGTAAAGGTGGCCCAGTTTGCAGACGATGTTTCAATCCTAGTTAGGGGTTCATGCCGAGAAGCTGCGTCAAAAATCCAGGAATACGTGCACCTCGTCGAAGACTGTTGTAAAAAGTGGCGTGTGAAGATATCACTTTATAAGTCTAAATTTGTTAAATTTACACATACATGGAACATCTCCAATTACCCTATTTGGTGAAAATATACTCCATTCTACAGAAGTACAATACTTGGGCCTGGTACTGGACGCAAAATTAACAAGGACTCCACATATATGAACAGTGGTTAAAAAAGTAAGACAGGCTGAAACTGAAATTTTTGTTAACTAGCAACTCAAATAATTATTGCTGATGTACCATGGTACGTAAGGAACAGCATCATCCATCAAAACCTCGATATCCCTACGGTTCTACAATCCATTAATTTCAGTTACCAAAGGCTCCAAATTCCATGACATGCCACAGCAACCAATTAATAAGACACTGCAAACAACCTTCCACGACCAAAACCTCTAAGACGACTAGAACGCAAACGTCCAACAGACTTTATGACGGAGTGTATACCTAACATACAAATAGCCATCAATGGAAAATTATATTCAACGAAACTTCTGCAATTTGTTTTCCATTAATATAAATATGTATATCCATGAAAAAAAATACATATCTGTAAACACAATCATTTTCCGGGACCTGATAATGGGCAGTTTCCAATCTTGTGTGTCAGGCAACTGTATCAAAGCTTATACCTTCAATACATTAATGTACAGAAAAGTTTACCAATAATAATAAAAAACTTGCACTGGCGTTCAGTTATGCTCTTTTTGTTTACTGTTGATGGCCTATATGTGGGATTTTTGACTATTTTCTTAGCATTCAGATGTTTTCCAACAATTAAGGACACCATAGAGAGATATTTTTACAAAAGTGTTATTTGTTTACATCTTTTATTTATAACCTTATATACACTGTGTATTGTTCTATTTTTCAGATTAACTTGATAATGAACGTATATTTTGAAAGCTCGTAAAGAAATAATTTTATGTGAGGTCCTAAACCAGAGGGTTATTATTATTATCTTGGCATAAACTACTAAATAACTAAAGGAAAAGCCGGAGTGACTGACCAGTGAATTTAAAGTAAATAAGTTTTTCAGTGTTAAAGGATAATTCAATATAATCAAAACTTTTCAATAAGTTTCACGTGTAACGCAAGTCTTGCCTTGCAGTGAAGTATGTATTTAAAACTGTAAATTAAAACAGCAAGAAGTTTCGAACTATTTACAGAAATCTCCACGGAATTCAATATATAAAAGAACAATAGAAGGCAAAATAATAATTAACATTGAACTCCTGGAAAGTAAATCTAACTGGAGCACATGGAAATACAAAATAAGTATTTATTTACGCGTGATCTCAGGAGCACTGTGCGTCATCGAAGAGAGTTGGTTGAACCCTCTCCACTCGTGGGATAGGAAGCTTCCGATGCAGCAGCAACTCACACAAATGCATTAGACGCATTTAAAGAAGCTAATAGCCTGGCATTACTCAATTTATCAGCCAAAATGTCCGAAGAAACCATGCGTTTTACCACGTGCCGGAAAGTTTGGCTAGAACTGCACAAATTATCTGACGATCTGACGGAAGACTAATTGTACAATGTTTGTATGAACTTCTTCAGTTTTCGGAAGATGATATCGCGACATATTTCTAAATTGTGGAGTGAATTTCGACTGGAAACGATCAGAGACATCACCAACAATACAGATATGCCAGAAATATTTTAAATTTGTAAAATCCTTGAAACCTTTTAAATTTAGTTGGCTGTCAAAAAGGGATAGAACCGTTGATAATTTGACTAATAAATTATGTGCATATGGACGAGCTTTGAGGGTCAAGGAATGTACTTCAACCGAGCACGACACTCTCATGCTGAATTCCAGCAACAAAAACTCTTCAACCCATCAAAGGTGAAGAAAAAGGTAATTTGCAACTACTGCAAACGACCTAACCACCACATCGAAGTGTGGATAGCTGACGGACGACCTCCTAAACACGATAGAACCGTGCTAGAGTAAAATATAGACAATTTCACTGGTTGAATGCGTCGTGCCGTGATACTAACTCAATTATAGTTGAATTGGCACTGATTAGAATAAACGAATCCTCGAAGTAGTCGGAAAATTTTATGTTAATTTACATTTGATAATTCCGGTTAGCAGGAATGCTGCCCAACAGAGGCAGTAGTATCGCAGGAGAGAGAATGTTTCAGACCCTCCATACACTTGGATGAGAAACAAAATTAGTGAAAACATGTAAACGAAATCTCTAGAAAAACAATACACGTCGTCCTGGTCCAAGTTTTCATTCAAAGTAGAGGACTGACACAAATGGAAACTTCAGTGGCAGCGGAATTGTATCGGTTCCGGTATTGACAAACGGTCAGGTGAATACAAGGTGAACACTTTAATTTATTTTACCGGGGAATAGGCGGACAATATTATATTATCGTTCGCCTTGTCTGCCACTGACCAGGTCAATTACGTAAAAATAATTCAACTGTTTAACCCATTTTGCAGTGCGGATAAATGTCATGTCGGAAAGGCTGAGATTTTTCGCCGAGAACAAGGTCGTCACATTTTCTGCTTCAGGAAAGTTCAGTTCTGAGTTGAACGTAGACCTCTGAAGAATGGAAGCCTCATCTAATGAGCCTCCTGATGTCAGTCAACAATTCTAACGAACGTTTTAACAAAAAAGAAATGATGGTCATTGGGCGACCGTATGTCTAGCCGACAAGATAGTAAAAATGGTCTCTAGGTGTTGTTCCTGCTGAATGTGTGACGTGGAGAAAATTTGGCGCAAACGGCGGGTGGACGGACAGCAAGCAGCACAGCGAGTTGGTAACTCCGGCCCCGGTGCGTAATGATTGGCAGGTACAATACAATCGCCTGCCGATGGGCTTGACGTCGGTCGGCGAGGTTCTAGCAGACCTGGAGGACTGATGATATTCTCATCCACGGTCACACGAAAGAAGAGCATAACGACAGGTTTTTGATCACTGTGAAAATACTATGACAGCACAAAGTCGCGCTGAATAAGAGGAAGTGTGAATTCCCCACAAAACGCACGAAATTCCTAGGTTATGTCTTCGATGCCGAACTCGGTGTTCTGCTTGACTTGGAGGTAATCATCAACATGTCACGACCAACTACCCGTATGAAAAATCGTACTCGACCCGGAAAGTCCGAGAAGGCATAACAATTTCAATAAAGAAAACGGTTACGGTCTAGCACGTAGCTGGCAAACATGCCTGAAGAAACAGATTCCAGGAAGAAACGGAATAACATTGACAGCAGTGGGACTGACCTCGAACGTCCCAACGACATTTAAGCCACACTGTGCAAGTCTTGAGAATGCTCGGTGCCTCTGAGCGAAACGTCGGCAAGAACGCCAAACAACAACGTTGCCCAAAAGCCCAAAAATCGCCATATATTGCTGATCAAGAGGAACGATTCTGAGTGTGGCGCCCAGACAGAGTGGTTGTTAATGGACAGTCATCGAAGACATTCTATGTAGCGCGGTTAAGAAGCTGTAACTATTGAATTTAAACTTGGAAGTCACGTATGTCCATGTGCCCTTGTCGTAACCGGAGTAGCGGCTATCTAGAAGGCAGATTTTGCTATTCAGACTCCTTACCATCCACGTGGTTCGCTTATGAACAAATCAGCCTTCAGTAGTTTATTCATATCCCGGTTCTTGAATCTTTCAGTCCATTATAAATGTTTTAATATAAATGTGTTGTTCAGAATTTGAAAACAAAATATGTAATAAACAACTATTTAAGACTATTAGTGTCCTTTAGATTAGAACTATAAATAAAAAATTCATATTAATAGTTATTTAAAATTATATCTCATATTTATGTGATACAGTTCATACAAGAGAATGCATATTTTTTATAAGTATATGATTAGGTTTAAAATATAATACAAGTAGCTTGATAAGTAACATTTTCAATGTGTATTCAAAAACAGCATAAATTTGGTCTTTTTAGAAACTCGGCAAAGGTATGAGAAGGAAACCAATACTGATCATATCGCTACTGAAGAAAAATCTGTTCAAATTATTATGAAGGAGCATTATATGAGCAAGGCTGTGCAGACAATGATTGCAACAAGAAGTATTGCTTTGTCTCCATTCAAAATTTCAACAACATCACAAATGAAGAATGTGTCATTGTCTGAAGCTTTGACTGAAATAAGGAGAAAATTAGGTTGGATGGGGATAAATCAGACAGTGATGAAAGTATCATATCAAATCAATCTGCATCACCTGACACTGATGTCATTCAGCAAATTGTTGAAACAGAAAAAAAAGCTGTGTTTGCAGAACACTTCAAATTTAATTTCCAAGATCCTTTTCAGTATATATACATTCCAAAAGAATGTTATTTTATAATTAAATTAATTAATAAGTGCACAAATATTACCCCAGAAAACTTGTGTTTAACAAAAATTAGATCAAATAGAACATTCTCACAACTTGCAGATAATTTTGGCATGTCACTGCCAGAAAATTATTTAAGAAAAATGTACCAATTATTACTAACATCTCTACAATGTTAAATTGGATGAATGTGCAACAAAAAAATCTCCACTTTATTGTTTGGGCAAAATTTTTCAAATGTTCTTCTAAGTAGCATTATAGAGACTGCTTAGAAGTAGATATCCAGAAACAATCAAAGGCTCTTCATCAGGCATTAACTTTGTCTGAATGTAAGAAAGCCAATACAGTTAAGTATTTAATATCATGCACATCTAATGGCTTAATTAATTACATATATCCAGAGGTTTCGATGGTAGATCAAATGATGTGACTATTGTGGAAAATAGCAACTTTTTAGACAGCTTGGAAGAGGGCTGTTGTATATTAGCTGATAAGAGGTTTTAAAAATATGGAAGAGAGACTCAAGGAAAGGGGCATGCCATTGGTAAGGCCAGGTGAAAAACTATTCGAAGTAGTATATAATAATTTACTTCCACATACTTATTGATGTTACAGTTGTAGCTTGTGCTCTTGTAAATTTGTAACACCCTTATAAAATAAATAAAATTAACTGATACCTTACACACAACTGCTTTAGAACTTCACCATCCAACATTGCTAAGTACCAACTTATGACATCAGCCAAGATCATGTGGTCAAGATAAACAACTGCATTTTATTTAATTAGTAATTGAAAACAATTAACTTTTTTGACAAAATAGATAAAAATTATGGTTTGAGCAAATTAAAATCTTAAACAATGATATTAAACTTTTGTATACTTTGAATAGTCAAAAAATCTATTGGTAGATAAGGTTCACAGTATCTGATGTACTGGAAGTTTACAGCATCATTGGTCATTCTAAATACTTAATTGTGGGATTGATTATTGTCTGCAGTTCATATGTAATCGTAAGCTCCTACTTATAACTGAGCCACTGAACCACTCGCTGTAGAATTTCAGGAATCTCTACAGTGTTACTAGAAGATAACACCAGCAGAGGCCTTTGCACCAGTCTAAAAAGTTCAATATATTCATAAATTGTCATATAACTAAAATAGGTAGGAGGTTTGCTCAACTTTAACTTTCATATAGTCAAAATAACCATAATCCTGTAATGCTACCTGGAAACATCATTTTACTATGTTTCTATCAAGGCACGAACATCTTATTTTAATTGCATGTTCCTCCTTTGTTACTTCTTTCCAGTATTTGCCAAAATTATTGGCAACTTAGTGCCTGCTTCGAGCCAATGTTGAAATCTGTTAATGACCAGAGAATCCAGCCAGTTGTCCTTTTCTCCATACTGTCAGACACAGTTTATGTTAATAAGCCCAGTAACATGTGAAGTTTCCTACATCTAGAATTGGTGAGTGCATTGGCTACAGAAACTTTGCTAGCAGCTCTACAAAAGTTCTTTGCAAAATGCAAAAAGTGGATTATTACAGCAGTTCTATCCAGATAATAAACTAACTTAAACCCTTTTGCTGAAATACAAGTATATACTTGCAAAAAAAAAGTGCCTCATACACTCCGAGCAAGTATGTGTCTTGTTTTAAAATAGTTTCTTCCTAAACACGACTACAGGCATGTTCCATCCTGCTGATTTAACTTTGTGCAATTTGTTTAGCTTAACCAGGCGCCTAAATTTAGTTGCTTCTAGAACTCTGTGAAGACTTGTCGAAATACTTGTAGATGAATATTTTAATTAATTTTGAAAACATTTATTGTATTTTACTTATAATATTAAGAAACTTTTAATTTATTATGATTTTTAATTGCAGATAGCTAGAAAAAGATGTCTTATGAACACAGAATTGGACAAAATTCTGATGATAGTGAGGAGTAATTTCTTGAGGACATATCAGATTCTGCTATGTCTTAGGAACACTGAAGAGCCACAAGAAATGAAAGCTGGTCAATAAAAAGTATAAATGGAAGGATTGTAAATCCTTTACTCCAATTAAAGACTTCGATAATGTACTGTAATGTTTTTTGTTTGTGCCGAAGAATGTTTTTGATCTTTGAATGGGAAAAAGGAGAGAGGAGTTGTTTTTTTATGATCATTGGAGAGGGGGTTATCGATGGCCGTAGCGAGGCAAACAGAGTATTTTGTTGAATAAAATAATTATATTTATAAAAAAGGACTTTTACCAGTTAACGAAATGTATTAATTGCAGTCACAATTTATTTAGAAATAAAATATTTTTATGAAAGACTGTTTTATTTGAATGATTTGTTTTTCTCTAACGTCTTGTCAATGTAAGAGGACATAGAGCATTTGAAAATATTCGTGCAATCTGCTGTTGAACCTGATTGGACGCATCTAGGCAGACTGATGACATCACCATGAGGAGGCATTAATACCACCAGGAGTCAACCCGCAAGGAGGATTGTTGGACACATTAAAGGAAAAGACAATTTGTTTCAAGAAGTAAGCTAAAAGAGAAAAAAATTAAACAATTATTCTTTAAACTATAAACAGTTTTCAATTTCAGCTCTGAAGTTGGATTTCATTTGTGTTGAATTCTACACCATATCCTGACAATAGCTTTTTCATGCTTGATAGCATCCAAATTAATCAATTAATATTTTCTTAAATAAAATGTTACATAATTGGCGCCCAACATGGGGCTAATTATGTAACAATTATTTAAGAAAATATTAATTAATGAAGGTGCTTCAACAGAATTATGTTAAACTATAAGTGAAATCATCCTTTCAAGTAGAAGACTAATGTGAAATTTTATTTAAGTAAGGCAATTAAATTGAGGGATGAAATATATATGGAAGAGATTAAAAACAAATGTTTTGGAATTCTTGAAGAAACTTTGTATCCTAACAATTTTATACATAAAATGTTGAACAAATGTGTTAGACTTAAAGATAGAAGTGTAGAGAATAAGAATAGATCACAATTACATAATGAAGGAAATATGGATGATAATAGGAAGGATAAGAAAATATTGGATTGTATAAATAATTTAAAAAATGAATAAAAAGGATCTTGATGTAAATTCCAATAAATACAGTAACAGACATAAACTGTGATACTGTTAATACTGGAATTAGGGAAATGGTGAACAATGTAAATGAAAATGGGAAATCTGATAACAGGATTATAGCATTAGGAGCTCTTGGGCTTCCGACTGGGTGAGAGCAGGCATTGGCCACATTTCGATGAAAGTGATCATCATCGAAACGTCAAGGCCAATGCCCGTTCATGAGCTTCTAATGCAACAAATACACCGGGAAAACCGGAGATATTTGTTAACAGGATTATATATTATGATTTGACATAATCAAGAAGGATTGAGAAGATTAAAAAGAACAATGTTTTTTTAAACAAAATAAACATGCATTGAAACCTATCTGTAAAATTGGAAAATGTATTAATAGTATGAAAGATAGAATTCCTAAATTGGATGTCAAGGATTGTATATACAGAGTGAAGTGTTTTTATTGGGAAAGATTTTATATTGGTATGACAAGGATGTAAATTAAAAATAGAATATAATATCAGAAAAGTAATACCAAAATGTATTCCAAAACTAATCGATAGCTTTAAAAGAGAAGGGGTACAAATGTGAATGGGATAATGTTGACATTTTTCGTATTGAAAATCTAAATGTAAGAGAAGTTTATTTGAAGGATTGTTTATCAAAGAAAACATGGATTCGGCTTTAAATAAATGAAGTGGGCAATATTGGATTTTTTGTAAATTGCTTACACTTGATAAACAAAACATTAAAATAAAAAGTTTTGAAGGGTGGGGATATTATGTGATTTATTATATAAGGATTGATTTTTGGAAGTTTTTATTTAGACTATAACATGTGGGGTCTTGCATTATATAACTGATGCAGATCAATATATACCATCAAGGGCCACCATTTTAGATGTGCGATTGCAAAATAAGTTATGTCCCAGATTTTATTATTTACACTGGAGGCACTACAGAAATTGCCAATTTTGACATTGTGAATCTTGGTAAATCTGGCAGTATAGTGTTAACTTTTATGCATGCCTATTTGAATAAAGGCCATACAATATATGTCGATAACTGGTATACAAGCCCTACACTATTTTCTCATTTATTTACAAGTAAAGCAAATGCACATGGCACTGCCAAAGAAAATTGAACATTATGAACAACAAATTGAAGGCCAGTGAAATTGAAAGCAAAGCAAGTACAAATCTACTAGAAATAAAGTGTCAAGACAAATGAGATGTTAGACTTTCGTCTACAATGTATACCAACCAATTTGCCCCTTCTGATAAAATTGACCTAAATTCTGGTGAAAATGTTCTCAAGCCAGTCTCCATTCTAGATTGCAATAGAAATATTCTAATGTTATAAACATCACCATAATTTATGATTCTTATTTTCTTTTTTAAATTGTTAACTGTTCTACATGAACAAACTTGCTGCATCTAACTTCGTCAAACATAAAAACGTGAATAATCATGTAACCACTGAAAAGTGTGTGCACAGTGAAAAGGTTAAAGGTACTAGTAAGGAATTAAGGGAACAGACACACACCAAGACAAGATAAATACTGCCTTGGCCTGATGATAACTGCCTTCATCCAACTTATGTGGAAAATGAGAAGCTGCAGTGAAATCTATAAAGCTTTATTTTAGTAATACTTCTCTATAATATGATGAAACTTACATGAGTTTAACCCAAAAGGAAATATGCCTTAATAGCCGAACAATCACACAATTGTCTTCTGTTACAATCAGCATTCACACCAGGTTGTTCCTTAATCAGGCATGTGCTTACACTTCTTCTTTGGATTCGGACTTTTCAGATATACAATTAAACAGACACTGGTTATCTGGTAGAATCTTCAGACCGTTGTCAAGTTGTTTCTGAAGGATGATAATCTGTCTTAACAACAGTTCACCAAGAAAAATGTCTTTTGTCAAAGGAAGATTAATTGATATATTGTTATTTTCTCTCATTTCATATGTATATAATTTGAGTGAATTGATAATTCTAGTCAACTCTCTGGTTGCAGTGCCTTCAAAGTGGGCAGCAAATGTTTGTCAAATTGTACAAGTTGGCCATAAGATGTCACTCTACCATCTCAGTGATGTGCTTAATATTATGTTTAAATCAGTGTTTAAGCTTTCATCATTAGAAAAACCGGCCAAGATGAGTCAAACATCTGACTGTTCTCAATTCCATTGAACTTGTATCTCAATTTGGTTTGTCTGCATCAAACTTGTATTTATTATTTACTTTATTACATTTTAATCACTAGTTTTAATTTAGCATATTCTTCAGTTGTCAGTACTGCTCTTTACCATTTTAATTTCTCTCGTTTTTAAATTTACACCTTTCATCAATCATTTTTATTATTTCTTGTATTATCCATGCCTATGTCTCCTAGCTTCTTCCAGGATTCTTGAACCAGGTATTTGTCACTACTAATATGTGCTCTATGCAAAATTCTACTAACCTGTATAACCACTATATAGCCAAGGATAAATGTGGAATTATTGTAGTACCTGTGTTTTGAAACTTAATTGGAGGTTTTTCGTCCCATATTCATTAATAACCAATTTAAGAAATGTAAATCTAATGACTAAATAATAATCATTACCTCAATAGATAATAATTTTCCAACATAAACTATTAGTTAAATGATGACTGTCAAGGAGGACGGAACTAATTAAGACTTGTACGATGAGTCGTCAAAAATTTAGTTTTTATATTGACTTGATATAATGCAGCGGATGATTATGGCTAAGGTAGTCGGAAGCTTGCTTTTGAGTTATTTGGTATAGTTTTGAACCAAACAGTTTTCCATGTAAACAGGGTGGGCCAAATAAATCTCTGAACAATAGTCCCACTGAGGGATGGATATATTTAGTAGTCCCAAGAAAAGGAGCAAGTGTGTTCCTGGGTTAGTGTCTTCCAGAAACTTTGATGAAATAAAATCCTTTGCTTCTTTTCAGAAAGTGTAGCCCTTGAACATATTGATTTGCCTAAACTAGGAAAGTTTTTGAGACAGTGGTAGGAGAGAATGGACGAGATTGAAAACTTTGAATCAGGGAGAATAGTTATTATGGAACTCTAAGATCAGACACATGTTGAGGAGGTGTGTGGCTTTGAGCCACTGGTTGTTGCAAGAGGTATTGGTTCTTGGGACAGGTTTAGTCTTGTGAACCCAGCATCAAGACCTTCAGTATTGCTGTCACCATAGATATTAATGTTCCACTACACCATATTGCTTGCATCTAAGATTGATAAAAATTGCTGTGCAAACATTGTTAATCTACAGACAGCTAATGTTGGAAATATGTGGGTACAAATTGATCTGAGGTTTAATGATCACAGAGGAACAACCCCCAAAGTATATAAAGAAAAAGTAGACAAGAAGCTAGAACAGAGGGGTCCAGATCAGATCAATGTAAACAAAAGACGGCAAAAAATTAACAAAGCTGTTAAAGCAGCAAGGAAGGAGTTTTAGAAGTGGTCAGAAAAGAGGGCTGTTATGATGAAGAATGCGGGGAAGAGATCACAAAAAGAAATTAAGTAAGAGAAAGAACATTGCGCGCGCGACTCCGAAAATTTATGAATTCAACATTGGCCCTCAATTTCAGGTAAGGCCAACATCGGCCCAAAATTTAAGGCAAGACTATGCCTCCCATCTTCTCTTTTCACAGGTAGCCTGCGGCACCATAAAACAATGACATCACACATTATAATTTTCTATCTCTGTAATTATCAGCTGTCACCAGAAAATTTATTTGGCAAATACTCTTTAAAAGTGATAATAGACAACTTTAACCAGGTTTCATTTTATCCCAGCCATTTACACACAATAAATATTAGCCGGCAGAGCCTATGAAATATGATGGAGAAATGTTACATCAAGCACTTCATGAACTTATTTGCAGAATCTGGGGATGAAGTCATGCATACAGAGAGAAACATTGCACTTTGCCCCATTCACAAGAATGAGTACAAAAATTGAATTGCTGTATATGATGTATTTAAGAAAAGTGCATACCTGTCCACCAATCATTCATAGATTATAAACAGGCATACGACAGCGTGAGCTGCAGATATATGTTTGATCTTAGTCATATTGGGATACCCTTGAAATATTGCAGATGAATAAGAGACGACAATGCACAAAACCAGAAGTAAAGTTATGGCACAGAATATACTATCCAGAATTTCCCATTGTATGTGGGCTAAAACAGGGGGATTGTCATGCTTGCTGTTCAATTTCACATTGGAAAGGGTCATGCATCATATTAAGTGTACCCTGGCGGCACTTACTAAAATCATAACGTCTTGGAATACAAAGAGAAACTTAAACAAAACTGTCATCACACCAGCAGTCGTGTATAGGAATGGGACCTGGATGATGACTTCACAGGACAAGCTTTTCCTCAACATGGGAAAGAAAGATGCTGCAAGTAATTTACAAACCAGTGCCAGAGCAAAGGGAGTGGAAAATATATTCCAATCAGAAATTTATTGTCTATTTAACTCTTGCAGAGCCTCCATGATTAAAGGCGAAGAATACGATGCATGGGACACCTGGAATGAATAAGCGGCGAAATAGACTTACAAACAGAAACCCGAAGGAAGGCAAAGAGCTGGGAGGCCAAAGAATGAGGGAAATGGAAGTACACAACTGGTATAAACAAGCATTGGATCAAGACAAGTGGAGAGGAGTTGTGGAGGTTCTACAAGGGCCATAGCACAAAAGGATTATTTGATTGACATTCCTCGCTAATTTATATATTGCTATTTAATTGCCCAGTCTTCCAATTTCAGTAGAGAAAGAACTACATCTGAGAAAGCTGAGGTTGTTTTTAATTAAATCGTGTATTTTTATCAACAGTATAACATCAACATTGATGATAATTAGCCCCAGGGGCTGAATATTACCTTACTAAAATAGTAAGACACCTACGCTGGTTCAAGATGACCACCCAACTTGGGGATGTAAGCATGAGGAACTGGAGGACAATATTGAGGGTCCAATCACACTTAACCCTTAAAATTAAATCAGTTACTTGAAGCACCCTTCTCTCTTTGCTACAGCATAAGCCACAACGTGGACATGAGATATAGGATTTGCTGGCAGAGCTATCATAGATAGTTGGCATTACTCAGTAATTACCACATCTAAGCATATCTGAGACCTGTACCAGCCTTGGTCCCCAAATTTGATTGAATTTTCAAAAGGGAATAAATGAATTTTACTGGATAAATGTCTTTATGAAGTCACTCCCAATCAGAAATAAACAAATAAAATAATAATCTTCTGATGATTATCTGCCATATTTAACCTGTTATCATTTTCTAGAAAACGTTGAAGTTGTTTGAATAAAAATAACTAAGCCATATTCATGAAAAAATTATAGATAATTTTCAAGATACTAAAAGCTCGTTTCAAAACTCAAAACTGTTCATTAAAATAAAGGTGAAATGAAGTCATTTTAAATGATTCATACTAAATTCAGTATGTAGTAAATAATGAACCTATTCTATTTCTAAGAGTGCAATTTTCTAATTAGTAATAAACCACGAACTGTATGAATAAACAATATAAGTTCCTTATTATGGAGTATAGACATCTGCCAAACAACTCTCAATCAAACTGGAATACCCCCATGTGATGCACTAACGCACTCTAGTCAGTATATGATGAACTAGATTCCAAAGATTACACATTCCTAACCAAAGATTATTATAGAGTAGTAATAGCCAAAGATCCTTCAAATATTCATCAAAGAGGTATATAAACCAAAGATCATCGTAAATAGAGCGGCAATGCCAGCAGGCCTTGTCTACAGGCTGGAGCGTGACGGCCATCCCCACTCCTGTAGGTGTAACTCGCTCATAGGCCCATAAGGACCCGCGTAAAAACGCTAAAATCCTTCCTAAAACAGCAAAAGACAAATTAAAGTGAATTATTTATTTACATCATATCTTAGTATTTTCAAATACATAAGAGTCAAATATAAGGTATTCAAATGAGAATATTAAAACAAGTGAGCATGTTTCTAAATCAGTATTGCGAGTTGGCTGCGAAGTTATATCAGCATATTTCTCAATTAAAAGTTAAAAATACATAATTTTCTACTCGCAAATTTTGGAGGAGAATGGAAATTGTTTTTTCTTGGGTCTAAATTCTGATAATAAGATACTTTTATATGCTTGGGCCGATTGGACTTAAAAAATGAAACACTATCTCATTAAATTATTGAAATGCCACCTTTCTTAATTAATCACAAAACATTACAATACGTTATTTAAACATTTTGATAGAAAACTGATCATAAAAAATTCAAATTACTAAAACATGTTTTTTTAAACTATTAATGTATGCGCGACTTATTCAGCACGATTAAATTAGAATAAAAGAACCTGACTGAAGTCCGGTTGATAAATTTTTAATTTAGTCGAATAATTAAAATTAATTTGAAAAATTTAATAGTGATAACACGGCTATTTGTCCACTTTTCGTTTGAATTTAGGTGTGTTTGACCCAGGTGGAAACACGAGAATGTTCCTTCAATAATTACATCTTTGATAATTAGTTAGCCGTTTTGTCCGTTGAACGAACAAATGTATATGACCAAAAGAAGAGCTGAAAGCTATTAAAACTATATATGATGACGGAAAATAAAAAAATTCTAAAATTTGGAGGATATTAATGTTGTTTTTAATTTATTTATTTTACCTAATTAAGTTACATAAGGTCTTCCGTTTAGGATGCACAATATAACACCCAACGGTTTTGGGTAAATATTTGCGGAATGTCAGGTGTGTTCAGTAAAGTCTATCTGCACTGACTAATATATAGTACATTATCAATATGTACGGGGTTTCAATTGTTACATTATATTTATGCTTTCTCTTATTTCATAAATCACCTGACTCATCACTCCTCCCACGAAAACTAGATTGGTTCAAAGAAACAGTGGTGAATCAAGTGAAAACAGTGAATTTGTCGTTGTACTTCTGTAAAGCATAAATAAATAATAAGACTAGTAAAATGTTAAATTAAAACTCGATTTGAATATTTTTAAAGTTTCTAACGATTGTGTACCAATTTTCAAGATTTCGGCACGAGGAAGAAAATTTTCACATGAAATAGGAATACGCGCGGACGTTAGTTCCCATGCTGCTGGAACAATGGGTAAATTGATAAAAACTATTACACGGCCGCAAACGACGCTGACGCAATCCACATGTGTAACAGTTTTATCCATCTAAAAATTTACCCGATGAAGTGCACAATCATATATTAATAGACTGTTTTATAAATTAAGAGAAATGACAAATTTTCTTAGCTAAATGCAAATTAAATGTGTTCTGACAAATTTGGCTATATTTTTATTTATTATAAATAATTATATTTTGATAGTTGTTTCTGAATTAAGAAAAACAAACACATTAATTTGCGTAGGATTTTTTGAAAGATTAAAATATTCGTATTTTTTCATATGAATAATGTCTGAGATTAATCATATTGGAATAAGTTTTAATCGTAACCCAAAATACGAAACCAGCAGAAATAAAAGACTCGAACAGGGTGCAGACTTTTTTCTAATGATAGAAAAAAGACAGAATAATTTAAATAAATTTCTTGGACTGACAAAGAAGAAGATAGATAGTGGACACGAATAACAGAAAACCTTTTGTTTATAAGTGAATTTTTATTCGGTGGGTATTTTCAATTATTCGTCTAGCTTGCATCACGAAGTATAATTTATCTTGTCCGCGGAAGGGGCAAAACGCGTCCATCCTATGTTATACTCCGCCCTTGCGCTTTTGCGGCTGGTTCCGAAATAATGGGACGCGCCGCTAGAATTAGGGTCTGGTGTTGCGTTGCCAAATATATACGCTCGGTGCTGGCTTAATGAATGCGGCAGTGGGCGGAGGTAGTCTCGACAAACGAGAACCACACCCTCAAAATCGTGCCCATGTTACGGGATCCACTATTCAATGCCTCCTGTTAGCGTGGAGCTGCAAACGATTTCCATTCACAGTTTGAACACTGTGCCAAAACTATTAGGGAATATTGACACTTCATTGTCTTTTTAATCAAATTCCAACTTTTAATCATTTAAGGAAGTAGCAATTGCCTTATATTCCAAGAAATGTAAATAATCACATATCAATTCGTAACTTAAATCGGATGTACTTTCTTTTCAACTCTTTACTATCTCTGATATCATTTTATAACGCTTTCCATTTTTTATTTCCTCAAATATTTGGTCAAGTCATGTAAAAACGGAAAAGCACCGGGTCCTATCGAGATAATAAAAGCCACACCAGCAACTCTGGTCTTTTTTTGGTTAACAGGCTACATGAGGGCGATCCTTTAACACCAAAGGAAGGGAATTGAAAAAGGAGGGGGGGGGGGGGTGGAAGGTAGAGAAAGGCAGCCAAGGGTTGACTAGGGCCCCTCAAGCTATAGTTTAAGGATCCCACCCGGTGTTTCGCCTAAAGAGATTCAAGGAATTGTTTACCTTATGTCTGTTTGGAAAACAAATACCTGCCCATTTTATGAAGTCTAGAGAACTTTTTATTTTATTTTCTAATAATATTTCACGTTTAGTGACGATCGAGTACATTCATCTTGCATGATGGGCAAGAAGGTGCCCCGTGTTGAGCCAGCTTCTCTGCACAACTAATCTGATGAGCTTGAAGCATACGCCACCACCAACAGGCGTACTTAAATTTATAATTGAATTTATGTTGAATTCAAGTGTTCGCAGAAATTTTTATAACTTCTAGGAGGAAATCTATTTATTAAGTGCTAGCTGCGTGACCTGCTTTTACAGCGTATATATTTATACTATCCCTGAAAGAGAATTATTTCGACACTGATCTCTCGGTCAACACTTGATTTAACTATTGTAAAGCGTCAATTTTTTGGTACATATATGTACAGTGTATTTCAACGGGGATTAATTTCAGATTAACGAGGATAATTACTGACGCAGCTTTAGCCGGCTCAAGAATTCTCTTGGTACCTTTAATACGCAATATCTTTAGAGACCATTTGAAAATCAAGGTGCAAAAGGGAATGAAAAATGTACCCGGTATTTAATGAGAGTGCTGAATACTTCCGGTACGTTAAGATAATCAAGAAATGTTACCGGTTGAAAAACAGAGTAAAATATTACTCCTTGGTACCTTAGAGTTAAAAATACTCTCGGACCATAAGGGACTGAAAATATTCTGCTTGGCTAAAAATAGGTACTTTTCATCACGTCGTAGGGGCAGAACTTAACCGGCAGCAATAAAATCTGCGATTTCCATAACCCCGACTTCTATATCAATGTGTGCTATTTACTTATTATAATTACGCAAACCCCTTTTACGAGCATCCATAGAGAAGCTACTTTCTGGGGTTGAAATAAAGTTTAAACTACATTAAGAAACAGAATTTATCTTACGGTACTTTATCCGCGATTTTCTCTTGGTTTTAAATTGATCTCCAGTCCATTACAACATGCTAATATAATAATTATTAATTATATACTTTGATATTATAATATGGCATATCAACATAATCGCATTTCGTTTTATTACCGTAACTCCGGTCAAATGAAGTTTAAAAATTTATATTTTTATTGATAGAGCATTATTATGTTTCTTATTTATTCTGAAATATTTTATTTTATATTTATAATCTGAAAATTTAGTTGCTATATGTATTCAATTATTTTTCACCGGAACATCACTGTTTTTCAGTTCATAATTTTCATCTTAACACTTAAACGCCCACGTGTGGTCATTATGAAGCTTGCTCTTTTATTTGTTAAAAAATATTTGTTTAATGTCCCACCAGCAGCTAAGGTCATGAGCGACTGTAAACTATTAGGGAAACTCATGTCTAAGTGAGGGCATCAGAGTATGGTTACTCGAACAACAGAGCTTCCAAGCCCGTGCCAGGTTTCGAACCCGGGACTTCTGTGGTGCGAGGCAGCGACGCTATCCGCTAGACCACAAAAGGTCTGCCAAAGCTCTTCAATGTGATATTTCTTTCTCAAATACTTACAAACAATGAATTAGTTTTCTTTCCTGGCTTATATTAATAATAAACATTTACTTTAATGTAATGTATGAATTCGTTAAGTTTTGACCTTCAAAAAGTTTGACTGTTCTCGCAGACGCTGGAGTACATTTGAACCATAGATTTCATATGATTCTGACGGAATTACGTATGACGGAAGCCATCATACCTAATGCTCTTTCGAGTGCTCCTTGTGTATTATTATTATTACAAACAAGTCATCTGTATTTGAAATTTCTCCACTCTCAGAATTATCTGAAAAAATATCCGTAACTCAGCAATATATCTGAAGGGTGAAAATCTGCACTTCCGTGAAATTTTTTCGTCCTTCTACTTTGAATACAACAAAAAAGTAAATCGTAAAAAGAAAGCTACAAAGTCTTACGTATTTCCCCAACAAGACTAAAATTAGAGCGGAATTGTTACTCTAATGCTAGGGAATTACAGTTAACGATCTACTAATTGTTATACCAAGAAAAGAATAGTCAATACTGAGGGAGTACGACGATTTCAATGAAATAGTCACGCGAGGTTAAATTCACCCCATCTGGGTCTTCTATGTGTATTTGATAGTTACTCCAATCTTTAAAGAGACATAATCATATGATTATAACATCACTTATAAGACAGATTGAGCAAATGTCACGAAGATTGAAGAAAATACCTCCGACAAAGAAACGCTAAAAAAGGAATTTTATTTTTCCGGGTCAAAATGTTTTAAATACTATAGCTATACATAAAATTGAATTGTCTGTCTGTCTGGATGTTTGTCTCCAATAGGGTACTGAACGGTTCAAAAGAATTAAATAAGAAATTGAAGGATTAAAACAGGAATTTTAAGATACATTTTCGTGTACGATTCATCTAGATATCTTGGAGGTTGATCCTGAAACATCCAACTTCCCTTTAATAGCATAAGGAAATTAAAAAGGGGGATGCGGAAGGTAGAGCAAGGTAGTCAACGGTTGACTAGGACCCACAGCAACCACAGACACCACTTTCTTTTTTAGGACGTTTTAGAAGATATTAATATAAATGTTTGTAAATCCATATAATTGCCGACCGGAAGCTGGACCTGTTCAAAACCCTATATTCGTCCGATTGCCGTGAAGTTTTCCATCGATTATTTGAAGATTTATGTTCCTTCCTTCCCCCTTTCGTACAAGAAAGAAATACCTTAAAGATATAGAACTTGCAACAGGATAGATTAGGCCTGTACGTGTCAAGCCTGTCAAACGAGATAATTAATGTGCAGTTAAGCGTGGAATTATTCTTAGGTTTAACAATTTATTTAAGTTATTTTCTTTTTAATTTGTTAATTCTAAAGTCAAATCACAATGCAGATTGATTATAAATATAAAGACCCAGGTCGCACACAGTCAATTTTATTTTTCGTAGATATGTAGATACATTATTTCACGGTAATTAGACCTAAGAGATGGTTCAAGTATCTTGTCCCTATAAATGTAATAGACTGTTTCAGTGTTTGTGTGTGCCGCGTGTAGCAATTTCGACTAAATTTTGTACAGCTGTACCTTGCGACCCAGAAGCCAGCAAGGATTGTAGGGGTAAGGCATTACTACCACCTCTGGGGGCGGGCAGGAGAGTACAGAAATTTAAAACGTAAATAAACGGCAGACTGACCCCGAGAAACGGGGGCATCCTCGGGCACTCAGGTAGTTTCTATTAATAGTTTCTACTCTTGTACCCAGGAATTTCGTGTTATCATCTTTTAACATCGTGTTTCTAATATAGCTTATCACAAACTCTAGTAAAGAAACAAGTAGCATAATTTATAGACTCCTTTTATGAGAGGATCTATTTTCTATCGCAGTGATTCGTAGTCGAGTAAACGAACGGTATTAATCTTTGGTGCGTGCTGCATTCGAGAAGGGGCCATAAACTTTTGTGACGACGCGTGTACATTCTTGGCTGAACCCAGTCCTAAATTTACCCGACAGGCCAGTTGATAACGTGCAGACAGAAACATTTGTATCAAAATTTCTCTTCAAATTGTTACATATCTGATACAAGAAGACGATCAAATCTAATCGCATCAGTGCCTTTATCGACATCCAGCCGCGTAGCTTCACCTCAGCTGAGATTATTGCTAGAGAGCTTAGCATTGTTGATGACTGATAACTGGCCAAGTCCCTATTGGTGGGCTGTGGTGGCGCATTCATGTGGGAACTCGCTTTCTATTGTTCCCAGCATTGCGGCTCCAATTGTCTCCGCCGCTATAATCTCTAGACACTACACGAAGCACCAATGTCGGCCAAGTAGTCCTACTTAATTCCATAAACCAAATATGCACACAATTGCACTTGAAAACCCTTTCTTTCTCTTAAGCCACGAAAACTTGAATTTTTATATGATGAACATGATGTCGATTGAAACCTCAAAAATTTCTCAAACTCAAATGATTATTTCCGTGGAATTACATTAGTTACTGATAAAACAACAAGGACATATGCTACTTAATAATTAACAAATATAGCGTGCTCAAACCTAGAAAATAATACAACTTGAATCTTGATTAATTTTTCTATTTAAATTTAGGAACCAGCTGGAATTTGTAGACAAGGAAGTAACTTGCAGTGTGGTATGTACCTTCGTCCCTCCAGGCTTAGGAAGGAGATTGTCGTGTAAACACCATCGACTGAGAGCAGAAATAGTATGAGGGGGCGGAAGCGAGTAAACATGAACGTCAGTGTTTGACTTGTATTGCCCGATTATTGTGTGGCCAACGCACCTCTAAAAGGAGTCGTTTCATTTTCGGGGCGAACACTCGACAGTTTTAAAAGGTTGTTTTCTAATCTACACAAATATACTTCAATTAAAACCTTATAATTTGATTGCCAATTAAAAAATAATATCCTGTTTCTGGAAAATAATTAGAATAAAATTGTTTTGAGCTCTTCTATATCGTGTTTCCAGCTTGCTCCAATGATGAGAACTGAAAGTTCGAGGAGTCAAACTCAGTATTACGCTACTGTACTATACATACATAAAAATGAAAACAGTTGTTTAGTAATATTCTTTTATATTATTACTTTAGAAATTAAGCAACACAGCACATGTACTTTGAAGCTGGTTTTCAGTGTTTAATTGGGTCGGTTTCTATTACTTGTTGTTTTATTCTCCTTACAGGTGTCAATTACTGAACAAAACGAAATGAATTATTTTTTATTACGTGTGATAGTAGTATGTTTATATACATAATTCTTTCACGTAGTTTTTTTTTCAGTTTAAGTTTGTGCCGTTGGAGGGTGGACAATAATTCTTTTTGGAAAGTTAACCTAAAAATTTAAAGGCTGATAGGTGCAACATACGAACTCTATCCTAAATACTTTCTGAACCAAACTTACAGCCGCTGTTCACAACAAAGATTAACTTATTCCAATCGCACACTATACTAAACTGCACGCGTATTGAAAATGCAAAATACAAACTGATTACCATCTCGCAATCGATAGTCTTCACAATCGATAATTGACAACCGTAACTGCCACTAACTGGCCTCCTATGTGAGCAGCGTCTAGGTCGATGGAGGGGGAACGCCAGTCATGACTGACATACTGTTGACACGCTTCAAGAAAAATGAGGCAGTGCGATGGATTGGCAGTTGTCAGTGCAGCACTGACGTATGTTAACACGCCACTGAAATCACTGCCCCTCGTTTTCTGGCAGTCATCACTGCCCGTGTAAACCTAGCCTTACTTAATATCTCGGCAAAATATTTTCATTATGAGCAGAGATATCAAACAGCTTTATTTTTGAGAGTTAAATTGGATTTTAGAGTAAAAAGAACCACAGTTTTTTTTATATAAACATATGCCAGAGGAGCCATTTTAAATTATTTAGAATTTAATTTTGTGTGTGTGTGTAGTAAATTCTGTATTAATTTGGATCATTAACCGTCAGAATTTGTTAGATTGTTAAATTGTAAATAGAAAATCTCAATTATCTAATGGACAGCTGATACTAAACTATGAAAAAGGTAAATTTACTTTACGTTTATTTACGTTTTCGCTCCTCTGATTGCGAAGGAATGTTACTTGTTTACATAAATTCTGTAAGATGTAATTATTTGGTTTTGTTGGTGTGGCAACGTGTCTGGACGATAATGATATTTTTTTTGGTTAACAGGCTACATGAGGGTGATCCTGAAACAGGCAACTCCCCTTTAATAGCATAGGAAGGGAATTGAAAAAGGGGGGATGCGGAAGGTAGAGCAAGGTAGCCAAGGGTTGACTAGGGCCCCCGGACTATGGTTTAAGGATCCTACCCGGTGTTTCACCTAAAGAGATGCAGGGAAAGTACATTTATAACTGAAGGTCGTTGATTAATTTATCTTCAATTACTTGTTTTCCTAAGTAAGGCAATTTTGAATTTACGGTTGAGTTGGGTATAATTGTGTCTGGTGATCACGTTTATGAAAACAGTGGAATGCAGCTCACAGTAGACGAAGTCATATCCGTTAATTGAGATATTCGGAGTCGAAAGATAGATGATAGACTCAATTTTTGGTTGATTAAGTTATTAAGCGAAATTTGAATCACTGATGTAATCGATTAATTTTAGAAACAGAGTATTGGCGACATGGAGGACTCAGGGCAATGGCTACAAGCAGGTGATAGCCGGTACCATACCAGCACTCCAAACAAACCTGGTTGATGCAGTCCAGCATTGTCGTAACGTATTGTTGTCTGGATTATTCTGAAAGGCTTCATCTTGAACAGTCAATACATCGATCGCTAATAGTGTTTTGTGTAACAACAGCAAATATGAATATTATTTCATATTTTGTATTAGTTTTTAGCAATATTAAAAAATATATACCATGTTATCGGTTAGCGAACATGTAATTATAGGAAACCAATGAGGTGACATTCACTAGGGCGCGGAAGTGACGAGGTTGGCACCGAGGAGAGAGATCGGCGTTTTTACATACTGATTTGAAGACGTGAAGGTTCTGAAGTGTGGTGTAAAGAAGGCAGTCAGCAGTAATTAGAATTGAAAGGCAAGAAAACAAACGCAGAAATCAAGAAAAGAGTTCAAGACAACGATGCAGTCAGTCGCCCACGCTCTTTAACTTATATATCGAACAGGTGACGAACAAACTTAAAAAGGAATATGGAAAGGAATCGCACTGCAAGGAGAATAAATAAAGCCCCTACGCTTTTCTTATGATATTGTAGTATTAGGGGAGTCAGAATAATACTTGAAAAACATAATAAATGGCATGAACGTGGTCCTGGAGAAAGAATACAACATAAGGATTAATAGAGGGAAACCCCAGGTAATGGAGAGTAGTATGGGAAACGGAATAACAAAGGGTGTTATATGGGGAAGTGATATTTTGAAGGAAGTTAAGGAATTCTGCTACTTGGGAAGCGAAATAATTAGGGATGGTAGAAGTATATAGACATGAAGAGTAGGATAGACGGGTAAGAAGGCTTTCGCGAAGAAGAGGAATTTACTTACGGGTAATGTAAGTGTGAATATTAGGAAATCGTTCTAAAAATGTTGGTACGGAGTGTGGCGTGTATGGGTGCGAAACGTGGACGGTAGGAGTTGCAGAAATGAAAAGAATAGAAGCATTTGAAATGTGGTGTTATAGGAGAATGCTGAAGATAAGATGGGCGGATAGAATCACTAACGAGGAAGTTCTAAGCATATTATGGAGGATTTTGATCAAGAAAATGGCACGTTTTGGACATGAGGGTCTTGTAAAATTCGCATTAGAAGGAAGCACATGGGGCAATAACAGAAGAGGGAGGAAAGGGATGGAATACGGTAAGCAGATTAAGGAGGATGCGGCATGTGATAGTTATGTAGATATGAAATGGCTATCATGGTGTGTTGCATAAGACTAGTCTAAGGACTGAGTAGCAACAAAAAGCATAGTCATGAAATTAGAGGTTGGCAAAACAACCGAGAATCGTTTCAAAGAGTCCATTCTTATAAATGATTCGTTCTTCAACATGGCTCAGTGGATAGAGTTACGGCTCACAGTTCGATCCGTAGAATCGTGAATGAGTTACTTGAGTCGTCGAGTCTTGAGCGAACTACAGCTGCCTGAGTCGGCTCCTGAGCGAGCTACCAGAGTCGTGCGGTTAAAGAAGATTCGACTCAGGTTCTCACTCGAAAAAGTTATGAGCGGCACTCTCCAAGAATTAATAAACAATATCACTCTTAATCAATTTTGAAGTGGCAGGCTTAGCTCCTTTAATAGACAGTATGGTAAAATATTAATTATTGCTCATGACAGAATCATAATTTTGATTGGTTCTTCTTACGACTTCCCTACATTTTTTCCTGCTATGTACATAATCTTGTCCCGCCGCTTAAATAATAATTTCATGTTCTCAAATCCGCTCCCATATTGTTTGTGTTTTTTGTAAAAAAAACTTCTTAATTTGATGTCAAAACCGGCGCTCTTTTTGAACCACCCTATATCTTATGAAAATCTCATGGAGTTCGATACGCTAGTATTGACGTTTCCATCACCTGAGGAGGCCTTAAAAACCGAATGGCCATTCATTCTTTAGTTTAACACTCATGCATGTTCTATGCCATTCTGGCAGGAGTACTAAGACGCTTCCTTTCATTATCTATTGGCTAGGCTTAAGAAGCCGAGGTGCTTGGTTGTTGTTTGTTGGGGACGCCCAACGCAACAATCACCAGCAATTACGAGGAGGAGTGTAAGATCAAAGGCCCCTGGCACCCGCCGAGCCGACGGCTGCAGCCTCTGCATACAGATTGGCCATTTGGAGGCGCCACGTCGCCTGTCAAAGCTAATTGCGACAACAGTCGCCCTTCCTGCTCACTACAATTAAACATGCCGAATAAATGAGCCGCAACGCTTCTCGAAATGATTTTCATTAAATGCATGCCTTTTAATTGTTATATGAGTGATTTGTTGTTGCTTGTTCCAACAAATATGTCTGTTACTTGTCTGCCTTCAATTATGAACTACTGTATACCCTATTATTGTTCATTAAGTATTTATGTGCCGACCTCCTGTGGTGTAGTGGCTAGCATTGCTGCATCAGAACCCAGAGGTCCCGGGTTCGAATCCTGGCATGGGCTTGAATGTTTGTGTTGTCATGGTTGAGAAGACCGGCATTAAGACTGTTGGAGGACCGATACTTTGACCACGTGTCACTCCAAATTCGGAATGTGTCATGCAAGATGACAGTCCGCAGTCGACTCGGTAGGCCTAGGCCAGGCTCTCAATGGACTGTAGAGCCATGGAGGAAGAAAAAAAAAGTATTTATGTGGTTAGAGATACCGTAAAATATCTACGATGATAAGTTATATAAAATCGATGTGAATTAATATAGTTAATTTCGTGTTTCCCAGAGAACGAACATCGCAGAAACAAAAGCGGTCAATGGAGCTGAGGTAAGGTTAAATTTAAAGTAAGTCACAAATTTGAGTTTTAATCTACTTTTAAATTAATAAAAAACTCTGTACATCTATAAATATGAGGCTGATCTAAGAATAAGCGCCAAACACTGCTTTGTGAAGCATAATTACGACTGGCAATTCTTGTCCATTATGTGATCTCTGGACGGTTGCAGATTAGGTTTTCATTTTTTAGGAGGCGATGAGATGACACCGTGCTAATAATAAAATGGTTAAAAATAATTCAATAACATTGAGTTTGCATTTCCGGTTCCGGAAATGTTAAAGTTACGCTAAGAAATTACTTTTTTGGAATCCTTTACACCTCTAAATTTTTATTTAATGTTACTTCTTAATTAATTTTAAAGAAATTAAAATCTACACAAAGAAAGTCTATGTCGATTAGACACCCATTCTCTGCCAAGCTCATATTTGCTTATTTAATTTCTATAGTTTTAATTTTCTGGATAACATTCTGACTAAAATATTAAAATCATAATTTTTTGATAAGGACATTAATCTGACAATTTTAAAGTAAATAGGCCAGGAAGCCTATTATAAATAATTATAAAGTATTTGTTTGCAATGGTTTCCATTTACATAATACCAGGACTGAAACGATAGATCGAGTCTTGCAACATTATTGGCGCTTGAGTTGTTTTATGAATATTTCAAACTCTGTGAAAGTTTATTTTTACCACGCAGCCAATCTGAAGTAAAGTGTCCATTTGTGTCGATATTTGCATTGTTCGGAATGCATTGAACCTTTTAAGAGTTGCCGAACAATCAATGCCATGACTTATTTTGTTTTTTTTTTCTCTAGTCACCTCTTCATTAGTATATACGTATCAAATAATTCAATTTTACTAAAGTTAAAAGTGAGGAATTTTAATGAGTATAATAGGTAAGGATCCACGTTAGATGTAAAGAATATCGTTGCAACAATGTATAGTAGACTTATTAAAATCAATTGTTAATATAATACGAAGAATGGGCAAAAGTAATAAATAGAACAATTTTTAAATTTTAAAATGATTCATCCCCAACTCTTCAGTTCATTAATTGAAATCCTCTACATTCGTATTTAGGCGACTATTTGTATTTTATTTATAATATTAAGTTCGATTTATTTAATTATTTTATTTGTGAAATCAATTGTTGAATTATGTTATGTTAGTCGTTTAACTGCAAATCATAATTGTACGTTCATTACGTATCATTAAATACAGAACCAACTGGTCAATAGGTAATTAATATAAAATAAATAGAGGAAATTTTAAAATTAAAAACACAATCATCCGCCATGAATCAATAGATTTTACGAAGTATGCGCGTTGTTAGCTAATTTAGTTTTTTCCAATGAAGCTGATGAACACAGAATGTCTATTTGTTACCATTTGAATTTTAAGTACGAAATTAGATTGTAATATAATAGTATTTTCACCGTTATCTTATAAAATTTGTGTTTATTTTTACCCAAAAGTTTCTTCTTTTCATTTTATCACTCAATCTCACTTCGGCTGTTTGCTTACTTCCGCAGTGGGCCTTGCAGGTTCTAACAGACGTTTAGTTTGCTTAGGGCAAAGTTAAATAACGACCGCCATTATAATTCGTTAGGATTTACATTTATACGCATAAAGTTTACCCATTCTTCAAGGTTATTTAAATGATTTTGTAGGACAGCAGCAGCTGTAAGAAGGTCATTATTTGAAGATAAAATTGCGGTGTCATTAGCGTAGGATCAAGGATTGTGTTACCTGTTTCAGGTATATCCGCTGTAAATAAAAGTGGCCCCAGTACATTACCCTGCGGTACTCCAGAGGCAATTGGATGATCGATTTTATTTACTAATGAAAAGGTTAAACTCTATCACAGCTAGAGAACTCTTGATAGTTTCTGTAGAATATTCTCTCGTTTTTTTTCGGCCTTAGCCGTGGGTGGAGATGGTCCTTGCGCGACACAATTCTTCACATATACATTCAATAATCTTTTCGGCCGAGGGATCCGAGGAGTAAATATGATGAATTGCTAAATTTTACGCCAGAGGAAATCTCAAAATGAAGACGAAACGTCGCTTTTGAATAAATAGTGATTAATTTATATGCAGAATTTTTTGCCGTCTTTTTATTTATTGTAAATTTTAAAGTCAGAAAACTATGTTGTAACAACAGTTGTTTCATTGGAAGAGGATGAAATTCCTGGACGAAAATACTCCCAATAATTAGCTCTTACAGCTTGTCCGCTTTTAATGTATATTGCCCTCAGCAAGCTATTTAGTTGACACTTTGATATTTTACAAGTTCCGCAGAAATTTTATTACATTATTTTTGTGGACGTTCCTATAATATAATTTTGAAAGTATACAAAAAATTCACAAAGTATTATTTTCCATGTGCGAGGAAAAATTGCGTATTTGTGCAAAAACGTGTACTGACTTCCTAGACGGCTATTTAATTTTCCCTTTATACCTTCCATCTCTCAACCCTCTCTTCCTTTCCTTTCCATATGAGGCACATGCATAAATTACCTTTCTCTCAACTGGAGTTTAACCCCCAATTTATGCTAGAAGGGGTCGTTGGGGAGGCATTTTGACGAGGTGGGTAAGGTGTACATCAAATATAGCATCAAAGCTATTATGTTGATCCCTACAAAACGTTGACTCTGATTTAGCATGTAAATTGAAGTAAAAGGGACACTATACGTATCACACCACAGGTCAGTCGATGTCACAACCACATATAAGTATACTGTACTATAACTTAGCGCATATCCCGAGAAAACGAGAGGTCTCGATTGATACTCTTCTCCTATCTTTTCCTTTCCTTTCCTCTTCTCCTATGGGCTCACCTGACTATGTCGGGAATGCGTCGTACTCTGTTTTTTCTTCAAAATTCTCACTTGCCGAGACATCTTTACCAATTTGGGAGGCATATGTATTGGGGTCGAAGACCTTGGCTAGAGTTGTCCGCTGGATTAGTAGGCCAACTGCCTCCTAGAACCTGTGGAGACACGGAAAAGGGAATGCTGCGACCCCACAGCAAACTCGTCTCCCGTCATTCGGAAGGGCGTGAGAATAGTACACAATGCCGACCTACTTGATGCAGGTTTTTTAGGGTTTTCCCTCCATCTCTTTGGGTGAAACACGGGGTAGGATCCTTAAACTATGGCCCGGGGGCCCTAGTCAACTATTGGCTAGCTTGCTCTACCTTTTGCATCCCCACTTTCAATTCCCTTCCTATGATATTAAAGGGGCGTTGCCTGTTTCAGAATCACCCTCTTTATTATTTTTATGGGGGAGTTAACAGCTACATGAGACTGAATACCACAACAACATGATTGAATTAACGCGTTATAGTGCTTGTAAACTGGAACATTAAGATTTCAACCAGTGTAATAGTTTGAAAAGCCTATGATGTTGATCTCATAACGATTAACATATGGAATAAAAATTTTTCTAATTTATTAATCAACTTGAAAACTCTAAAATTACTCTAACAAAAACTATCGAATTATAAGTTAAAATAAGTACATAATAGTAATAAAACAAGTTTTCATAGTAACAATGAATTACTAATTTTTTAACAATATATGACATAATATAGGCAAAGTACTTTTCCTATGTATTAAATGAATAGTTTTCGTTTTTAATTTATTGTCCTTCTATTACTCTATTCTTATATTGAATAAGCAGTACAAAAACATGTCTGCAGATAAAGATTATGACGCCTCAAATTTAATCGTTTGCACTATTTCCATTAAAAACCTTTCAGTTGTTCGTGTCTGTGGGCAAAGCTACTTCAATTACATTACGTCGTCGAGGAACAGTCAGTTGTGTAATATTTATAGCTTGGTTTCTATAGCTGAGACTATCACGGTAGCTGACTTGTTTGTGGCTGTCTTCTTGGGGGATGACGTGTGTCAAAAGCAGAAACGACAGGCCAACTTCATACTTCAAGACAACTTTATAAAAGAAACTGCGGGTCAACAGAAAACAGAACTCTGACGATGCCTCTTTCACTAATAATAATTTGTCATGTCACATTCAAACATGCAGATACGAAGAGAAACTTGTTCACAAGAAACAGACAAAACTAGTAAAATTTACCTAATATTTGTGAATCACAATTATTATATCTCCAAAAAATTCACTTAGGTTTTAATAAAATTAAAATTATTTTCTTAAAAATAATTTATAAAATGTTACTTAAAACACAATGTTGTATTTAATTCTGGAAAATCTCAAATTAATCTAGTTACTAAAATGAACCTTGCTTTAAGTAAATTGAGTATGTATCTCTGTGTAAATACATTGGAGTTAAATGTGTTAAAAAATAAATTTATGTATATGATCTCGAAAGTTAGCTGTAGTAAATTAGATGAAGCTATGAAGTAGTTATTGGCAATAATAGATAGAGCTACTGACTTTAAATATATATGAGTCATATTGGATCATCATTTGAAAATGGATTGTCATACAGATTTTGTAGTCAGAAAGATAAATAAAAGGTTAGGTTTTTATGTATCGTAGGAAAATTTTTAACTAAGATATGTAAAACTGTAATTTATAATTGTATTATACTTCCACTTTTTAATTATTGCTGTACTGCATTGTATAGGTTATCTAATAAATATATGGACAGACTTAACACGTTGCAAAATAGGGTATTAAGAATTATCTTATATAAGAAAAAAAATTAGTGTCACAGTAATTGTTAAGAGAGATTGACTGTTTCAGTGATTTTGTAAAGTTACATACTCTGATATTTTTGGATAAATGTATTTATAACGTGTTACCGTATTATTTTAATAATTATTTAGATTATAAATATGATAGAAATCCATACACTGTTAGAAGTAAAGAAGAATTAGATATGACCTGGGCTAGGTTAGTTTTAAAACAAAACAGTATATTTATTAATGGCATAAAGAATTTAAGAAGCTGCCAATAGAAATTAGGGAATGTAAGACTATTGATCAATTTAAGAATAAATTATTTAATGCTAACTTGTGGCCGTCTTTTTTATTTATTGTTAATTTGAAAGTCAGAAAAGTTTGTTAAAATTTAAGAATAGTTTATTTAAACATTTCAGTTTATGAATTGAATACTGTAGTAATAAGTAGCATTTCTTGGCTAATTATTATTATTGTATTTAAAATTTTTATCCTTACGCCACATCAAGAGTTATTACGAAAAATACGAAATTAGTGCATTATCGATAGTAAGCTAACAGGTTCAAATCCATTACCCCTATCCTTTAACTACATGCTCTACAACCATTAAATAAAATCAAAGTGTAGAAAATTTTTCATGGTGTTGATAAGAGTGAAATATTTCTTTAATTAACATAAGTGTAATAATGACATATTTGGTTGAGTCAGGTTTTGACATTAAATTCACCTTTACAGTAAATAATAACCGCCTGTTGTACATAATTTACACACAACAATAATTATTTAAATAAAGTAATTAAATTAATCTGACTTAATATCATAAATACAATACAAAGAGTGGCCAAAAGTCAGAAATGTAAAAATCTAGGAAGAAATGTATCAAATTAAATTATTCCATTTCTAATTTTAAGCTATTTTTTGTATTTTTTTATAAGAATGATTACTCTTACATTTAATGACGGCTAATAGAAAGGGTTCTGATCTCTAGGGTACTTTAAATTATCCACACAAAGATGATGTGTCTTATTACGTCGAAAGCTAAAATTAAAACAATATATATAAACAATAAACAATTACGACTGCAATATGCCATTTTCCTGCCTCGGTTTGTTTGAAAGAAATTTCTCTTGGGTCCAATCATAGAATGCCTTCAAACTGCCTGTTCTCTAGAGTATAATTATAGAATGATTTCAAAATATTTGTAATAACTTGCAATTATTGAAAAGTCAGTTGAAAAGGACGATATATAAGTTAATAGCCAGAATCGACAACGTTCAATACAGTAGCACTTGTGATTTTTTTAAATAATAGTTGTGTACTTCTATCACCACGAGCAACAATTTCTACGAGGATAGCTTTATAAAATATTAAAAATATTACCACAGCGACGATGCTACCAATACTCTGCGTCAATTAACCCGCTAGATTTATAATAACGTCTACATAGTTTCCAATAGTGTCCAATTTTAGAGGCGGAATAATTTAGCACTAAGTATTTTTCCTTTGTATGTACATTAAATTACTTTTAGAAACAAGCAATGCATGTTGTCAGCCGTAGATTTTCCCTGTTTGATGGCATTCTTATAAATATGGCTTCTTAATTTTTTGTTGAAAAAATTTGATTTTATTACAATACTACTCAAAATGACAAATTGCTTTTTTCTTTTGAAAGTATAAACTACTACTTTAAATACGGACTGGCTCAAATTTGTTTTAATTTCGCTTAATATGCTGTCTCTCTACGGTTCTCCCTTATGGGAGACCTGATTGATGTCTTAAGCTTTAGTGAGTACGGAAACGAAGCAATTAAATATATTTGTTACAGCGAAATAATCTTCTGTTTCACACAATACAATATTATTGGGGAAAATATTAAAGACAATTTGGTGCAGAATTCGCACTAAGTCCAACTTTAGAATAGCTTTCCCAGCCATCAGTAACGTATTCCGTAATATGTAACGTTATTATTTCTTATACAATAATCCCCCTACCTGATAAATCAACGGTAGCATTTTATGCAGATGACGTGTGGATGATAATTTAGGAGCTTCACACAACAAACTTCAAGATAAATTACACAAAATATGGAGAATGAAAGTCAATCCTCGAAATTCAACAGGAGTTCCATTTACTCTAAGGCGACAAATTTACAACCAGAATCTACAACTCTATAACCAGGACACACCAATTGATACTGTAGTTAGATATTTGGGTCTTCACTTTGATCATCACCTAACATGGGCAGATCATATCAAAATCTCGTTGGAAGGATAAGACAAAGAATCCACCAACTCAAGCTCCATCTGCAGGAAAAATCTCCATTATCTTTGGAAACAAAAATACTAATATATTTATCGCTAATAGGGCCAATTTGGTATTACTATTGTGGACTGTAGGGTACTGCTGCAGAAAGTCACTTCAGACATGCACAGGTCTTATATCCACGAAGAGGGTTGATAGAATGAGCAATCACAATTCCCCAAGCGATCGATCACGTATTTGTTAAGTCCGGAAAAGGGAAGAGATGAGAATAGGTGAATAGAAAAACTGGGAGCGTAGGATCGCTGTCACCTTGTTGAGTCAAGGATTGATGTCTTGGTGGATATTTCTAAGAAATGCCGAAGGCAGTCAACACAATAGTACAAAGAATAGAGAGGAAAGGAAGGCCAACAGTTAGGTAATTGCTACGAGCTTTTGAAGAAAGGTGTTCCTGCGAGTAATGGCTGTAGAAAGTTTAAACACTATAAGTGGAATAAAAAGTTTTTCTGAAGACTGTCCGCCCTGAAATCATGTGACCGTTTATTCAATGTTAGTATTATTTTTAATATTTGTTCACCTGTAATTTTTTAGTTAAAGATTCCGTCAGGATTTCGCTAGTTCGGAAATAATATAAATATAATATTTAATTGTTATTCATGAATTTTCGTGCAGTAGTGTAAATAAATTTTTGGTGTTAAAATAAACAATTCGATGTTGAATCAATGTGTAATTACGTCATTAATTTTTTCTCTTCATTTATGCCCATGCTCATAAACTTTTCCCAATTCATAACTTTCACTGGAACACTGACTTTGTGAAAGAACGTCAGAAACATGTCTACAAGCTTTCTCTTCATAAAAGAAACTAATTGCGAACAGCAGAGAGGATTCAATTTAGAAGCTCATCTCCTCCTCTTCACCCCGAATCTTCCCCTGTACATACCAGCAGCACCAATCCCGCTGAGAAGGAAATTGCCGGACGTAGACCCAGGAAGTTTGTGAAATGAGGAGACATTCTGGGTGTCATTAATAATTTGCTTTAGCTTTTATGGCTGTTGTGCTATGAAATATAAAATCACGTTAATCAAAACTCTTTGCTTGTAAGTACAATTCAATTTTTCTTCATGTAACTGCACCACATTTTTTCATCGATTTTATCATCATTAATTTAATAATGAATCCATATAAAAATTAAAAACGGCTTAAAACATAATTTGTAATTGCTTAGTCCTAGCAGTCATTTAAATTGATTTCTATGATGCAAATTTATAATACTGAAATTTAATGTTGCAAGAGTGAATATTAGGGTGGCCTAAAATGAGAAATAAATATTTCCCTCTCCTTATAATTTAGTAACATTTTATAAACCATATTCTACATAATAATAAAGTATGTATATTCTGTAAACGAGTGAGTCAATTTCGTATACAGTACACGTGTTCCTTACAGATTAAATATTGTACAACTCCGACACGACTAGCATCCCTATCAGTCTTAGGACTGAATAACACAACATCAACATACTATTATAGTCATTAATTGAATTTTTGAGCTCAATAAATAACCGCGATTCAATATGTGAGTAAGCTTTTTGTGTTTTCGTTTTAGGAATTACGTAAAATTGAAAATTTTTTATTTGATTAATTATAATTTCATTTCACAATACTGCACTATTATTAAAACATTATAATTTTAAATATTGCTATAGTTTCCTTATTTCGCGGAGATATAATTGACGTGGTATAACACATATTTAGGTATTTATGAGTAAGTGACGAAAGCGTTAGTGTAATTTACCAGTAAGAAGAACTTAAAGATACGGTGCAGCGATATTTCTACAGTTAACAGACACTGAAATTGAAAATGGTGTAAATATTAATAACATTTAAAAACTAAAAGTTCTGGGGCTAGGAACTGAACTAAATTAAGGTCGTAATAATATGGCGGATGGAATTACAGGACTTCTCTTTAAAATTGTTATGTTATAAACCATTCACGTTTATGAAATGTCAAAGGGAGAGAAAAAGATCTTACGACCTTATTGTTATAAAATTCTCTCGTACAAGGTTCTGTCTTTATCTAGTTGTCATGTTTCTGACAGCTTTGTGTGCGACGGGTATTGTTTGCACAAGACTAAACCTTCTATGCTTTCAAGAAAATTTACAGTTCTGGTAGAGCTAACTTTAGTTTTAGTATATTTATACACCGAAGCTATTAAAATCGATTTACGGAGGTATTCTGAAAAGCTACTGATGTAAAAAAGATACAATCCATTTTTTTTTCAAATTTATTTTGCACAGTCTTCTTGTAAGTATATACACTTCTTTTCCCAGATATCCTCCCATCCCTTTAACCCTTCCAAATACCACTCGGGTCCTGTCTCTTTAAAATAATAGCTTAAAAAGGTGATGGTCTTGTGAATAAGGAACATGGTCGTGCAGTACATCTGCAGTAAATTAATAGGCGCAAAAAGTCTATTTTATTACGCATAAAATGCACCACTCGAACACGTTTTTTGTCTACGTGAGCAAACGCGGCACTCAACGCGCAGCCAGCTTTCTCATACCTACACATTAATTGAATATGTGAAAATGCGTTTCTGCACACATTCATAGTCTCTGCTATCTCTTTCACTTTAATTCGACAGCTGTCTCACCATTTGGTGATCTTGAGCGAGGTTATTGTCAATGACTGCAGTTTTTGGAGGTCCCGAACGTTCATCGTCTCCTTAAAATTCGAAATGGCCACGTTTAAATTCAACTATTCGCGGTGATAAAAGATGGTGCAGAGTGACCGAATACAGCGTCCAACTCGTCTTTATTTGCGTATTGTCTTTTAAAAACAAATATTTAATAACCACTAGATACTAGAATTTTTCCATTTTCACAAAGACAACTCATATCGATTCAATCAAATGATTGTCAAATAATAACTGCGTGTCCAAAATGGCTGAAATTTTAGTGAGAACTTTTCCAAAGATGCGCAAACACATTCACTACATTTTCTACACGAGTGCTGCGATATTAACGCCAATGTCGGAAGTTTTACACTACTTTCGTCTGGCAACGCGGCTTATTATTGTATGTGACACATACGAGAGCAGTTTTAACGACGGCTGGTTGCTAGGCTCCAACAATAACTAAATTTGTCTACTGAACTGAAACACGCAACACACTAACGACAAATTGGTTACCAGCATGTCGGCGATCCCACCACTTCCAAGCTTAGTTTTATTGTGGTCAGACATTACATAGTGGCAATTTCCCGACCTTTCTTATTTAGTCAGCCTAACGTGGCATATTTGATAGTAATTCTTTTTTTAAAATTTATTAAGATATTTACAATCTGTTCAAAAGAACATTTAGTAAATTGGATGGATGATTGACACATGATGGGAGAAGTGGTCCAGTGATCACGCTCCGTGATACATGAATACAATAAAATTAATCTTCACAGATCTGTTGGCCGCTTCCTCTTCAATCTGCGACGAGAGGTTAGTAATGCAGAAAATGTATCGTCCAAAAACCTAACGATTGTAAAACTTCGCTACAATCATTTTTCTTGTAAGATATTTCTTTATTTACGAAATGGCTCTTCTTGTTATTTATATTCATCCAAATTATAACCATGATCTACTCACAGTTTCTACCTTACTGGATCTCATTTGATCAATCTAAGGAGATTCAATATTTCAACATTTAGTTCATCTACTTTTAACGATTTATTTAACATATATTTTAATATGCATAAATGACAGCGATATAACTTCCTTGGATAAAGAATATCGCGGACCGCGAGCGAAGACTATGTGGGTACGATTCACATAGTATTGAAATAGGCTCTACGAATAATTACTTATCAAAGCATTACAATATTTAGAGGCAGTTCAAATGTTAAATAGTTTTGAGAAGTTAAAATAATTTAATATCATGCGAGGAAAATTGGAATGGGCAAAGAATAAATGAGTCAGTTGTCATTGTTGTGGATCTTTGGACAGGCATGAAGACAGAAAGGTCACTGCCTAGATGAAGAAACCTCACAATTTCCATCAATTCGGCAGGCGTGCTTATAATGGCTCCTCTTCAGTATGAGCCAATAGCTTGGCCAATCATTGTTGGCGTTGCTCCTATTCAGACACTACGCACTTTACTTGTGCATATTGGCCGCCTTTGATGTGTGGAGAAAACCGCTTCCAAAGCCAATGCCGGCCAACACTACTTTCAACTTTCACCAACATCGGCCAATGCAATCCAATCCCCATCCACACCTGTATGGCCCAGCTTGGGCCGTGGTGCAGAGGAGCTATAAGTTGTAAAACCAAGGCGTAGTATTGAAGATACAACAATCACACGGGAATGAGATGCCAACGTCCATTGACTTTATCAGCATATTACCAATTTGTTTCCTGATATTTGTCAGCACCGTTTACAAAGTGAATTTTCGTGCTTCAATGCAGCGCCGTCGAACTCCAAAGCTCAGTCCCAGTGATCTCTCGCTCACCTCCCATCTATTAGTTAAAATTTATATTTTTTCTTAAAATTCACGTGGAATACTAGAATCATATTACCTTTGAATTAAACGTCGAATGTTGATCTTTCTCACACTTTCAACACAAATATAATTGTTTACGAGCTTCCTAGTAACGTACAACCTGATAAATATTCAGTCATTTATTACAGATTTCATCAGGAATTCCGGAATAAAAACCAAGAGAGTATTAGTCGCATAGTTTGGAATTTTACAAAAGGGAAGCATTAATCAAAGATTCTCCAGGCTGTGTTCCATTCCAAAACGCGGATAATCGGACAACAATGGTGGCTGTGGAAGGCCCGCAGGTGGCCAGCCGCAGTTATTGTACGAGTTCAAACTACCGGCAACTCATTGCATTGTTCCCCGCTGCCCGCATTCTCACACCACGCCATTCTCGCAATGCAAAGCTTTCTCGTTTGCAAACTATCCGATATTATTCCAACGTTACTTCTTAGCTGGATTTAAAAACCAAGTCTACCGAACGATCAAAAACTCTATTGAAATGGAAAGCTGCAGAAAAGCTGGTAAATGAAGAAATCAAAAAATTAGGTCCGTACAATAATCAACCAGTTCAGGGCTAAAGAGACTGTAGTGCGAGAATAATCAGGAATCTAATATATACAGTGACTAATTACAGAATTCCAGTACGAAGAGGAGTTTTCCTAGAAGAAATTGAGAATAGTAAGGAGGTAGTATATATAGCGAAGACATTTAGACATTAGTAAGTATATTAGTTATCAGCAAAATTCTCTTCTACCATTTTACAGGAGCAGAAAAACCAGTATACTGTAATTGTAATGTCGACCTTACTAGTTCACACGTGATAAATAAATGAATGTGTTCCGTTATGATATAAGAATATAGTAATATAGTAAACATTATAAACATATAAATAAAAACGAAAAAAACCAGACTAAATAGTCTTTACTCTATTAGCACTTCGTTTCGTCTTCTTCTTTGAGACTTCATCAGGTCAAGGTCTTGATTTTTTTTAAAAAAAATACGCATTACGGAATTAAAAATTTGGTATCAGTGATTGTTTTCATTTGTTGTCCCACTGTCTCCAATGAAGTTGATTTATCTTGCAATTTAGAATCCGTTTTTGAATATCGCTTATCAATTGGTTCGAAAAATAATTTCACGCAGATAATATGGGCGAATTCGCTTGGATTCAAAGGTAATTTTTGGGTGAACCCTCCGCCTTAATTTACATCTTTAGAATAATAAAGACTTTGAGAGAAAATTCATTAAAGACAAAATTTAGCAGCATTGTAATTCCGAATGTAACTTCCTATCTTTGCGAAGATCAGTATTAGCCATCGCTGTAATAAAAAGTAAGTTGTTGATGTTGTAGTAATCAGTCCTTAGTCCCTAATCTGCTTAGCGTATTCAATCATCCTTGACCTCCCTCTTCTGTTCTTACCCCACACACTTCCCTTTAATACTAATATCAAGACCTTCATGTCTCGAAATGTGGCCTATTAATCTATTCCTTCTCTTGGTCAAAGTCGTCCATATTGTCCTCTCTTCCCTTATTCTCCTTAGAACTTCCTGGTTAGTAACTCTATACTTTCATCAGACTTTTCAGCATTCTTTTATAGCACCACACTTCTATGCTTTTCCTTTCTGCAACTCCCACCGTCCATATTTCGCAGCCTGCGAAAATTAACGTGGAACAGGAGGTAAGGATAACTGTTTCCACTTTGATTCCGAGAATTGAGTCACGAGTTTATTCATCCCATTACTTTAATTATAATTCCTTAATAAATTGTAATGTTTGTGAGATTCTACATGGTGTGTTTACATGCGCAGTAGGGAAATGAGAAGGGGAAGAGGAGTATTGTCGTTTGAGGAGGTACTACCCCACCAAGTGGCCTGGCGAAACGTTACTACCATTGTTAAGAACATTTCTTGTCTTCGAACGAACGGGGTATGGAGACTGTGACATCTTTTTAACACACACTATTATGTATTACATTTTAAGTACGCGTTTCTTGACGTACAACATATCCTGAACTGACAGAAATATATTTCCTAACGCCAATATTTGCAGAATGCTTTTACACTACCAAATTTTCTCAACAAAGTGGGAAGTAAAAGTAAGGTTATGTCCACCCCCCAACTACAATATTGGCGGAAGTTGTTCACTGCGCATCGTCTTGACACACGACTAGTTAATTCTTCTGAACTAAAAGTGAATTTAAAACAGTATTTAATTTATTATCATATTTTGAAACTAACCTAACCGCATTGCCAGCAGACTTCTAATACGTTTAATAGACTTAACGACGTTGTGGAAAATAATAATGTATTAATATCATCGGGAGTCAATATACTTTGGAAACCACTCGGATAGCCCTATTTCCGATTTTAACTACCACCTCACAACTTTCTCGTAAATGGCGAAGATTGTTGTGTGTAAAAGTTTCAGATAAGCAAGTCTCACAACAAACAGAATACAAACTTTCTCGCTCATTCCGTACGTTGTTTAGTATGTAAATTTATTAGCAATCATTAGCAATACAGTATTTAAGCCAATGTTTGGCATTTATGTGTCCTGATGAGGTTTGTATCCAATGATGTATTTTCATTACATCGAACTAGGCCTATTGGCCATATATTATTCGATATTCTGTTGTGTTGGCCTCAGCAGATTTTCTAGAAATGCGTATCGATGGTCTTTTATTTCGTCGTAGTGTTTGTGGCTTCTATCATGAATGATTTCATGAACTGTAGAGACGCGCAGAATGGAAAGGTATCTTGCATACTATAAAGCATTCGCTAGTTGTAGAAGTAATTTTGATCTGGGTGATTTAGAGATCAGACGAAATGTTCTATACCATATGCACCCATGAATTTTATTACTGTTTTCTAACGAAATATTGGCTATTTTAAGATGCTTTCTCTTTTTTTGTGATGTCTTTCTTAAAGTTATGTTTTTTGCCTAGGTATGAATACCCAGACATTTGACGCTATCTGCTTGGGGTTTGCCAACGTTGTTTAATTTTACTAGGGGACTCGTATCTTCCCATAGACTTAGTGTAACGAGTATTGTTTTTTTCTCCTCTAGTTTTGTAGCCATTATTATTGGTCATACAGATGATGCTGTTGATTCGTCGTAGCCACTGGAAGGGTCAGAAACTTGGAGTGTATTTATGGATATAGACGATGACAAATGTTCCTGTTATTGTGTTATGTGATACTGGTATATCAGGAGTGTATAGGACATACAGTAGTGAGCCAAGGACACTGCCTCGCGGAACCTCGGATGCTATTGGGAAAAAAATAGATTTTTCTCAGTTATAACGTTACATTTAAGAAGATCGTAGTAAGTCTAGTGGAAAGTTTTATTGATTTTATAAAGTAGTCCCAGGTGCCAAACTCTGTCAAATGCTTGGCCCACGTCGAGGAATACTACAGAGCAAAATAAATGCAATAGCCAGTAAATCAGAAAATATTTATTTCATTAATTAATAATTAAACATCAAAACAGCCAATATTTCAGAAAACTACTATATTATTCTGCACATGAAATATGTTACAACATTGCGTGCACAATATTCTGACTTCTTAAGGTAAACAAATACAATTTTTACAATAAAGAAGAAATTTAAAACGACAATTTCCTTAAAATATAATATATCCTGTTTTGAATTACTTTCTCATGTAAATTACCACAAATTCCGATAGTTAAGCTAAACGGTTTACATTAGAAACTTTACTCTGTATTCTTAAAAATTATATTTTGTTTGTAACTGTCAATGGTCGCAGTTTTATTAAGATATAAAGAATTTGCATTGAATGAAGAATGTTGTGCTTCATATTTATGTATTTAAAACGGAATATTTTACTCAAATTATTATCGATTTAAATTTCTATCTTCTTGTCAATTTTCTTCTGTATTTAACAACAAAAAATTTGATTATGTAACTGCTTACCTTAAGAAGTCTCAAATTGTAGACGAAGCGTTGTAACGTGTCTAATGTGTTGAATAATATAATGGTTTTCCGACTTATAGGCTGTATTTGTGATTATTTGTTAGTTAGATAAATGTATTCATACTTACTGGCTATTGGATTTATTTTGAAAATTAATAGGAGACTGTAGTATTGATTTCTTCATGTTAAGATTATGAATAATCTCCAGTCAGTAAATCTATAATCTACTTCTAATAGGTTTTTAAACAGAAAGCGAAATACAAGTTTTGAGATATATTTTAAATATTTTCTTCAAGAAATGAAACTGCTATGAACTAGTTTACTATACATCGATATTTTAATTAAGCTTCCGCTCAGTGACGTGTTTCCGGGGAATGCTATTAGTATCTCTCCAGCGACGTTGTTATATTCGTAATGGCACCACGTACCTATTCACACGACAAAGGCAAACAAGAATATTGGAAACTTATAATGGAATTTGCCAAACTTGCATTTGAAGCTCTATGCCCCTTTGGAAAGCTTTGTAAAGAGCAAAGTACACTCAGCCACTTGTCCGCTTCGTAACTTGCATTACAACTGCCCTTTAAAGCGTAAGTAAGAGATTTAATTAAATCTTGCACGGCTTCTCCAGTAATGCAAAATTACAAGTCAGATTAGGTGGCAGTGCAGTCCACACCTTCATGCGATAATTGAATGCGATGTGCAGTTTTTGTGGGACTTTTAAATGAAAATTTTAATATTATAATTATAGTGGAACTATTCCACAAATAGAATTATTATGAGCTGAGAAATGTTTGCTGTAATTATGAAACACTGCATTCATTATCCAAATACTATTTTTCCGGACGCCACTGCTTCATCTTAAGAAGCTCTCATTTAATTAGCGGGTTGTTAAAAATAAATTATTTGTGTAAATAAAACTTTCTGAAAGCCAGACTGACTGCAAATTGAAACAGTCAAGTAGTTGCGAAAGTGCGTGAGACACTTAATCCAATATCGGAGCTAGACTTAGATGCAGCCTCGTTAAAATTTCGTATCAGATCCTTAGATAAACTTTAAAGAGGTAAGTTAACCGATATCTATTTGAAAATTTAAAAGATTATCTTTGCGAAATCATATACCTTGGTTTACTATTGGACTCTAAACTTACGTGGAAACCGCATTTAACATCCAAAAGGGATCATATCAAGAGTAAGCTTCGACAAATGCATTGGCTACTTTGCAGAAACTCCAAATTAAAAACAGAAAATAAAATACTCATATATAAATGTGTTCTTAAACCCATATGGACATATGGTATCCAACCATGGGGGTGCATCAAGCCTTTAAATTAAAAAAATATTCAACGTCTTCAGTCAAAAATCCTTCGTACCATCTTAAACACACCCTGGTTCGTCAGCAACAAAACAATACATGAAGACCTACTATAGAAGAGGAAATACACAGAATCAGTACTATCGTCAAAATCTCCCAGGACACCAGAACGAAGAGGTCAGACATCTAGCAAATGAACTAACCTCTCGTCGCACATTGAAGAGGAAGCGGTCAACAGATCTGTGATGATTAATTTTATTGTATTTATGTGTCACGGAGCGTGGTCCTGGACCACTTCTCCCCTCATGTGTCATTCATCCATCCAATTTGCTAAATGTTCTTTTGAACAGATTGTAAATATCATAATAAACAAAAAAAACTGCAACTATAAATATTTATAGAAGAGTTCCAAACAGTACACTCACTCATTTGTTATATGCTATCATAACATTACAGTGCCAAATATCAAATGAAGATTAATATATATAAATAATTTTTCTTTGTATGTTTATTGCTTAGATTTTAGTGTATGTGTATATTTAACGCATTAAAGGTGTTCTGGGGATTCTAAATTACTGTCTATCACTCGGTTAATTTTTGTTCACTATTCACAAGAAAACGTTCTACCAATTTCGTAACGTAAGAACAGAAAAAGAAAGTTTTAAGGTATATCAAACTGAGATTTAACTTCAAGAAGCAAAATGGGCGGACGTCCCCATAACCTCCATATTATATCACGTTTTTTTAATGGTGACAGGCTACATAAGGGTGGTCCTGAAACAGGCAATTCCACTTTAGTAGCATACGAAGGGAATTCAAAATGGGGGATGTGCAAGGTAGACAAGGTTTAACTAGGGTTCCCGGACTATAGTTTAAGTTTCCTACCCGGTTATTCACCTAAACGAGATGGAGGGAAAACCGTAGAAAAATTATTCGGACGTCCTTCCGAATGACACGACAGGAGTTTTATATGGGTTCGAAGAATTCCCCTCTTCACGTGGTTTCATCACTTTTAGGAGGCAGCTGGCTGACTGATTTAATGGGATCCGAGTACAAGTCTTACCGTATGTCCAAAGTTTTCGACCCCAGAACGTGCAATGCCCAAAAGCAATCAAAGTGCCTCGGTCATCTCTCCCATAATCACTCCGGGGAGATACTTGCGAGGGAAGATCCTCCACCCAAAAGTTAAGCAAACATGTCTTTGCTTATTAATGAACAAACAATATTAAAACTATTAATTGGTCAGTTATACAAAATTTAAAAAAATATGGCTTAGTAAACGTAATACGTTGCTTTTGATCATCGGCAAACCTCTTCAGTTATATTAACATAGATGAAACCGTTACTCAAACATATGTTAAGGTGACTAAAGGTTTCAGCGTTTTTAATTTTGTCTAAATGACCAATTCAAATTTTTAATATTTTTGAGACAATAATTGTACTGGACAAACAATATTTTATGTATAGTTAAGTTGAAAAATAATTAATATTCTTGTATTAATATCTTATCTTAATTTTATATACAAATACATTAAAATATATTTATTAAAATAAAGTACAAAATTACCAATTAAGCTTTTAAAAGTTTAATAAACCTTGAAAACACTGTTAAAAATTGAGTTGTTTGTTAATAGTATTCCTATTATTTTAAATCTTCCAATATGTCAAAGACAATATTAGCATTATAGATAAATATAATGTTGTATACAAAGTTAATTGTTTCGATTTCAAATATTACTACATAACAAACGAAACTCTACTTAATGAATGTATTAATGAACAGAAAATACATTAAACTCCAATGTTCAGAATTATTCTGTAGTTAAAAAAATTATTTAAGCAACCATAAGTTTTAGAAGATGAATTTAAATATTATTCTAGATTGATGAGATATATTGCACATTAGACTTACTATTTAATTTATAGGAATCTGTCTTTAACATTATGTATGTATGGTTCATGCTTATTATAAAAATTGCTATTATTCGGTGTTCAAAAATTATATTATTAATTTCAAACTACAACAATTCGCATAAATGTGCGTAGCTTTGTATGTATAACAATGTATTCTGCAATTTGTGTACATTAACAACACCTAAAATTTTTTTTGGCTTGAAATTCATGATAAGTCCTTTTCTGACTTTTGATAATTTTTTATATTTCATTTGTAATATTAAGTCAGATTAATTTAATTCCTTTATGTATCATTAATTTTAATGTTTCATAAATGTTTATACAACTGTAGAGGTCCCAAAAGACGTAACGTTGTGCTGATTCTAGAATGTTTTAAAAGTTATTTAAATTAAATATTTCACAGAAGGATGAGCAGATACACAAATAAAAAAACACATTTACCATATGATATGGTTACCATAAAATATCTCCCCAAAAGTAATCTAAGAGAAAAAATAGTCTAGTTGAAAGTAATTTCATTTCAAGACGTTTCTTGTAAGTATTGAGAGGTGAATTTGATTAGCTATTTTTGATAACATATTATTTCTAAATAAGCAATTAAATTTCGATAAGTTTCGTTCAACAATGAAGTGATGAATAAAATAGATAAATTAATAACTAAAAATAGGCCAAATATGACAGCAATCAAATTTGATAATCATTTAACTAATATAAATATTGCGTTTCATCCACCTTTGTGGACTTCTTCAGGTAACTAGACTCAAAAATTATAAAATCAATATTACTTTTGAATACATAAAAATTTGGTCGTATTTTTGTATATTAATTTACTTAATGTCAGAAAAATGATTTTTGAATCAAATATGTACTTCAAAAAGATTTAATTTACGACATATATAATAGAATTGTAAAATATACTATACAATTCTGATATACACAATATTGTTCTTTGGAAAATTTAGGTTTTCTTAAAACATTAGAACATATTATTTGTAATTTGCAAACGACGTTAACGATAATCCAAATGCACTCTTCTATACGAGCTATACATACAACCATAAACACGTTTTGTAACGGCATGAAAGCAGATGATATAACACTGAAATGTCCTCCTTAAAGCCCATACCATTCTCATAAAGCATAACGACATAACTGCGGTACTAGAAGTTGTGAGCGCTGAGTGGGCTTTCATATTTTACAAAGCGCGAAGGTGAACGGTGAGGTGTTCCGTGTCAAGAGAAAAAAAATCTGCGAGGAATATGCTTGGGACAATGAAAGTAATTTCTCACTGTTGTTTGGACTGGCGTCACTGATATGTTCAACTTGCCAATTTATTACTTGATATAATTTTGTAGTTTCAGAAATCACCAAAGGTTGATATCTAAGGTATAAATAGGTAACAAAACTAAAAGAGTATTAAAGATTAAAAATTAAACATGAAATTATAGGAATTGATGACAGTTCATCAGGAATTAAACTATAGACTTCTCCACTACTCTCTGCTAATTGAGAATCTAACGAACTAGAACAAATATTTAAGATTTCAGGAATGTCTGTGAGTGAGAGAAAATATTTTTCGACTGACTGAATGCTTTGGGCTGTAACATTTGACAACTTAAGGCGGTGAATGATGGTGAGAACTGAAGCGTGAGATAACTCATTACGGAATTTCAGACTGTTAAACAGGCTGATTTAGCAAAAGAAGTGGTATGCTGACGAGGCAATTCCTTGAGGAGCAGTGTTGTTGTTGTTATGGTATTCAGTCCTAAGAATGGCCTGATGCAACACTCCATGCTAACCTTTCTTATGCAAGCCTTTTCATTTCTGCATAACTAGTGCATCCCACATCCTCTCTAATCTGCTTAGCGTATTTCATCCTTGGCTCCCTCTTACGTTCTCACCCAACTCCTATCGCTCACGTTTCGCACCCATATAACGCCACACTCCATACGAACATTTTTAGCAGTAAGTAAATTCCTCTTTTTGTGCGAAAGCCTTCTTTGCCTGTTGTATACTACTCTTTATGTCTACTATACATCTACCATCCCTAGTCATTACGCTTCCCAAGCAGCAGAATTCCTTAACAACCGTCAATCTAACATCCTTTGTTATTCTACTGTTTCCCATACTATACCCCAGTACCTTGGTCTTCCCTCTATTAATCCTATTTGAGGAACAATACACAGTGGTTTTCAAGTGCCATGAAAGCAGAGCAAACTTTCGAGTAGGTCCTTGGAGGACGCTGTATTACTTTGAGTGAATAATAAACTGAATGCGCTGATAGATCTTAAACAACGAAATTCACTGTATGATACTGAATGATCATTCAAAGGGTCGTAATTATTTTCGAAAATAAATTTTTGATATAAATTCAGTATTTGAAACTATAAACTACATTATTAAATTTTCCAATCTCATTAATATCTCTCTTGCGATGTTGGCCGATGTCTGTTCAATCTTAAGACGCTGAACTAAACATCTCCTCAATCACTCAAATTTACATAGCAATCCTTGTACTGTTGTCAATTTATTTTTATTTCGTCCGCCAAAATGTTCAAGTTCTAACCGCACCATTCCAAAAGTTATATTCAATCTCCTTTAGGCAGGTTCTACATTAACAATCAGAATTTGAGAAAAAACAGTGAAATATTCTAAGGTAACACAAATAGAACTGTGTGAATCATCAGGTCTGGAATTTGATTTATTAGAATTAATGAAATTAATATATAATGAAAGAGTTGGGGAAGTTTGAAGGAATCTTCGTTTGAATTAGGAGAAATAAAGATACTGGGAAGCTATTTCAACAAGCAGCATTATATTTGAAGGATGAAACACCTGTATACATTCATTGTATTTATATCACGTAGAAAAAATACATTGGAATAATATATTATGCATAATATAAAGATTGAAAATCACTTTCAATATTGTATTTGTTATGGTTTAATACAAATTTCCCATTTTTTTATGTTATTAAATTTAATTATCTATCAAAATTCTAATAATATTAAATTATAAATGTAATTATATTAAGGAAATTACAAAGCGTATCTCTTTAGATACTTATTTCACTCACTCAATTTAATTTCACTCAAGTAATAAAATTAATAACATAAGTGTATCCCATCCTTGGAGTGTAATGTTAGAAGTAAAAGAAAAATATCAGCAACTTTAATTACTTCAGTACACTGTCAAGTAAGCACACTTAACTGAAACACTGAGTACAGTTCGTGAGACTCTACATGGCATGTTTAGATACGCAGTAGGGAAACGAGGAGTGTTGTAGTTTGAGGAGGAACTTCCTATTCAACGAACTGCAGGAACGCTAATAGTATTGTTAAAAAAATTAATTGTATTCTTGCGACCGGGATATGGAGACTACGACAACGTCTTTTTAAAGCACTCTATACTAACTATCACATTTTACGCATCAGTTTCTTGACGTGCAACATATCCTAAACTGACAGCAATATATTTTCTGCCGCAAATGTTTTCAGAAATGTTTTTAGACTACGAAGTTGCGTTTACTAAACTGTAGTTAGAGTTAGCTCTTGTCTATCCTCCACTGAAATGGACGGAATTGTCCACTGCGCATCGTGTTTTTACACGACTAGCTAATTCTCCCGACTTGGACATCTTTATTATTCAGTGAGACTCTTTAACTCATACATTATGCGATTTCCCCTTAATTCGTACTATTCTTTTTTATAAGGTAATGATTTTTGAGGGAAACGATACTCCTTTACAGATTTTACACTAAATATAGCTTCTAATATTTATTAGTACAATATTTTGATACAAATCTTCACCCATTCATGAGTATTAATCAATGAAACAAAACTTTTTAAAAGGTATTACCATTACCAAAGCCTTTTATATATGACAGTCCCAACCTTATACATTCAAATTCATTGCGACTTTTATTTTAATATTAATTGTGGTTTTAGTCATGGATCGCTGGCATATTAGCTAAACAACATTTAAAATAGATTAAATTATACCTTCGCAGCTTGGTTGTGTTTTACAATTATTAAAGAGGTTATTCCCTTCGTTTGCTATTAAAGGGGAGTCGCCTGTTTCAGGATCACCCTCGTGTAGCCTGTTACCCCCAAAAAGTTATAAAAACTGTTTCTTCTGATTTAATCTCATTTTAATACTTAATTTGTTCTTATTTTTAACGTAAGACGAATCAACTCACATTAACGTGTGTTTATAGTATATTTATTTATTAGATAAGTTTCATACTCAAATTAGACAGCTCGACGTTATTAACACACGGGAAACTTTGTTGCTAGAAATGAATTGAATATTAATGTAGTTTTCTGTAAACTAAAAATTAATAACTTCAACGACGTTTCATTGCAAGTAATATATTTAATTAAATCTCACGGCAGAATGAGTATTAGAGGTTGGGTGAATGGATGCTTACAGGAATTTAATGCACTCCAATGTTCATCGTAAAAACTTTTATATTTCGTGTCACGTAGATCGTAAGTACGTCCTCGTAGCAACATTCTCCCCAGCTCTGGAAGACTCTTTAAGTAGAGTTAACTGAATTTCTCCAGCGTCCCCAGTTATGTCGGTTTAGGCGGGATGTGACACGAATTTTCTCAGAGGGGTTCTTCCGCTTGCTTTACGTAAAATACATTTCTACCATGATCGTTTGAGAAACTTACTTCCATTGCATTAAGTTAAATTGTCTGTATCCATTTATCTTATTAAATAATATTTCGTTCGTCTACATTACCGTTTTTACGTTTCATGCATTAGAGGAACCAGAATCGATGTAAGCGAAATTTGTCTGTCATGATAGCTTTATTAATTTTTCACAAGAAAATGATCAGGCTGATTTGCATTAAACTTTATATAGCTGTTGTATTTGAAGGTAAGTTATATAATACTACCATAGGTCAGTTTCATTAGTTATCTACTACAAAACTGTAGAATTGATTTCAATTAAAGTTTATACTTCTTGTTATGTAGAGCCGTAAGGTTTCTGGAATATTAAACTTCAATATTCCACATTTTGACCATATGAATTATTGTTCCAGTAATCGTTTTTCACAGTGATTTTGTTCGCTTTTCAGAGAATCGGTGAATTATAATCTAGCATTCGAAAAAAATTAAAACTTGTAATTCAGTTTTTCGAAATTCAATTTTCTTTTTAAGGGGCAAGCGTTGGTTCTTAACAAAAATTGCTGTTAAAAGAAAGACTATTGGATAGAATTAAGCTGTAACTAAAAGTATTAAACAATTGATACTAAAACATTGAGATATTAATAATGCATATTTTATGAACACCATACATTACCAACAAATCTTTGTTCCAAAAGCTAATCTTAATGTTAACAATTATCTCATTCCATTATGAAGGACGGGCACACAGCTAGTGCTAGAAGGAGCTAAAATTAGTGTTTCTGATTTATTATTAAAATAAATTATGATGAAGTTTTTATTTACTCAGTGGTTGGTAATGGAAATAAATAGTTACATACCGCAGATCTGAGAATAGGGGATGATGTACTGTGATCTTTAAAGAATGGAACACATTAAAGCCGTTAAATAAAAATATATGTACGGAAAAAAGTTACATATAAATAGAAATAAAGTAGCTGGTTTTGAGGGGGAGATTCTCCAAAAGACAACGGAAATTTGTCTTTGCTGCGTTACGTGAAACACTCATAAAATATAATCGGGAATTGAAATGAAATTATACCAAATAAATAATAAGTAATTATTCAAAAACAAAAATATTTACAAATAGACGTGTGAAAGGAATAGTTTTTTTAAAATTTAAGCATGAATGGTTTAGAAATTTTCCGCAATATGTCAACTGATTTAGGAGTGGACCATATTATTTATTTCTTTGAGCTTAATAATCGGTGAGACCTCTTCATAAACAGTGCTATTAATATCTACTGTAATGGAAAAATGTATACAAACAATCTCAGCATTAAATATAAATGTTTCTTGTTCGTATTCTGAGACACACGTTCCGAAAGTCTTCTCTATTTATTACGTTCATTGCATCTTCATTAATATTATTATAATGAATGCTTTATGCGAATTTAGTGTATAAAAGACAGAATATAATACTACAGTATTATATAGTGGGGAGAAATTCTATAACATTCAGTTGCTAATAAAAATAATCTACGAAGCTAACAAAGCTACATAATGACGAACTCTGACCTTTTCTCTCACTGAAAATTAGTAACGCTTCCTCAAACAATATTTAGTTAAATAAGAAATTTATTGTAACTTACAGTTAATTTTTTATTGTTTCTTAATTTTAAAAATAATTCAAACGTTTGCCTCGCTATTGATAAAATATTTAACTTCAAATTTTAATGATGCGCCGCGTCAGGATAATTTTTAACTTCTGGAGGATCTAATTAAGTAAGTCGAATATTTAATGTAGAACAGAAATAGTTTCAACTGATTGGCATCAAAGCTTCTCATTATGCAGAAACCATTTAATTGCTTACGGTTTCAACAGTAACTGGCAATATAATTTAATTAAATTTTTGTTGATAAATATATTTCTCTAGCGGAATAATAGTGACTCAATTTAACGAATGAGTGGTTTCAACTAAACATAAGTCCTCAGGAAATTCACAAGTTTGTGTAGTCACTAAATTATAAATTCCAAGGCATTTCACTGTTGAACATCTTATTAATTTGTTTCTATAATTAAGAATATAAAACAATCTTTAAACATTCCCAAATGAAACAACTCATATTATGAAATATATGAATCAAAGAGAAATATATACTTATATCAGCTAACTACTGAAAGAAACTACCCACTATGAAATATTTTTATAGTGTACTGTATTAACAAAATAGAATCCTTGTAATGTTCATTACATTACAATGTTCGTGATATTGATATTTCATATGAGGCAACACAGAAGTTACATAGTAATATTGTAATGGTAAAGAACCGATCTAATAAGCAAATTTGTTAAGTTATTACAAACGATAACTTTTACAGTCCATAAAACTAATGAGAACTCTTTATTAACAAGTGCCTTTCTACAGTCTATTTACTGATAAAACTAACTTAAAGACGAAAATAATTTATAATGCGTAAGGTTGTATTTTGTGTTCCCATGATTAATCATTCAATTGTGTACTCATTGGATGATTTCCTTAGGTATAATTCAAAATACTGCTGGCTAAAAATAACGTTCGAAATTCTTTGTGTCAACAATGAGAACAATAGACTATGTGCTACACAAAATAGTTGCATTTCAAATTTATACTGAGAGAGAAATTCTTAGAACATTGGGTTACCTGCATTTGTTTTCCGACCACCAGATGGAATTCATAATCAGACTACTATTACTTCTACATATGTTGAATCAATAATCAACAAGACCCACTCCAGGAAAGAAACATCAATTCCTGTATGTCTTGTCTAACCAACAACCTTACCAAATCTGCGCACACCGCAACCAAGGAACACCATCGTACAAACCACGAAAAAGAATCCCGTGATGGAATGAGGATTGTTTCAAGACTTACGCCGTCTACAAATATGTACTATATCGTTACAAAAAACCGTTCTTCCACTTAAGTTGATGCAGGTTCATGTTCCCGGTCGTTATTGAATCGCGTCCTTACGATTCTTCCAGTACAATATTGCCGTGAATATTGTTATTGCATAAAAGCGCTCTCTTCCCACATTAATAAAATTTGCAGCTACTCTCGCATATCCCTGTAAATTATCATAGTTCAACTACGGACATGTCTTTCTGGTCACAAGTTACGAATAACAATTTGGCACATTTTTCCGATTCTCAGTCTACGACTGCGGCCATATTTACTTGTAGTGGGAATTATACGTATATCCTTCTTCACCCATTCACCAAGATACGAAAACAGCAATAAATCGTGCCTGTTTACGTCAGACAAAGTGATACTTTCTTCGTATGTGTAAAAACTGAGTAGTGCCGACTCTCCAACCAGTGGGTGACAAGGTCAACACCTCTTTCTTCTCCAAAACTATGTGGATATTCTCTAAACCTCATAATACTGCAATGGTGACCATTTATTCATTAAAATGTTTCGAAGCATTAAATTACTTCATAAAACATATTACATTCGTGTTCAGTTTCAATGAACTATACCTTACTACGGGCCATCAGTTAAATTTTTATATTTTAAACTATGATCACGACTTTTACATTTTAAGACCCTCCAATTATTGTAGATCAATTAATGTTTTATCGAATTTCTTTCACTCATCTCATATATCGTACCTGATAATGTATTCTTTCCCTTCAATAAATAGGTAATGGTAGTTGTTAATACGCCGATGCGCTCTCTTTGGAAATACATAGGGCAAAAAGGATTTGGGGGGGGGGGTTAGGGGGGAGGAGGTTTGTTTGTCGGATGGAGTGGGGAATGTGTGTCCATGAATGGTTGTTTTAAAATACAACTACAGTACGAGTGTGCAACTAATGAAAGGGGCGGACACTAACAAATGACTACTGAACTACCGTCCTAATGAACAAATGAGCAAGGCTTGAAGTAGTAACAGTACTGCAGCTGCAAATTAAGGGAGACGAGGGGAGGGGAGGAGAGAGTTAATGCGGGTTGCACAGAGCGAAGTGCGGGTCGACTGCAATTATTATTACAAATGACAGTAATAGTATTTCGGTAGGCGCGTCAAATAGAGTGCTGCTATATCGACTCCCAGCTGGAAAAGTGTTTTAAAATGAACTCCAATATTCAAAAACGTCATTTGAGTGGAAATTGAGAATATCGTATTTCCACACAGATGGAATCAAAGAAAACGATTTCAATGTTTAAAAAAAACTCAACTAATTTGATTAAACTCTGAAAAATGTCGACTGTGAGCCGGCAGAGAGGGAGATCATCGTTTTCCAGTCAAGACGTACGAGTACTGAATCATAGAGTTGGTGTTGAGATGGTCATCCATAAAAGGCATATTTATGAAAGAGACTGCAAAGATTATCACTCAAAACGTGTTGGATATAATATTATTGGGGTTGAAACTTGGTCGTCCGATCTGTGTGATATTTCGTTGGGGGTTAAACATCCCGCTGTCGACGAGGAACGCCAGGTTGGGACCAACCAAGAAACGAGGGCTTAAAATATGCATTATCCCACCCAGGGAGACTTTTAACAGGGGCGTTGTATCTGCTGCTAGGTCCGGAAACATACCAGACTCTCAGAGTGAACATTATAGACACTGAATACTGTATTTATTTATGATATTTTCATCGCATTAACGTTGGTTATCTCTATCTACAATACAGTACACAAAAATATTTCGTAATATAAGATTCAACCATAAATTTTGTTCCCATTACGCTCATTTCACTTTATAATTGGAATAAAGTAAGCACATATACCTCTACAATAATTCAACGATTACGATATTTCGAGAAAGATAGGAATGATAACGTTTGGCGGAGACAGACGCTACTACTGCTTCCTGTGTAGTAATATCTAACGACGGTCCCACAGGAAGATACACACAGACATCGTTGGAAAGGGCGGGTAGAATCCCACACTACTATACAAGGCGGTCCCTGTCATAGCGTATTTCAAAGATTTTCACCTGCCCTCGCCAAAAAGGAAAAGATTCAACCACGGTAACAAATAGAATAGAGAAAGAGAAAACTTTTATGAGAAATTAAAATGCCAATTTAAACACGCACGAAACTAGTTGACATTTTTGTACATTCATTTATATATATATATATATATATATATATATATATATATATCAAAGAATAAGGACGGAAATATCTCGACTGCGCCGGGAATCGAACCTAAAATCTACACGCACGTGGTATGTGGTGGCTCTTCCAACTGATATACTGTCAGTTAATTGTGCAGCGTCCTCAGTCGTTGGTATTATTTTCGGTTAGTAGATCAAAGTGGTTCGATTTTTAAAAAAGGATTTTGAAGGTTTTGCCACCAATATTTTATTCTTTACAAGGTAGTTCAACTGTTGTAATATATTGAATAGTGGTTCATCATTTCAATTACAATGAATCCGTGTCAGTATTATAATTGTTCCGGGAGAAATTTAACTGTTGAACTCATAACGTAGCGTTTTTGTCAGTATACTGAATGAATGTTCTAGGAAAATAATTGCTCTATAAGCATTTATTTATTTAGAGTGGAAGCATTTTTGCATTAATAAAGAAAATGTACAACAAAATATATTAATTTTATAAATAAACATTCCACCTTTTCCGTTCTTTTTCCTAGAGAAATCTTTCGTTATTGTCAACTCCTTCATAAAACTAGGAAATTATAACACACTGCCTGGTGCTCGGGGTTGTCCGCTGCTGTATTTAATTTGACAGTTATCTCTTGGTCAAAACGTAACTAAACCGTAATGTAAATCAGGGTCAGCGAACCCGCGACCCACCTTTGATCATTTTAGCGGCCTGAGAGAATAATCATAATCTTACACAACGTGTCTATTTTATGCAATAGTTTTGTTGGAAATTTAGGGTGACAGGCTATATGAGGGTGATTCAATAAATGGCAACTCCACTTTATATGGGAATATATAATTTTATATGCGGCCTGCGGGGTTATGACGCCCTTCCAAAGTGGCTCGCAACATCATTCCAGTTGAGTAGAACGACACATTTTTCAAAATTTTACCTTTTCACGTCCCCTATCATCGCTCTGAATAAATTGTTTTATCTAGGTTAGATGGAATGCCATCGAAAGAACATTTTTATAAATCGGTTAAATATTTAAACTTTCAGATGTGGTACAGCTGTATTACTCCGAAAATGATACTTGATTTTTAAAAACGAAGAATTACTTTCTTCATTATTTGAAGCCAGCCTATTTTGGCGAAACAAACGTTTCAAATTCATTGATGTACTGTAGAAGAATTTTTTGTTATAGTTTAAAAATGACTAAATAAATCTAAATTCTAAAGTTTGCCAAGAAAAATAAATTAACAATATTATCTACCTCCCTTTTCGACGCATTCATACTTTAAAAGTGAGTTGGCACTATTATTACTTCACTTCCGTGACTGAGCGAAATAATAATATAAGTTAACTTATCAGTATTTAATCCACTGTTTTTATCAGATGACAAATACAATACGATTTCTTATTGCGGAATAAGCGATAATTACTTTCTTAATTAATTAAAAATATATGCAAATTAACTCTCTAAATTATCATATATTTATTTTCTCCACATCTGAAATAATCCTTTTATTTGCTGCTGTATTTCCTGCCTTAAAATCTTCGCTAATCTGATAACGACGAAATTAACACGCAAAAGCCTACTGGGGGCTATAAATATAACTGCTTGCGTGATTCCTATAGAGGTGCCAATGACTGCATAAAAATTCATCACATCATAAAACTCCGAAGTAGATAAGGGTAAAATAAAACGAGGCTTATAAACGAATGAGGTTATACAATTCGTATCTCTCGCGGATCTGCTTAGTCTAAGTCTTACATTGAAGCAACACGCAAATGCCCGTTATATAATGTAATAATCATAAAATTTATCAAAAATATATAAAAACAAACTATGTAAAATTATAAAACCAAGATTGCATAAAAATATATACATCTGGTCTAATTATAATCGAAACACTATAGTAAAACGACAATAACATTAATCCTAAATTAAAGTTCAGAGCAGAATCACAAAGTGATAATAAAATTAATTGTTTAGACTTAACGAATAATAATTTTCCACTAAGTTACCTAGAATACCGATTACAGTTGATACATTAAAAAACTATTATTATTATAATACATTTCACCATTAAGGATATGTTGCTGACAGTTTAATACACATATATTAACAAATGAATGATTCTTAAGAAAAATTGAAACATTTATTTATAAAATATTTAAGAAGTTTATAAGTAAATCGATGTATTTAAATATAAATGAATTGAAAAGCATAAATTTAAAGAATCAAAATAGAAATGCCTACAAAAAAATTGTATGTAACATTGAGACAAATGATAGAATTAACAATAAGGACAATATCATATAATGATTTTAATTTATTTATGACCTCAATAAAATGTGTACCAATTTCCTTCCTTCATTTCTGAAGTTTATTATTTCCGTTCTCTTAAGATAAATCTGCTTCAACAAATCTGAGCCTTGTTTTAAAACCATTTCTGTACAATATTCTTATTTTATCGTAAAATAATCCTTGATTATTAATTTTCGCATGGCAGGTAAACGCTGTATTTGTTTTTGATTTAGCTTTATGTGTTTGTTTATGTTTGTAAATTTCTATAATACATTAATTTTTTAATTAATTATTATGTTTTTTAATTTTTTGGAGTCGTACATCAGCGAATGCGAAGACTGTTCCTCTGACTGTTCGTTTTTAACAAGAAGATGGTGTAAATTATTGCTATAAAAATAGATTGTTTAATGAAGACCAGAGAGAAGTATCTTATCGATTGAAATCATTAATTAAGATGGCGATTTTGTTTTAAAAAATTTAACAAATTTCTAACTGTGCTAGATCACGTCACCCTTGCGAGGTGTTGGCGCTCAGGGAAACGGAAATTTTTTTTGTTAAAGTTCTATTTTTATTTATTTTGAGTACGTGCGCAACTGAAAAAAAAGGCTTTTGCGTCATGGAAATCTGTAATTCGAATTACAGTAGCGACTGTAAATTGTTGCGAGAAGTTTGAGCTTGAATAAATGTGAAGGGAAGTTGAACACATTTTCAACATATTCGTCAGTCCAATTCTTTTATGTGCCTCGCCAGTATGGTGCTTCAACAATGATGAATCCTACTCAATATTTTCAACGTGAAAGTGATGTAAGTGTATTTTATTGATTTACAGTATTTTTCTAATGAATCAGGGCGACTTATTTATATTTTAAATAAAATATAGGATTTTGACATCATAAAAGAGAATGGATTCATGGACAGTACGCGTTACCATAAGCTGACAAGCTTCTCTATAGAACGCGGTATTGATTCAGTTCGTTCATGTCTGGCTGACATCCGCGAATTCCAGTGGCGGATATTGTTATCGGGTGTCAGGCGACGAGCGCTTTCAAGTGTAACCACACATTTATTCTCCCCCACCCCAGTCTTTCGTTTAGTTACATTCTGATTCCAATTAAAAGTTCATTTGACTTCAGCTCTCCAAACGTTACCATTTATTTCTCATCAACGGAATTTGAAGATCTATTTTTATAAATTACAAAAATTATTTCTGTGAAACAAATATTTTGAAATGAACATAATCCTTTTATGTTTAAAGTATTACGTATTCCTACATAAATAATCTCCTTCCCGATTAAGTTATATTTAGCGTTTATTAATTTAAATAAAAGATTTTTAAATAGAACTATTTCTCTGAAATATAAAATAATTTTTACAAAATTATAATTGGGTGTTAACTTTTGACATATGTATGATATACCAAGATACACAAAAATAATTTGCTCCACTGTTACTTCTTTTCACCGGTGATATCTATTGACAAATATACAAAATTAATTTAAGTTGGTAGTACCTTCGCCTTCGAATATATAACGTATTTTCTTTTAAAAAGATAAATACTTTTTAAAATTTTTTTTATTGTGGTATAACCCCATTCTGAAATGAATGATTAATTAGTTAATCTCAAGGATCTCGTAGAATATATCTTTGGGGACGACTCATTCTCACTTTGGTTTTAAGGTTCTCACATGACGAGGCACCTTCGTCTCTTTTGGAAGGTGTATGTACTGGGGTCGAATACCTTGAGCTGAAGATACGAGTTGTCAGCTGATCCTAAAACTGGTGAAGACCTGGAGAAGGGATTGGTGTGACCCCATAGCAAACTCGTCTGCCGTCATTCGGAAGGGCGTGGGAATAGTACCCAATAGCCCGACCTACCTGATGAAGGTTTTCTATGGTTTTCCCTGCACCTTTTTCAGGTGAATCAGCGGGTAGGATCCTGGGGTCCTTGCGAACAGTACGAAACGTTGTTCTACCTTCCACATGCTCCCTTTTCAACCCCCGTCATGCATAAAATAGTTATATTTATCTATTTGTTGACGAGATCTGCTGTCGCCTAAATGCATACGAATCTTTATTCAAATTATTGAAAATCGTAGCGAACTGTGAAGTTTGGTGCTGTGTGTGACGTGTACTTTATACAAAAATAATTTCGTTTTACATTTCAGATTATAAAAATTATGTAATATTTCATTAAATTACTTATTTTCATATATGTATTTTGATCCTGACATCTTTTATTTTCAAATCGTATATTTTATGTTCTTTCTAGATTGTCTTAGTACTTTTTTTATTTTATTTTATATTGCATTTTTGATTCTTTTTCATTCATGTATTATCTTTTCTCTGCTATGTATTGTTGTTGTTTTGTAATCTTTTCATTTGATCTGTAGTATAATATTTTTACTTGCTCTATTTACTCAGTAGAAGACTAATTGAATCAATAAATCAAATCAGTACGTATTTTAGGACTTGTTCATTCATAGTGGCTGGTGACAGGTGACTGGTTCACAGAGTTCCAAAAACAGGATTTCGGTTCGGATATGCAGACATATGATGACGTAGGAACGTTCGCACTCAAAGTCGATCGAAAGATTGATATCACAGTTATACATGTAATACAGAATCATATAAATTAACTAGAATTTATAAACATATTAGATAAACCACCGAAATTAGTTAAAACCATAAAAATATAATTACTAGTATTATAAATTAAGCGTATAATATCTGTAGAAAGGTAGGACCAAGAGACAGTAACACCTATTAACGAAATAATATGATTACAGTAGTTAAATTTATCTTCAGTTTCTCTAACTCTATAAAGTTAATTAAAGTAATACGCTATGACATTTATGTCAGCAATTATCGCATTTTCAATTAAAGAATTCCATCACACATTACTCTCAAACCACTTAAAAGCGTAGGTGTGGCCGATGTGATTCTCAAAGTAATAATCTATTTATCACTGGGAATCAATTTATACCTCTCCTACTCCTCAGCTCCTTCCGTCTCTTGCATCACAAAAGAGATTAAATTTCTCCAAAGAGCCACAACCATGCCAATCGATTTATTAATTATTTGGCTCTGTAAAGCTTCCTCACGAAAGAAACCAATTTAAACTTCATTAAACAATTTAACATTTAATCTGCCTGTCAATATTGAACTACTTTTACATAAGCAGTAATTACTCGTAGCGCCTATTTCACTATTTTATACGTCGTAGCCGCATACCATATTTACTCGTAAATCGCAATATTCTTTATACAAGTAGGCCATATCAATCTTCATTTTCATTGCTCCGTTTTAACTAAATACGATCTAAATAAGCAAAGAATGTTAATGGCATAATACATTATGTCATGAGATATAAATTAAATATACTAATGGCCTAATACACCATTTCACAAACTGTAAGAAATTGTGTGTAATTTACGAAAATTAGAAATAGGAAGCCATTAATACAAAAGTTTTCAGGAAGCGGCAGTTTATTTCACTGTCACTTTATTTTTAATCCTAATTCAATTCTCCCATTAAGGGAGACGGGGACTAAAATTTCTGCCAAAATCTGAAAAGTTTAGATTTTATAATTATTTTCAAATTAATATTCCTATAAGCCTTGCAGATCGTATAGCAGCACTTTTAATTATATTTCGTCATTTTTAAAGGCTCAGGAGCAATTTAAAAGGGTTTAATTCTGAGTTAATAAATTAAAATGTTTTTTTCTTAGCTTCATGATTTCTGCTACCAAAATTTTTCTAGACGTAAGAAATATTAAGATATTGTCTTCATTCTTTTTGTACACTATCTACATGCTAATACATTTAAATACAGGTATTAGTTTTCTAATTGTCCAAGTAGATTAGCTTCAGTTTATACATAAGGTAAACTGCACTGAAGAATGAAGGAACCCACAATTTTAATATACTGTTTAAAGAACGGAAATTTGTAAATGGGTCATGAACCATGCAAGATTTGCTTACAGGATAAGCAATTTAAACAATTTTTAATTTTTTTATTCCATGTACACCCGTATTAGTAATTGAGGATATTAGAATGGCTAGTAAAACGTAACAGATTATTTTAATAATTATCTTTGTATTGTGTGGATGTCTTAGAATCAACAAAAGTTCCATATGTAACAGTATATTGATTAAATGTATGGATTGGCCTAGATTGACGTAGTTGATACAACGTTACAAACAATATGTCGAGATGAAACAGAAAGTTAAATGAACTGCCTTTTTGGTGTACGCAAGTGGAGCAACACGCGACTTGTCCTTTGAGTAGAAGTGAGAAATAATGTTTGGTCTCGGGTAACAACGCCTCTTTACCCAGCCACGGTATTACCAACTAAAAGTTACAGTTATACAAAAAAATTTCAGAACCAAAATAATTATCATCATTTTATTGAAAAAGTATCCACATAGTATTTCTTAGTCCTTTTGACAGGCACTTTTTGACTTTTTAGTTAAGTTTACTAATTTAACAGAAATACATTTTATCGTCATAAAATAATATATTAATTGCGTTATAAATGTCAATAAAATTATCTGAGTTATTCGTTTTAAACGACTTCAAGCGCTGAAAATTATACAAGTACTCCTGAAATTCGCTGGGAATCAGATTTCTGGGACAGAAAGCCCACCGCTTTGAATTAAGAGATGCAAACTACCTACGTCACAGACTATAACGTAAATGCACAAAAAAAGTATCATAAACACTCTGGAGAATTGACAAACACATATTCATAAAATTGAGATTAAGGTTCATTAACATTTTTACATTAAAAAAATAGTTTTAAAAGCCAGGATTAAAGAACAAGTTGACAATCGTTATCTTGATACCGATCATTATTAAATTTTTATGATAATATTATCTGATGTCGTTGTTTTTGTCTCTTATTTAAATAGGTTAATTTCTTTTGTATTAAAGTTATTCTATAATGAGCTCCCTAACATGATTAGCGTATTCCATCCTTAGCTTCTCTCTACTGTTTTTACCCCACACACTTCTCACAAATGTCTCAAAACCTGGTCTATTAATCTATCCCTTCTCTTGGTCAACGTCCTTCATATTGTTCGCTCTTCCCTATTGTGTTTAAAACTTCCGCTTTAGTGATTCTATTCACCCAGATAGGTTTCAGCATTCTCCTGTAGCGCCACATTTCAATGGATTCTATTCTCTTCCTGTCGCAAGTTATTATGTTTACTAATTAGCAGAAATCCCAATTAACACCCTTTGTTATTCCACTGTTTCCCATACTACACTCCATTACCTTGGTTTTCCCTATTTTAATACTATAACTGAACACTTTCTCCGGGCTTGTGTTCATGCCGTTTATTATGGTTCCAAACATTCGTCTGACTCCCCTAATAATACAATATCATAAGATTTTTATTTCTTCTTCTTGTGGAATGATTTCTTTTCCATATTCCGTTTGGACTTTCTTCATCGTCTATTCTGTATATAAGTTAAACAGCATGGGCGACCTACTGCATCCTTGTCTTACTCCTTTTTTGATTACGGCTTTCTTTTTTCGATCATCAATTCTAATTATTGATGCTTGTCTTCTGTAGAGGTTATGTATAAACCTTATTTCTCAATATATAATTTTTTCAAAAACCTTAACAGTGTGTTCCAGTTCACATTATCAAACGCATTTTATAAATCTAAAATGCCATGAACGTCGATCTATTTTTTCTTATCCTGTCCTTAAAATTAGTCGCCGAGTTAATATAGCTTCTTTTGTCCCCACATTCTTCCTATACCATACTGATGATCTCCTAAATCGCATTCTGTTTGTCGTTCCATTCTCCTATATACTGTTTTCGTTAATAATTAGGATGCATGAGAAACTGAACTAATTGTTTTTTGCTGTTTCCATCTATCAGTCCGTCTTCTTCGGTAGCGGTATAATTATGTTTTTACTAAAATATTTTGGTATTCTTCCTATCCTGAACAGTCATGATATTGCGTCTTCCTTTCGATGTTCTTATCAACTCCACTGGAATGTTTTCAATTCCTGGCGCTTTACAATTATTCAGATTTGTCAGCGCCCTGTTAAACTCTGTCGTTACATTTGTGGCCCCCAACTCTTCATCATCTACCCCCTCTTCTTATATTACTGACCGATCTAAATCAGGGTTTTTAGAATAGTTTTAACGACCGATGGACAGTCCTTGTGTCATAAAGTCTGTCATTAGGATCTTGTACTTTTAATTAGTGTTGATGGATTGATTTTTAAGTGTTAAGTTCATTTATCCATTAGACCAATTTATTTTCCATTTATTCATCTGTGTAAATTGTTTAAATTAAAATCTTTTTGGCAGTCTATTTTATTATTACAAAATAAAAATAACAGTCCATAAGTCAGAAAGCATTTGTTTAATTAGTTATTATATTTCTTCGTAAATTTTGAAAATAAATCATAATCTTTCATTCTTTATTGTGAGACTTCTTCGGGTGATATACATTAAAAATACAAAAATATATTAAATTGCTAATTTTATGAATAACTTTCTGCTTTGATATGAATTTTGGTTTAATAATATTCTGTGAAGTGTCGAAAGTATAAAACGTTTTTTTCATAGTTAGCATTGGTGTTTACGATGGTTGAAGTAGAAATATTTAATAATTATTAATTGTATATTTTTGACACAGAAGTAAAATATATTATCATAATTTATATTATAACAATATTGGTTTGACAACTATACAGTCTCACATTGCAGACAGGACATTAACAGCAGATGGTAAAGTATCGACCAGAAAGGACTACAGCCTTGGCAATCTCGTACTTATGACATTAATCAAGCCAGATTACGGCAGCGACGATAAACACGGGATATTGGCTGCGTCATAGCTGTGCTGCCACAAATTCTTAGGATTTGGGTTCAGGAACGCCCCCCCCCTCTCTCTCTCTCTCTTTATGAAGATAAACAGCGCCCACAAAAATACGAAATCCTGAACAAGTGGCGGCTTTTGTAATTTTCACAAAACCTACCACATATATCTTTATTTAGGGGATCAGCATAATTGGCAGGCAGAAGTACTTTTATGCGACATTAAGTCACGCAGGCTTTCTTCTCAATCGTAAGTCATAATTGCATTTACTCCCGTATACATACCCAATGCAGATTACTTATCTTGTATCTCTTAATAATTAGACATACGTTTCATATTAATGACAATTATGCTAATGTAAATGAGAACAATGTTTCATGCTGCCGACTTCAATACCCACCGATAGGAAATGTTTCGAAACATGGGATATGTATGACAATAACAAGACAAATACAAACCACAATATAATATTAACTCATTTAGATCCACTGCATGTGATGATATGCTTACGGCTTTGACAGCTGACTTGTACTGATACTAAATATTTATTACTTGAGCTTTTTTTTTGAATGATTATGACCTAAGGTCGAAAACTTTCTTGTATGTTGATTTTGAAATAAATTTATTGGGACTTTTAAATATCTTTTTAGTTATTTCTGTAGCGAAGTAGATAAACAATTCAGAAAATTAAACTCGGTAAGAATATTCAGAGTCAGGCAGACAAGAGGTGCTAACACCAGGATTAAAAAGACGCCAAAGTGTCGCGTAGAAATCGTATCTGCCTACAGGTACAAGGGATTAGGGCTGCTATCACACGAGAGACGTCAACCCCAAAAAATTCACTAGCACAACGCTCTCCTTCGTAAGTGCGATATCCCGCGTTTGGCGGAAGATGAATAATCATTTGAGAAGACACGTACGTGGGGTGGCGTTTCCCCATAGAGAAGGGGAATATAAGAGTTTTGCTGGGAAGTGACCTGGCGGTAATTTTTTTTTGTTGCTCGGAAGTTGAAGGGAACAAGAAGCAGGGGAGGAATGAATGAAGAGTGTGTCTTAGTAGGTCTTAGTAGTTGAAAGGAAGAGGAAGTACGAGAGAAGAAGAAATGAGCAATTAAATAGTTAGTTAGTTGATATAGTCATATTCTGAAAGAAGAAGAAAAGCCACTTTCATAACTTATTGAAGAAACTACAAGTTCATCAGGAGTCTACGATATTAGCAAAATTATCGGCTAAGATATAAACATTGTATAGTAGGAAAACAGGTACCAGAGCCATCGCTTTTCCATCGCGGGGAGCAAGTTCATAACTAATGCCGGAGGAAGGGGATGTAGGGAAATCCACCACGACGAAGTTCCAGAATCGTCTAGTACCTAGTAGTATCGAGAAACGAAGGAAGATCAAAACAGGTTCGTCAAGAAGGAATACAATCTCTGCTCCCCCAGAGAACAATCCCTCAGCTAGAACCCACACTGAAATTGTGTTGTGATAATACATAAAATTACCATTTTAAAGAATCAAGAAAAAGTGTTCAATAATTCAAATAATTAAATGACCGCCCACCTTTTCAATTACATTTCAGAAATATTTAATTAATTTATGACGTTTATTGTGAGCATGTAATGTAAAGTAATATCATGTCAGTATATTTATAATTAAGATTCTGCCGTAAAAATACGTTCTTTATTAAGTAAATTAAAAACGGTGGGATAGGTTAAAATATATTATCCTAGCTTTCGTAGATGATAAAAAATAATTTAAACTTATTTGTATCAACAGTTTTTTGAATTTTATTATTTTGTCAAAAGGTTAAATTTAGATATAAAACTTTCTGTTTCTATGAATATGATGCGTTCTGTGTGATGAAATGTTTTCCAATGTAATAAGGATTGCTTTTAATAAACACGTGAGAAATGGAAAAATTAAGTTTTCAGATTTGTAAAACCTCGACCGGACTGAGAAACGAGCTTCTTCTTGCGGTATTCTGTACACCATTTAGCTATACGAATCGACTTCCCGCCAGGTGCGAGATTTTTCCATCCACTGAGAAAAATGGATATTGGTTCAACAACTGTTTTGTAAATCACATTCTTTCTTCTGTTATTGAATTAATGTAATTATTCTCCACGTATTAGTATTAATTAAAAAAATTATTTATCATTTTAATTACAGTCGCATCAACAAAGTAGTCATTAGCGAATTATAAAAATTACAATTACCAATATATTTTGATATTTTAACTAACAATTTTATACAATCTAACTTGATATTTATGTTTTCAATGTAAAAATATACATAATAATAGCTTAAAATTTATGATACAATTCAGTTTTTTAAGTTCTTAATTAAATTTTCTTGTGCACTTTTCCCTTTTACAACATTTTCTTTTTCTTTTAAAGTTCTTTTAAAGTTTCTTTCCTCTCATCATCAAATTTCGGACCGTTTTTTAACAGGTGTTCAACTGAAACCTGGATAATGCACTGATGACAAATCTTTTGTAAAGATGAGTAATTTTTGTATGCCCAGCTCTTGTTCTCGATAAGTTTATTGGTCTCTTCTCTCGATTTTTGTTTTAATGTATAGAAGTCGTTTGTTTCATAATGAATGTTGCTGATTTTAAATGACTTTCATATTTTATTCCAGTCATATTGTAAATATTTTATCACTTAGTAAGCATCTTATAAGATTGTCTATAAGTTAAAACATGGAAAAGCGAATAATGTTTATTCAACCTTAAAATAATTAGCAGCGCCTCTCATTAAACGAAATTATTTACATCGTCATTCATGGTAAAATTTTTGAAAAAGCTTTGATCTTCATATTATTTTACTTTTTTTACAAGAGGCATTCAGTTTAATAAACTCAAAGTTTTAGCCGAATAGGCTATTAATCTTTATTACCTACTTTGACTTCATTCAATTCGTGTTCCTTCATATCGGAATCCTGTTTATTTGCAGAGAATACGGAGTTCGCAATCTATTTGAAGTAGCAACTAGAACCCCTTAACTTTCGTCAAATTCAAATAGTTTAACGTTATTATTAATGTTCCAGTAATCTCCGCAACATCGGCAGGAATGTTACAAACCATAAATACTTCGATGATTAAATTAATGCAGTGTAATATCGTTCTAGTTGTACGCTGCTGTTTAACTTTGACGAAATATAAAGAAATAATGGATTTTATGCGTAATATAAGAATTAAGAATTTTACTAAATTCATTAATCCTCTGTTGAGGAAATAAAAGTCACTTCATAAAAAAGTATGACAGAAATAGCAATATTGAATACAAATAGTTAAGAAAGTATATTTAAATGGCCAACTAGGATGTAACACAGAAAACTGACATAAAATTATGAAAACTATAATATATTTACATTTTGCTTAGCATTTATATTAATAGATAGCTCCTTAAATACAAATAACGCAAATTAAAGCAATCATCCAGAAAAATAAATGAGAAGCTACACAATTCAAAAGTTAGTACAGAGTAATGTAAAACATGATACAGATGCAAATAAACTGACGACGGACAAGTTACACCTCACAGTCAGCTGAACGACTAGAAATCTGACCAGAAATAACTTATCAAATAGTAATCAAGTTATAAAATGAAATATTTTATAGTCAGCAATTTGCACAATAAATAATTTAAAAATTAGGGGAAGAGTCAGTAAATTCCAGTAAAATGAAATATTATTTCACAAAAATCTTGAATATATTGTAATTATTTATCTCTATAGGAGAACGTATCACTTATCATAATTTAATAATGCTAAGATATATATTTAGCTCTTTGAGAATTTATTATTTTGAAGGATAATGTTTTATGAATGAAATAAAATTTTTAATCAAGTTTCAAATTAGGCAAAAACAGACAATAGAAATTATTATTAAATAAATTAATTTAACTTAAAGTTATGTTTTCGTCTTTATATGGAACATTTTTTGAAAACCTAGCTGGAAATGTCTCAATTTTCGAGTTCGTTTCTCAACGCGATAATTACAACCATAAATTCCAATAAAAATGTACGCTTTAGTAAGGTGTACCCGCCGACATTCCGTGGTCTAGTGGCTAGCGTCGCTGCCTCACAACCCCCGGGTCTGGAGTTCGAACACTGGCATGGGCTTGGGTGTTTCTGCCGTCATTGTCGCGAAAACCGGGATTAAGTCTGCTGGAGAATCAATATTCTGACCCCGTGTCACTCCAAATTCGGAATGTGCCGTGCAAGATGACAATCCGCGGTCGACCGGTAGGCCCAGGCCGTGAATAGGCTGTAGAGTCAAAGAAGAAGTAGTAAGGTGTATCACGTTTCAAAGTTTGTCTCATGGCCATAGAATCACCCTGTATTTTATGCTCTATTTTCTGTTTCGTACTATTATTTTATATTTAATTAAGTACATAATATATTATCCAAAAAGCGAAGGTATATTAGTGTTAATATTCTTATACATTATTTTACTGTATCAAACATATTATTATGTAACAATATAACGTTAAGTTATTACATTTAATAATTCTAACTATTTAATCAGACAAAAGTCTGTGTTGTGCATACATATAAATAAATCTTACATTCAAACTGATGGTGTGAAGAAAATAAGAAATTAGTTTATTACATTTGGTCATATTACGATAACCAGTTGACAATACCTACATTTGCCATATAAGAACCCTATTTAATCAGAACGAGTTTGAAGAAAGCTTCTTAAAAACAAATTTAACCTGCGAAAAAGAAAATAAAGAAATAAGAAATCGAAAGAAAGGCGTAAAACAAATGTATTATAATAAAATAAGAAATAACGACCTATATAACAGATAATACAATAAAATTTCGAACAAAATAAAAACTAGACGTTTCCCTTGATGGCCTTGTCAATATATAAGTCAGACTGAAATATTTTGAACAAAGATAGTACAAAACAAAGAATAACCCAAAGATGTGACTAACAGATTATTTAAGCGAGAATTTTGTTTAATATTTACAGAAAATTTAATGGATTTGATATAAAGTATTTTATAAATTAATATTTTTTACAATGTACTTCATTATCAAAAATAACACTATTATCAAAATTAAAAGAATATTTATGTTCCAGAAAGTGTTTAGTGATAGGATAATATTTGAATGCTCAACCGTTTTTATTCGTTTTCAAAATAGCACGTTGTTCAAAGAGGGTATTTAAATGTTATCGTTCTTCAAGTTTCTAATATCGTCTTTGAGTAGAGACAGTTCCATCATTATAATTACTAGCAGTTTGCATAGGAATCAAGCTCCAAAATGAGGAAAAAAAGCGGCATTGGATCATACCTACAAATTATTAACTGTTCAATTAATTTTTTCTTATACAAATGTAACACACGAACTGCGCTCGTTTGCGTTGTCAATTACTTTTTTGTCGCTATAAAATAGAAATATTAATTATTGCATCTGTTATATAAAATGCTTTTAAATTGAGCATCCATTATATAATTTGATGTGACCTAATAAACTCAAATGTCATTTAATGAGAGTGCAGCAACATACGTAGTGTAACATACGCGTGCTTCAGATGGACGGCTGATACAATAGTCACGCTCCGCCTTCATTTGAATATAGATGTGTTGGAGTTCTCGCCATATCACCCACTGTTAGCACCGTGAAGCTTCTGCGATAAGAAAACGTTCCCTGTCTGTCTTTAAATAGCTTCAATTTGGGCACGCAATTTGCGATTACGAAGTAGGACCTGACTCTGACACAGATGGAAAGAGATCGTTTGCCACAATGGCCTAATCTAATCTTGTCATATGTATGGTTTCGGGATATTTTAATATTATTAATACTGGTATTGGAAATTGTCACCAAAGGGCATTATTCAGCCGATGGAAATAACTCACAAGATAATAACTAAATAGATTAAATATATTTATTCTAAAAATGTTTGCAATTCTTTCTCCGCAAAGGCGAGATGTATTGTGGGTAAATTAAATATATAATTTTTTATTCAAATGAGATAATTTACCGGAGGAAAATATGATACGTCTTCCTAATGTAATATACTTAAAAATAAATGGGGATAATGAAGTAATTACTTTATTTTGTTTCTTTTAATGGGTTTTAAAGTATAACAAAGAATTAGAACACAGTTAACTGAATTTAAAATTTACAATAAATAAAAAGGCGGCCAAATCGTCAGCATTACATATATCACTATTTATTCACAGAAGCGATGTTTCATCTCCATTTTGAGACTTTAGGCTTAAAATTTAGCGATACATCATATCTATTCCTTGACTCCCTCAGCCGAAAAGATTCTTCAATTTACATGTGAAGAATTTGGTGTCGCGCATGGATCATCTCCAGCGACGGTTACGGCTGAAAATTATTTTTAACAAATAATTGATCTAATTAATAAAACCTCACAATAATTAGTAATAAATATATATTGTTTAAGACGACAATGTTGCTTTTGTAAAGGCAGCTATTTCAGGATTAAAATAAAACAGTATTACACTTAACGGTACTGAGGACTTGATACTGATAAAAGTATAGATATATAATTATTTAACGAACTTACTTACGGCTAATATAAGTATGAAAATTAAGGAATCATTACGAAAAATATTCGTATGAAATGTGGCGTTCTATGGGTGCGAAACGTGGACGATAGAAGTTGCAGGAAGGAAATATGTGGTGCTACAGAAGAAGAATGCTGAAAATAAAATGGGAGGACAGAGTAACTAACCACAAAGGTCTAAACAGAATACGGGAATAGAGAAAAATTTGGAGGACTTTGACCAGTAGAATAGGCCACGTTTTTCGAAAGGAGGCCAATGATGGAAATGCTAAACAGATTAGGAGCATGTGGGATGTGGCAGTTATGGTGAAAAGAAAATGCTTGTGCTGGGTAGGTATCAGACTGAATACCACAAAACAATATTTAACGCCGATGGGCTAGTTTCTGCCTCAAATGCCTTTCCCGACTGCGATGAATATTAATTATGAATTCTTTTAGTGTGTGGGTAAATATATTTTTTAAAATGGTTTCTTTTCTAAACAGTTGTATATGCTCTAAAGACATAAAAATCAGAAAGCAGATATTCGGTCCGCCTATTCCGAACTTAACCCACTCAAAATTCTACTTCCCTACTCCATGCCAGCTTGAAAATATCTAAATACCCTCGACATGCAATTATTATCGGCTACAATACCAGCGCCCAGACACAACCTTAGAAATCTCATTACCTTACCCTGGACACTTCCTTAAACCTCCTGCCGTAAGACCTACGAAAAGAACAACCGTCGACTAACCTGGAATCAATACTGTTGTTGAAGTACTCAATCCTTAGACTGGTCTGATGCAACCCTCCATCCTAACTTATCTGCGCAAGAAATCATTATTATCTAGATACAATAACCCTACTGCAATTTTCACTGACGCATCGAAATGCTACCACGGAACCACCCTGCGCCTTCTACCTATTAGTCTTCAAAAATCTACGTCTATCGGCCACCACGGCGGAACTCGCCGTAATACTCGTGGCCACACAATACTGCACCAACTCCCAACATGGTAATTTCATCTAATTTACAGACTCTATGGCAGCGGTAAACCCACGCATAATCAAAAAATCAGAAACAGTAACACCAATAGAAACAGAGGCCACTTAACTGAACTTTTCAAGAACAAGAGATCTACCTATATAGCACGGATATATATAGCGATGTAGAATGGAAGGAAACGATCGGGAGCATCCCCTAGAAAAAGCAGGTGGCGCCACAACAGACACGCATCGCCACATCCCCGTGTGTACCAGCAAGCAATTAAGAAAGTTGGAAGAAAAATGGCATATTAACCAAAAAATCAAAACAACGACACCTTTTACCCGGAAAACAGCAACTTCGCCGACGTGGAACATTCTTCCGACCGCAGCAGAAGACAGCAAGCGATCCTAAGCAGAATTAGAACCATACACACTAAACTTACCAACGATTACTTATTTCTCAGATCACCTCAACCAGCATACACGCACTGCAACACTCTTATAAGTATTCAACACATCATTTTCGAGTGCAACAACCTCGACAAGACCAGGACTAAAAGTATTGCTCCATTCTCAAAAAAAACCAAGACAATATTCAACTTCATAATATTCATAGCCGAAGCTCATTTACACAATCATATTTAAAATAATCAGACTGTGTAACACATAACCTCTGTAAAATCGGTCGCTTATAACAGTCCCCTTATAGATGCGACCTAAAATAATAGAATATCATTCTCGAAAATGCCTAATTTTCAAGTTATAATATTTAGCAAAAATAAGTTGATTGAAATATTATTCAATGACATTACAAAGGGCTTTGCATGTTTTCTATTACACTCATAGTAAAATATTTTGGTATATATATTACGAAAATGATGGCACGGTTCCACATAGATAATGATTAATAAGATTTCGTTAAAATAGTGAGAATGATCAGCCGATACTTAACTCAAATGAGATCAGGTGGCAATAAATGGTTGAATTTATATTTCTTTGGTTGAATATAAGACGTTTTCAGTCTTTTAGCATAAATAAAACTAAATGCGAAAACTATATACAACTGTAATCACTTCTACATTAAAAGTTGCAATAAACTGAAAAAAAGATTAGTGTTGAAGCGATCTGTCCTTTGAATGGAACAGCGAAGACTATTGGTAGCCAACGTGACTAGAACACGAATAAAGACGAGCAGAAATGCGGGGCACGTAACAGAATAAATTAAGCAACTAAGTCCTACGCTCTCGGCTTCATTCTTCTTAAATAGGCGCGTAAAATTAGTTACTTTAATAATACCATAATAATAATGAATATTGCGTTTTCGGAATATCTTTAGACAAAAAGTTTAGTTTACGTGTATTTCGACAGTTAGTTACAGTCTTATTAGCAACACATTTAGAATGAAACTACTTTTTGCTTTATACATACAGCATTATTTTAAACATTCAAAATTCTAATACATTTTTGAAATATAAATGTGTTCTTATGGTAATTAGATAGTTGTCCTACACACTTGCTTGTATTATGAAACATTGCTGCTATTATAGAGTATAGTCTTTTTATCATTTTTGAATCCAAACTTTAAATTCACATCTCAACACATATACAGCATACAATTAGCTACTCAGCCATCTGTTTCTGTCAACAGAGTAAGAAATTAAAATTCATTACATTCTATAAACAATAGAAATTTTTTATGTTCGATTGTTTAATAGTTCCATTTAGGATAAAAATAACGTTATCAGAAATTTTACAAAAATAATAATAATCAGTGTGTTAATAGTTATAAAATTGATCAAGTAAAATGCTAACAGTTATAAGAAAACTGATTTAATATGAATAAGCATATCTTTCTTTAAGTTCTATACTACCCGGAAGACACATAGTATTCTACCAGAAATATATATATTTCATAATTATTAGGTAAGCAACAAAATGGTTCCTCTCGTTGTAAAATTTTTAACGAGAAATTCAGTTTTTGAACGGCTTCTTAATAATAATATTTACTTCCCTTTCTTGTACCTCTTTTAAAGACAAATAAATGATTGATTATTAGGTGATATACATGAGAACCTGAAGTGAAGATCAATTATCACAGGTTTCCTCACTGTCTAAAATAAATTTTAATTTAATATTTCAGGGAGAAAACATATTTTTGAATAATTCCTGTCAGATGATTGTTATTTCCCTATAATTGTACACAAGGCTAAGGAATATACGATGGCTTTGTGAACAAAATGTCACATTTGAAGTCCCTTAATTTTTATTCCCTAATAGTTCACTAGTAAGAGTGCTGGAAATCAGATGGATGGGTAGTACATTGCATTTAAATGCAACAAAGAGAACGGATAGATTAATAGGCCACATTTGAGACATGAGCTTCTTGAAAAATTAGTATATGATGGAAGAATTTGGGTAAGAGGAAAAGAGGAAGGGAAAAGATGGAATATTCTAAGCAGATTAGGAAGAATGTGGGATATTGTAATTATGCAGAAATGAAAAGGCTTTCGCAAGATAGGTTAGTGTGGAGGATTTAATCAGATCAGTCTAAAGACTAAATACCACAAGAACAACAACAGTAAAGTCAGGTTAATGAAGTTAACTTGCAAACAATAACTTTCAATATTTTACGCAATTAAATGCAATAAATCAAAATAAAAATATTGTTTTTTTTTATTACATTTCCTGCTGTTAACTTGATAAGAAAATCTTCTCTGAGGCTGGTAGCCTGCAAATCCGTTTGCAAAAGTTGAGTCAATTATCAGTGTATACAATTTTTAAGTCTCTTTCATACCTTATTAATTATTTGTTATTCGGAAACTGGCGTGGTCTGACAGGATTTCCCTATGTTTTTAGCCTCAGCTAGAAGGGTGGTAACCCGTAATTTTTCTCCAAATCGATTACGCCAAATTTTTATAATATATTCAGCACTATTTAAGTGTACTATTCTTACTAAAACGTTTAACAGCTGTAAATGACGTTAAATCTTCACAGTGCCACATCAATGCCAACTTAGCGGTAGTCTTGTGTCGACTTTCAGCAACCTAGTCTTCCTCTTCCTAGTAGACCTGAAAGATCTTATGAAGGAATAATCTAGTTTTGATAGTTGACAACGCCCGTCGGAATTGACGGGAGACGAGTTTGCTGTGGGGTCGCAGCATTCCCTTCTCTATGTCTTCACCCGTTTTAGGAGGCAGTTGGCTGACAGATCCAATGAGATCAGCGGACAACTCTTGCCTTATGCCCACGGGGTTCGCCCCAGTAATAAACCTCCAAAAATAGGTGACAAAATAGAGAGTACGAAGCATCTAAAATCGATAGGATTAAATTAATTTGAATTAATATTCTATTTAATTATTAATATTACAAAAAAATATTCACGCATTTACAAATTTAATTCACTTTTGAAATTATTTAAATTATTTAGTTACTATATTACTAACTCTAAATCCTACTAAACAGCGCTTCTTTGTGACAATATAACTTCCAGTTACTCTTATATAATTGCCTGTCTGTCAATTTTTCCTGTATTTTCCACGACTTTCAACTAAGGACAGTTGGAAGACTACGTAAAAATACTATTTAGTCCCATCGCTGAAAGTTGGAGTTTACGATTTTCAACGATGTTAGATAGTTTCTAATTGCTAAAGGAGACGGACGATATGTTCCTGCGATAAAAAATATAATTATTCTAAAATTGAATCAGTTTAGATTGAATTATAAAAGGAAACGGTTTCATCTCTCCTGTAATGCTAAACGGTGGCTATTGACCATTCGTGATTTATAGCCGTCGATTTCCCCTTAGATTAATTAACAATTTAGTGGCAGCATTGTTTCGGAATAATGTTGCTGCTGAGATTCTGATACGTGCAATCGAAACGCCAATGTTTGTGAATGAGGTCTATGCATAATTTCAACATGATTGAGCTTTCGGGATGGGTATATTACTATGAAAGCCTGCGTGTCAATCCCAGTAATTCAGTCGCTGTCATACACAATCCCCATTACGCTGTGATTTTGTACGTCGAAGTGGATGACTTCAGCGTCATGCGTTCACGAAACAATAATTGGGGTGGAAGACGAGTAACATTTCTCTCTCTCTCTATCTCCCCTGCAGAAGGGCGCTCGCAGGGTCCGGGGATCATCATCGTATTTGAATATAGATACAGAGGTCTTTGTGAAGGGTGTCAGATCGTTATTGATCTGGCGCCTCGAGGAAGGGAAAGGACACTGCCGGCCAAACGCCGCAGACAACTCTGCCCCAAGGTGCAAGAACAAAGATAACTTCATTCAAATTAATAAATACATTTTATATCTTACAGTCAACTCAAAGTCAGCCCAATTTCCCCAACAGGTTAACAACAAATTATTTTTATTACGTTCCTAAAAACGAAATTGAATCATAAAAAACCATGAACTATTCAGGTTCATATTTGAAAAGACACAGCAGAAAAAAATGTCTTTACCGAAGAGAAATTTGTCTTCTAAAATAATCATTAACAGTCTGCTTGCGAAATAAATCGTTTCGACGTTTGTATATAGTACAATTTTTGTCATATCTTTTCTGTGTCTTATTTTATAATGACGTTTTTCGTTACGCTAATTAACTATTTGACTTTTTGGGTTTTGTACTTGATGCTCTCTACGGCCAGACGAAAGCAACAGGCTAATAGTTAATTTTCCCAACTGGAACGTTAGCTGTCTTAAAATTAGACAACTGTCATTTTTACTCCCGTGCGACTTGCACCGCGAAATTTCTGCTGCTTAAATTGCTGGTTCCTGAAAACATCAGACGAGGTCCCAAACTAAGAGACGAAACGTCGTGAAAGTATCTGATGCGAATAAATTTATTAATTCTTCTATATTATAAGTCTTTATATCATTAATAGTTAAACACTTAAAACATAATGTAAATAAGTGATCCAGCATAACTTCTCTAAGTAAAGTATTGATGCTTTATCCATTTCAGTATTAATTATGACATTTCACAGACAGTCTTTCTTTCATTTAACTAAAACACATTTATTTGCTCACATAAGATGTATTCTGGAATTAAAAATCTTAAATTTTTAAAGATCGTCTTTCATTGGATACATTAAATAAATTAATGTTTACGATGTATCAGGCTTAGTGGTCATAATTAAAAAGTCAGTAGGAATCATAAAATTAAAATGCTGTAAAGAAGATATTTGGAGAATTTTCTCAGTTTGCTAACTAGACTTGCGCTTATTCCCGTTTGAAGGTTTGGCTGCCCATACATTCTTTGTACTTATAATTGTTCAGTTTTGTCTTGTAGCATAAATATCTATTTAGATTTAAAAAATTTTAGCTGCAGATTATATTTTAGAAATATTGAAAACTATACGTTCACTTATTTCAGTCCAACCATGAAAATTATTACTATACTCAAAATCGTTGATTATATACATTTTGTGAGAAAATATTCGGTATTTAGACAAAAAAATATACCAGAAATTTAAGAAGTATAAATTACTAAAATCGGTTGTAAATAAAAGAAGATAAGTATCTTTTAATGCAGATTTCTAATCGGTTAACTGTTATTCTATAAGACTCAATATAACTGTTGTTCAATTGTGTACTGGTTTAATGTGCATGGAATTATCATGTAGAAGATACGAATGGAAAAATTGCAACCGGCTCCGAGAATCGAACCTGGGACCTCCCGCTTACCGTGCGGTTGCTCTTACCATCTGAGCTAGAAGAATCACATTCTAATCAACATTAGCTAGGAAATCAGTGAAGAACGGACGTTGTGTAAATTGATCAAAGGTGCATGAATATTTATTCAAAGAGAGAATAATTGCTTCCAGCTCCCAGCTAAGGCTGTGAAGAATTTTATTAGTAAATTGTAGGTGAGCCGAGTCAGGTTTACGAGAGTTGAGGAATGTGGCATCGGATCTGGTGGTTGACCTGGACTAGTTCAGATGGTCAGAGAAACCGCACGATAAGCGGGAGGACTCGGGATCGATTCCCGAGTCCAGTCGACATATTTCCATTCTTAACATTTACTATCATGCCCGTTGGGCTGAGCATCAATTGAAGCAGTTATTCCCTCTTATAATTATAATTTTGTCACGTGCCTTGAATATTTTTGCTTTCATGTTCCTTATACGAGCAATCCTCACGGCGAGTTTTCTCGACTGACAACAGCAACGATTAACTTGCTAATTAATAGTGAAATTAGTTTAGATTAAAATATTTTTTATTCTTTTCGAGATTTATTTATTTAGTATAATTTAGTACTAAATTTTCTTATACGCGAAGCAGTGTAATTCAGTTTAACTGTGTTAATTTTTTTGTATTTATGTAATAAATATCATGCTATATCTATTAGATTTGAATTAATGGATCAAATGTAATAATTTTTCAATTGTAGAATGTAGATTTTGCTATTACTTTTTGATTCCCATAAATGCACTTGATTATTTCACACGTTTTATTGTTTTTCTCGTTATTTATTGTTTATATATAAGAAAATTTGAAATAATATTTTCTTTTTGTTTTTATAAACATTTTTGTCATTGCCGAAACTATATAGCTTGCCGTACTATGTGCTTAATCTTCGGTATGTTTCAGGTATGTCTCGGCATACTATTGCGTTAATGGGTATCTCTTTCAATTTTTGTGTTTTGAAGCCATTGTTGTATGAAAATCTGTTACTTATCCTTCGGATTCCTTATCTCGCTAAGTATCCTTACTTCTGTAATTGCTTCTTTCTTTGTTTACAATGACTCATACAAATTGTCATTCTCCTCCAGGAGTTATAGTAAAGATTTTAATGTCTTTGTGGGTGTTTATTGATGCGCTACCACGCTTCCCTCGGTCTGCAATGCGGCATTTGATGCTATTAGGCTTCATTATAATATATATATATATATGTTCTACGGTTTTCATTATCTTAATAGATTCACTGTCGAGTTGTATCTTCATCGTCACATAGTCTGAACGTCTCTTCATTGGTTGAATATTCTAATTGATAGTTTGCGTTCCCTTCGGTTGTTAAAGGACTTCCGAATACTTTTTAATAGCCTACACAGCGAATGTGAAGAATTCATACATAGGAAGTAAAAATAGAGTTGAGTTTTACATTATTGGTGAACGATGACATAAACTCACTCAGTTACGCCAGTGTTATTGCCAACGTAAACAACAGTATAAACAGAGGGTGTATAATATTAAATTTGACCTAAAAGAGTTATGGAGCTAAAGTTTAGAATGTCCTGTGTAATAACGTTGCTGCCAAAACTGTACTAGTCCGAGAAATGTAATTGAGAATTATGAATAATTTCCTGCATTCTCAAAGGATACGGGTTACTACGATGAAGGGAGAAAGCGAGGAAACGTTGTTCGGAGGATAGGAAATTTCTGCAGGTTGCTGTTTGTCCGCAGACAAAACATCAAAGGGAGAGTGTATGCTAACGTAAAGTCAACAAGCGTCGCTCTGGAAGTTCCTTGGCGAAGGACCGCAACGGTAGGTCCCGTGGAACCTGTGAAATGCAAATATCAACTCAGACACGAACTACAACGGAGCTATACGTTTCAACCAATAATTTAAAAAGCGCCAAATACTTAAATTTGTGAAAAAAACCCCACAGATATTGTAACAATGGTTTGACAGTAACAAATACTCAGTAAATTGATATTAAATAATATTACTTATTTTTCCTTGATAGTGTAGCAATCCAAGTCCATCATAAAGTTTCCATAGTTTTTTTAAACTTTGAAATCGACGTTTTCTCAAGCCTTGGGCGATGGACTACTAGGCTGCAGTTTAAAACCAGAGATACTCGTGGTCGTATTCTTCATTTCATAGTATTGAGAAAGACCTTTTCTACCTGCCTGGCCATCTTAAAAATGCCGAATTGAATGGAATTTTACCTACATGTTACGCAGTCATGACAAAACTCGTCTCTATTTTTTTGAATTTGGTATTTTTTAGGTCAGGCTGTTCGATGTTTGTACAGTGATTTTTATCACTTATTTATCACCATTATTGTCAATTACTTTATGATGTAATTGTGTTCATCTGCAAACAGTGAGCAAAGGCTATAAATAATGTGTTGGTGAGTCACCGAGAGCGTGTCTCCACCCCTCCACCCCCGCTCCTTTCCAACAATTCCCCCCCGCGTACGCGAGCAACACATGATGCAAAGACACATTGCCCATATTTCCGTTGTTGGGCAGCCGTGATTGAAACATCAGGCTGTTCGTCATTTTGGTGCTGAAATCATAATGTCTCCAAAAATAAAGAGCTACTAGAGCTAACGAAGCCGATAAAAAATTAAATTGAAAGGATCTGGATGAAAATATCTCGACCGGTTCGGTATTGAACCCACTTGGTACATGGACGCTCTTTCATCTGAGCTAACCGACACGAATCCCCATTAGGTACGGGGTTTATCCATGCATTGCATTGCATTGACCTGAAAACTACAGACCATCATGCACTGACGTATTCAGGAAATTAGGTAACATTTACTCTTGGTAAATTCATTTAATAGTTGTAGTATTTGTTATAAGTACTTAATAATAACGATAAATTAAGTAAAATGATAAATATGAATTTATTTAACACAAGTAATAAAAATATGCACGAGTCACAAGCCTAAGGTGTTTTCAGAAAAAGGTGGAAATACCGGAATATTAATTTTTAACAAATTTACCAATACCATCAAAGAATTAAGGAGAAATCCAGTAACGTTCAAAAGTGAGCTTAAAAATGCATTGTTATCAAATCCCTCCAACTCCGTAAATGAGATTTTTTTAAATTGTATTATTAAACTTGAAATCTCTTGTAATAAATGTTACTAGTAAAGACTATTAGAGTTGAAATAATAGTAATAATTTTGATTCTATTATGTAAAATTCAATTTTCCTCAAGAGAAAAAATTGGGATGTTATGATATTATTATTGTTTTTAAATAATTAAGCTGAAATTATTTATATATAGGTGTAAAACAATGTGAGATGTATCTCTGACTCCTTCCACGGCCTCGAAGTTCTGTTTCTACGGAAAATTAATTAATTCCATTCTATTTTAAAGCTCAAGCTCACCTATAATTTACTACATTACATTATTCACGGCCTAATTATAGGACGTCAATGAAGGATGGACGTACCCGACGCAGAGTTGACTAGGATAGCTCAGATGAAAGAGCGTCCACGTATTAAGTGAAGTTATAGCAATTATCATATATAACAAATAAACAACAAAATTACTAACCAAAAAACTCCAGTTTTTAGGCAATTGATTGAGTAAAAATGTAAATTAGTAGCAATGTCATTTTTAATTATCGTTATTAAATGAATGGTTATTACACAGCACTTCCTTTAAATAAAAGGAATACATTTTTGTATTAAGTAATATGTATATTATTTCATTTCTACAAGGCAATAAATTAATTACAAATATTTTTTCACACATTCATAATAATGTATATTTTATTTTGGGTCAGTTAAAATGTAATATTTTCTATATTAAATATAGTTACAAGTTCAATTTTAAAATTAAATGTTTTTGACATTATCCACTATTTTGTGGTCGTAGCCGCAACGATACCATACAAACATTCAAGAAATTACATATAATCGCGTAGTCATCAGTTTAGTTGTTAATATTTTCACTCTATAAATTTGTTTTTCTGAAGTAGTTAATAAGATAATAGCAAAATTTTGTTTTACGATTTCTCTCTGAATATTCCATTAAAATCGAATTCGCAATAAATTTATGATTACAATTTCTTTTTGGGTTAACAGGCTACCCCTAGAAAACCAGCACCAGGTAGGTCGGGCTTTATTCAAAATTCTCACATTCCGAGACACCTTCACCTATTTTAGGAGGTATATGTACTGGGGTCGAAGACCTTGGGCATATCGCAAAAGTTGTCTGCTGATCCCATCGGATCAGTCGGCTAACTACCTACTAAAAATGGTGGAGACACGGAGAAGGGAATGCTACGACCCCACAGCAAACTCGTCTCCCGTCATTCGGAAGGGTGTGAGAATAGTACCCAATGCCCGACCTACCTGGTGCAGGTTTTCTAGGGTTTTCCCTGCATCTCTTTAGGTGAAACACCGGGTAGGATCCTTAAACCATAGCCTGGGGGCCCTAGTCAACCCTTGGCTACCTTGCTCTACCTTCCGCATCAACCCCCCTCCCCCCTAAAAAAAGAGTTTTGTTAATCTTTCAGTGTACAAGATTCCACTAGACAACGTCACCGGTTGGCTTCGAAAATTTCCTAAATTCTTCCTCGCATTCAGTGCTTACGATTACGAATATTAGGTAAAACATGTAACATTTTACACACTTTAATCCAAAATAAGGAAAACGTATGATTTTTATAAATTTCTTTACTATTCGCTTTGTTGTTATTATGGTTCAAGAGTTAGTTAATATAGCTTATCTCAATCCTTTAATAGTCCAGCCGGGACTTTGTTAATCTAAAATCTCATCATCTCATCCACCGTTCACTGATATGCATAATAGAAGAACTCGTTTACAATTTGCATACAGAGTGAAAAATACTATTTCAATCTCATATAAAATTACTATTTTTATCGGAGGGTGCTACTCTAATATCAATATTCTATCTGAATGTATTTTAGTATAACGTAATGCATTTAAGCTCCTTCAATACTAGGTTTTAATGAAACGAAAGGTTACAAAAACTAGGTTAATGGAAACAAATTCAATTGATCCAATGCAAGAAACTCTTTCGATAAAAAATCATGGAAGTTTTAATGGTCTTTTACTATATTTGACACCTTTCGAGTTGATAAAGCTCGTTAAATAAAACAGTAAAATAAATTTTATATGAATATTTTTTAATTTAATTTTTAAATTTAAATTAACAGCATTAATTTAATGTATTTTCACTTGGTATCACATATAAATTTCCGCTACGCCCACATATATAGATATACATGAGTAACGTAGGCAAGGATTAAATTAATTTTAAGAATATTTCATTTCGTGCGGTTTCGGTTTTCATATAAGAATTTCACGTAGTTGTACAATCCTGTATGTCGCGAACATGATTTTACTCTCCAGTAAGAAATATATTAATTGTCATACATTTATATAAAATATATCGTTAGGATTTGTAATTTTCTTTAAGTAAATTATCTCATGAAGTCATAACTTAAATGTTAAATTCTAGAATTACATTTCCAATGAAATAAATAATTCAAAATGACTATAAACTCTTGTTAATATTAGATTTTTATATTTATGTGTTTATACGTTACATCATTATGTAAAATTTATTGTGATAGACCTTCACTTTTTTTTAAAGATTTACACAACTATATATTACATATTTATTGCTTGTATATATGTTTATTTCCTCGTAATATAAACGCATTTATTTATTGACTTTAGGAGTTTCCTTGCATTAGGCCATTTTAAATCTTTTTCATTCTAAGAGTTCTCTCATTCTGTTCCCTTGCTGAGAAAGAAAAGACATTTATTTACCCGTAAGTGTTGGTCGTCTATAATTCAGTGGCAGCCATTATCACTTCGTTTTGACTTTTCGAGCATTCTTCTTCTATCCACCTTCGCTTTCACTGCAGTTCACCCGAAAAAAAACCTCACCTTTTAATTTTTATCCAAAGCATCCAATTTATTATTTCTGTAACATTTTTCTATTACAAATGAAGCCAGACTAATATTAATAAAATTGCTCCTGTACCTACAATAACAATTATATTAATAAGTATTTTTCCATTTATCAAGAAAGCCATTTATTTTTCAGATGAATTATTAATTTAAGTCTCTTAAACATTAACGGTTTTGAATACTTCGTCTTCAAATAATTCATATATGAAAATGGTTCAAAAGTAGTTTATCGATTTCATCAACTGCATACCGTCCGACCATTGCTCGTCTCTAAACTTAAAATTATATATGCCAAATTAATAACACCAACGCTTTAATTACATTAAATTTACACTTCATTTTTTGTTATTAGCAGTACATCTGTGATTTTGATTTAGTTACTCTTATTTTAGTTCATTTACAATAATTATTTATGAATAAGGCACATAAGTATAATAAGAGAAATAAAATTATAATTACGAATTTATTAATCATGAGTATAAAAAATTATTTTTAAAAACTTAATTATAGCATAACAGAAAAGAAAATTCCTATATTTAGAATAAAAATTGAATGAGAAAATAGGTTATAAGTTACTATTTGGAAACTATGTCAGTATGATACTCCAGAAATTTTACATAATATTTTACAGTACCACCCAAAAGTTCATTTGAAATATTCCTAAATAAGATTTTTGTTATTGCATCACATAGAAAAGCAACTATAAGTCAAGTATTAAAATCAAACATAATACTTACCTATTGGATGCGATACGGACGATGAATATTTTGCATAAGAAATTTAAATTTAATTTATTAATTATTCCTTTTTGTACTAATTAATTGGCTTCTCTTGTAATGCAAAGTTATGTTTAACACCATAGTTCCAGTCCACTAATTTATAAATGTGAGGTAGATTCATTCACTCGCTATTGTATAATTTGAAGAAAAAATACATACATGGGAGGAATGATTGATGATGACAGAAACGTGCAGTAGCAAACAGGAATACGTAGTCATACATTGTTCACTGCATTATCAGTCAACCGTAACGTTCAAACACTGCTTTACATTTAATTCATCTCATACCAGCAAATGACTTTGCGTAAATATGCTATAATAGTATCCATATTTCCATTAAGTAATTTCAAAAAAATATTTTAAATTACACTTGGATTACTTTTATAAAGAACAAGGTGGATAATCAGTGCTTTTAATATTTTTAAACATGAAATAATTAAATATAATGGATAACGTTTCAATGTGTATTTTGCATTCTTTAAGTACGCTAAACTTCGATGACACGACTTGGAGGTTAGTGAACTCATAAAATTAAAAAATAATTTCTAGTAAGTGAATTAATAATTCATTAATAAAATGCTATTACATTGCAATATGAACCTATTACTTGGAAAATATTATTCGTGCGTTATATTTTGTGATTTATAAAATGTAATAAGATCAGAGAAGCTTGATATAGATAAACGAAGAAAGATGATTCAAGGAGTCGTAGCCTGATTGTTTTAGGGAGTTAGGATAGACAGTTCAAAGCATATTTACATTAATAATCAACACCGTATAGACGGAGGCTTACTCGGTTCAGTCTACACGAGGAGATTAGAAACGGACGATGAATTTCTGGGGCAGAGCAATGTAGACTGTTCACTCCTTTACCATTCTTATTTTCTTCTCATAATAATTCAATGCATCTTAAAAGTTGTATCTCAGTAGTAAATTGAACATTCGAATGAAGGTTAAAATATGAAGATTAGATTTTTATTAAAGTGTTAAGTCATTGGAACCATATATTCATATGTTACTAAATCACCTTACCTGAATCATACAAATAAATTCAATAGCCGTAAGTGCATGATAATATTTTTTATAAATGGCAGTCAAGCAGTGTTGCTGTGATTTGATGATTCAAGGTCACATCCCTCTCATTCTTTACACGCAAACGGTCTACTTATTTTAAATAGCCTCAGTTTTACTTGTACTTATCTTAATAACAATACTGATCATAATTATTTATCATAGACGATCTGGTTCGTTACCAAGAACATTTTATAATATCGTCCAGCTTAATAGAACAACTTATGACAACCATAATTAACTGAAGATATAAATATTTACTATAAACACTCATTAGTTAAGAAATAGGAAATAATAATATTTCAGTTTTTTTCTTGTATTTCCCCACGTATATAAATTCAGATATTTTCAGGAAAGCGTACTCCCACGGGAATGTCTGGACCGTGTCTAAAAAGACGTCGCTAGAGATTATCTGCCAGTAATAATTACACAATCGCGCTACAGAATGTTACATATTTTTAATTAAAGGTACTTTAAGAAAATTATTTTTTTAATAACAAGAGATACAAAATTATATATCGGAAAAACCTTAAAAAGCAGTGGGAAGTAGAAAAATTTTGATATGCCGACGTTTCGTTATGAGATTACCATCTTTCTAAAAGGGAAACTGACAATAAACAGAATAACAAAGGTATAACATCTAAGATAAACTAGTAAAGGACCAAAGAAGTACAATAACACATTGTAAAGCTTACTAATATTGCCCGTGTCATGCTTAATATTAAATTTCTGGATGATTTTGAATTTTTAACATTTCTGACATTAATCTTTTACAATTATTTGATTCTCTATATGAAATACAAGTGTTGTCAAAATGGAAACAATGTTTGAAAGCAATACAATATTTGGTGATCGATTTATGTTTACAGTTCGAAAGTTTAAAATTATCCTTATATTCCTTAATTATAATATTCAAAGTTCTTTCACTTGGATCGATATAACGTAAATTAAAATCAGAATAGTGTATTTTGTATACGACGTTGTTAGTAAATAATTTATTTATAGAATATTTGTGACCATTAATAATACAAGAAAAAGATAATTTGGATTTGAAAATTACAGAAATATTTTACTTCTTAAACAAATATCTCATTTCATTTGATAGTGTACCACAGTGCATTATTCCTTATTATATTACACTGGTTGTTGCAAGAATTAATTTTAGACAGTCTAGAGTTCATATAATTAAAAATTTGGTAAGGGAGCCGTTGGCCAGTAATTTTTTTTAACAAAGTTAAGATTATTATTTTTTACTGGAAGAAACAAAACTAACTTCAATAACAGTAATAAAAATTAATTTTATAATTATCAAAGATAATTTTTTAGTAGAAGTTCGATCCAGCTTCCTTTCCGAATGCAGTAGTTCGCTGGCACATACGTTATTACTGATGAGGTTGTCTAGGCGTAGGGGATCTGTGGACCCCCCACGGGCGCCTTCAATCCTTATGAATAGAGGTTACAGGTTAATTGGACCGCCCGTGGCTTATGCTAATCTACTACAGAATTATTAATCGAGTAATCAATATGTTGATTACGGACATCGCATCGATGTGATGGCGTCGAGGAGGTAACCAGCAGTAATTCTGAGCAGTTAATGCAGAATTGGGTACAGGGAGCACGTACATTCAAAACGACGTCTTCTAACTTCTTTATCTAACCATCTGTTTCCAGTACCTCTTTGAACTAAAATCGATCCAGATTCTGTTAAAAATACTTCCGATCGGAGATAGGAAACAGCCGTGTGAAAGAAAGGGAGAAAACCCTTAACACTGTTATTAGATTATTAATATTGCATTTGAATTTAATTCAGAGATAATTTGGAGAAGCAGTTGAACGAGAGAATTTAGACCATGTGATATAAAAAACTAATTTGTCAAATTCTGCAGCGACATATAAAGTTCTGAATTTCTAAGGAAAATTTAAAATTTAACCAGTCCAGATTAGAAGAAAGTTCTGAGTTTCCTTCCTAGGTCCATAAAGAAGAAGACAACGCCATCTATCAGCTGAGCTGAAACGGCTACGTCAATGTCTGCAACGGTATGGCCATGCTTATCACTTACTCCTCGGACACAAACACAATTTTTACTGTTATTACTTTCACTTTTTTCTATATCACAATATTATATGCCTATTCTGATTTTCTCTCTGGATTCCATTACTTTATGTGAACTCTTTCTAACAGTCTTGTTCACATATAATTGGTTAATTCCATAAAAAGAAATACAGGACTGCAGTGACTGATATTATTACCATTGGCATTGGCTCCAGAAAATGTTCAGGAATTTGACACCATGAATAGCACTGGTTGTGTGTGATTTGATGGATGTGGAATCAGCTGTAGAATGGTTTTTTCAATTGAATTGATATCTGATGCTTGTGAGAGCCGTCTAAGCAATAAAAATTCACCTTTGTGTTTGTGAAATAAACTCTGCCCAATACCATCAGTGTGACACAATTCATTCTCTTGGTTGAAGTAGTCATCTCCATTGTGATCCACCATCAATATCTGGAGTGAACTCTTACGTTCTTCTGCACGAATAAAAAGGTCCCGATCATTCTAGAAAGCCTAACAGGTTAGACTAATGCAGGCGGTAAACTTGATTTCCTGCTGTTTCCACCAAATTTTCACTTTTTCATCTGCATGATGAAACTGGAAACGATTCATCGCGAATATAATTTTGCCAACGCTTGACTATCTAATTCTAGTGTATCTATGCCGATTGGAGAATATTATTTTTGTTAATTGCAGACTGCATAGGTGTACAAAAAGACCTCTGGCTTCAATGTCCCATACGATACAGTGTTTGGGAGTCAATACGTTCAGGGGTCTTTCGAGGGAATGCCGATTCAGATCTAAAGATAAATCAACGTTGGTCGGTCTGAAATGGGATGAAAGTAAACGTGGCAAAAAGTAAATCGATTGTATTTACAAAAATGAGAAGTGTTTTTCAAGTTCAACATAAATTAGGGGATGAAAATATATTACAAGTAGACACCGGTAAATACCTGGGCGTAACTTTGAGCAAAGACTGAAATTGGGGAGAACACATAAATTAAGTAACTGGGAAAGGGTGGAGGGCACTTCACAAAGTCAATAGAATACTGCGGAAAAGTACCCGAAAGACCGAAGACATCGCTTATAGGTCTTTGTTTCTGGCTATTCTTGAGTATGGGGCGGTGTGTTGGGATCCATACAGAACCGATCAGATACACGCATTGGACAGGGTTCAAAACCTGTTGGAAAAAACAAATCTTTCTAGAGGCACGGGTCGCTGACGGCTACAACTTGCACTTTCAGACCCAGTTTCCTGACTAACAGTTTAATCTTTAAACATTTTAACAACCACTTCCCTTAACTATTTAACGAATCAAGCTCTTTCGTCGAAACATTTCTTCTTTGTTTGAATTAAAAATTAACAATAAAGGTGTATTGTGATCATTTGATAGTATATATAAATGGTGATAAATAATCATTTCAAAAAAATATTAAATTAACTGAATGAAATTATAAAACCTAGTAGTACACGTAGCACGAAAACACAACAATTAATATTCGACGGCGAAAACGTTGAAAGAATTGCAGTAGAAATAATTTCGCGATCGGAAGAGTCCTTAATATACAATTGATAATTATTAAATACTCAAAATTTAAGATAGTATTCGGGATTGGAATATTTAATAATTATATAAACAGTCTAACACTTGTAATAAATGTTAAAGATTTATACTTACAGTTTTGTGAAATAATTAATTTGGAACTACTTTCTTCTAAATGTGTAATGATATTTGTATATTAAGAGAGTGTGATATTTCCTTTATTTAAAGAATGTTAAAAAATTTGGTATTTGTGTGGTTTTATTCTTTAATTTATGAGTTTTCTTGAATAAAATTAAGTAATTTCAATTTGGGATAATTCCGTTTCTGATTTGATGCCAACTGAAAGTAACATTGTTTCAAGACGAACAACAGTGATCGCCTGGAATGGTTGGAGTGGATGAGGCATAGCAAGTGAACATCTTTACTTCTTTCCTTCGATCGCTTACAACAAACCAAATCTCGCTCCACGTCTGCAGCAACTCATTTAATCACAGCAGAGTGGAGAGATAGCCATTCCACACAGAAAGGCAATTTCTGTTCCAATTTTCCCCGTCCCCTTACTTTTTATGACTTTCTGGGGCTGAGGATGAAGCAGTCATTGTGCTCTGTTATGCGTCCTTTCTCGTTTGCATGTTCGTCAGTATGTCATTTGAGTTAAACCATAACTTTTTTATCCTCTTTCAGTAAAGTCTGTCTTTATGCCACGAACAGATCATCCCCTAATATTCTCAAAGGCAGAATCAACGAAATGTTTCGTGTAAAATACGAACAATCTCGCAAAATACCATAGGTTTTATTTTAACTTTAAATTAAGAATAACACTTCAGTAAATATTGATATTGTTATTCATTAATAAGAAAAACATTCTATTATTATCTATTAATATGACATAGCTATGATAATTTACACGAATGAATACAATTACGCCCTATTATTAGGTGTAATTCAGGAGCAGAAAAATTCTGTAATGATTGAAAACAATATTGAACATTTAATTTAAGAATTAATTTTTAATGGAGATTATAAATAATGAACGAATTTCCTTTGGTTTCCAACTGGGATGTACACATAAATAGTGACATTTCGACGACCGCTAATAGAGGTAACTGTGTCAGTAAGTGTACCAGAGTTTATCAGTAATTTATTTAACATCGTAATAATAAAGATGTAGCTAAATGAAGAGACAAAATTAAGTGGTGAAATAAATTCTACTCAACGTTTTAGTTTTCATGTTGTTTTGTCAGGTTATTCAAAATTGAAAAAGGTTTAAGATTGAAACGCCGCGCCTCACAAATCGGAAAAAATTTAACAATTAGCTTCTTTTGACGTTCCCCATTCCCTTTTACAGAGATACAGATTTAAATAATTCAATACGTTATCATTCAAGTGAATGCAAATAATTGGAAGTGATTTATTAATTATAAGTTTGTTTCTGTGTTCAAATGCATTTAGAATCCAAGGAGTCTCATGTTGACGTGGCTACAATCAAAATTTCATATTTATTTATGTAGTAAATGACTCGCTGAGTTGTACGTTCTCCTGAAGTAACAACTGAATTATTTTTACATATTCATTGTCCCCTCCTATACCTTTCAAAATATCATTCTAAAAAATTAATGTATTATATATATATATATATATGTGTGTGTGTGTATGGGAGCATAGTGTAATAATCAAATTTAAGATTTAAAGATGAAGTCGTAAGGTGTGTAGCGCCCTCTTAGCTGTAGTACCACTCGCCCGCCACACACGTAGTCTTGGAGCAGTTAATTTTAAAATAGCAGAACTTCGAAGAAAGGAAAGCTTGTGGAATTTAGGATTACAAAATTTAATTATGAAAATATTTTATTAACTTCTGGTGACAGAAGATCAATTCAGTGAAATTTACAAATATAAATGAATGAACACTGGATTTCATATTAATGAAACACTTTTTCTGGAGGTTATTGTGCTTGGGGGTTTGATCAGTTACTAAAAACGAATTCTTTATTTAAAGAGTATAAATTTACAATAAATCGTACAGATTTTTACTGCTAAGAGACCGTTATCTTTTCCAAATAGGAATTGTTTTCCCCGAGATGCAAACACACTAATAATCAACTGGGCACTCCGTCTGGTAGGAAACTACATTTTTTTTACACCTAAAAGAGGTGCTGACGATTGCAGCGCAGCTAGTCGGTGGTTAAACAGATTACTTTTTGAAAGAGCGCTGTATTAAGTATAGGCGCAATTAATTCAAACTGAGATTTAGACAGTGAATCACGTGAGTAATCATGAGATGTTAAGTACGACCACGTGAAATGTAAGGAACGTCCAGACTGCGAGGACTGAAGTAAGAAATGACAGGCCTGCAGAATCGCCAATGCAAGGTTAAAGAAACGGACCACCTATGAGACACATCCCTGAGGGAGAACAAACAGATGCTCCGGCGATGGAAAGTTGTTAAGGTTTTGTGCCTTTAAGAAGTGCGACTGCCCCAAAATTGTTTAAAAGGGCATGAAAGCGGAGATGAAAGGCAGTCGCTGGCAAAACTTTGAAGACGACGGTCGATGAGGACACCACATAGAGCAGTCGCCATCTTTTCGCTGGCAAACCACCGAAGTCGACAGCCCACCAGGGTCCACGGTATCTACCAGACAAGCTGACTAACACGACGTCGCCAAGGAGAGCAGCAGATAAGTTCCACTCATGGTAGTTCTTAGCATCTTCGTTATTACACAAATATCATATTTCCGCCAAAATTTGTTATAAAATAAAATTTTATATTATTTAAATCATTCTAATAATCATTTAACTCCCTCCATAATTATATATAAACAAAACGGCAACAAGTACATCCACAACAAATTAAGAGAGTACGCCACAATATTCAGGATACTCCTCGCGGCGGCAGACCACACACTGCAATGTGGAAAGAATTAATGGCATGGTTTCGGCTGAAAAACGTATCACAATAAAAGAATTGAATGGGAGTATCATGTGACGTTACGCATTTAAGATATATTCTATTATGAGTCCACGTCGGAGATATGACATCACTTATAAAAGGTTGTGATATCAGCAATCGGATTGAAAAAAATTACTATTTGAGAAATGTTATAGGGTATAATATAGTTCTCGACTTGGCGAATTGCAAAGAAAACTACAGGAATGAGTTTACATTGATAAATCTTTCATTCCCTTATGACAAGGTAATTTGATTTCATTATATTTTCTCATTATTTTTGTAAATAATTATACATCTGTTAGTGAAAAACTACAAACCTAAGTTTTAAAAAACATTATTTTGGGTTTATAAAAATTGAAAGAATTTAAAGTTTACGTCCAAATGATAATCGTGACACAAATTTGTGGTACAGCAGTTTCATAATCTATCATTGTTCCTTTTTAACGATCTCATCACTTTGGGAAAAAGAAAACTAAAAACTTTACTAACCTCTGGATAACTCCACAGAGACTAATTTTCCCAGCCTTTATTCCTTTCACTGACGCTGACGCGGGCCCAATAAGTGGGAAACCTGCTTCCCTTTAATGCTGGGTGCGATTAAAGTATAAAATGCTTCCAGACAGCAGAGTCATGACGTTGGTTCTTAATGAGGCATCAAAGTTAACGTTGCAGTCTTTTCCTTTAAGGGTTACTGCCACATTACATCCTAACGGTTGCCGCCACATTATATTAGTACTGTATGGTCGATAATAGCTTCGGATCATGTATTTACGGACATCATAAATCACTAAGGTATATAGCAGCATTAGGCTATTCTTTATCCGAACAATAATTACTTTGCTCTTTCTTTGTTGTATGTTAACCTTCATTTAGTGTTTCATGTGAAGAGAAAAGTTGAGGATAAATTGTGGAGGAAATAATTCACAAAGAAGCCTAATGTGATGTAGTCAAACACAGGAAATATTTAAATTTAAAAGCACAACTTTGATCAAGAAGGAGGTTTTACGTCAAAAGAGCAACGATAAAATTGTGGAATATGCAGAAATAAATGACAGAGTTGTATTTAAATTACAATCCTTCGGGGGGCGGCATATTTCAAAGGCCTTTATTCCATTTTCATACTATTTTGCTTACAATTATTTGAACGAGCACGATTAACCTTATGAGTCGAGAAATAACTCATCGGATTTTATATAATACTAGCTGAAGTGCCCGGCGATGCTCGGGTTCACGTAAATAATAAAGCAGGAATGAAATTAAAGTTAAGTTTATTACAATAGTTGAGGGTACACTACATTCACTTTTAGCTAGAGGAGCGTGTAAACACACGTATAATTTTGTTGTCAACTACAGCCTGTCTGTGAAAATTTTTTTTACACAGAGGTGTAAGTTTGACCCATTACCGTTGGCATGAGGAGAAAAGGTTATATGACCAAATTGCAGAGAATAGAATTTCCAATCGGCCAAGTGCCCTCAGAGTGTTTTCTAAAATGCTCAGTATTCGGACTACAAGAGCCTAACCTTGGAGGGGTTCCAAAATGGAGTATTTTAGTGTTGTAGCTCGAGATAGAGTTGGGGGTTGGTCCAACTCGGAAAGAAACATTTTTACTGATAGGTCTCGGTGAGTCAAAGAGAATAAGCCATTACTACTTTCTTCAAGTTGAATTTGCTAGAGGTAAAAAACCAACGAAAAGAGTGGACGAAAGGGAGGTTTGTTGCCGTTTTCACATATATAACTTGAGTATATTTAAAATAAAAATAAGGGGCAGCTTAGGGCCCTGAGAAACACGTGGGCCAAATTTGGTCAAATTCGGACCAGTAGTTTGGACGACTATAAATGTGACATACATACTGATGGACGTACTGACAAAGCTTTTGGAATAAACAACTCGTCTAGCTATTTATTTTTATCTACAACTATATTGTTGTTGTATTCAGTCCTAAGACTGATCTGATGTAACCTTCCATGCCAACCTATCTTCCTCAAGCCTTTTTCATATCCGTATAACTACATCATCCCACATCCTCCCTAATCTGCTTATCGATTCCATACTTGGCCACCCTCCTATGTTCTTACCCCACACACTTTCCTCTAATGCTAATTTTACACGACCCATATCTCTTAAAACGTGGCCTATTAATCTATCTCTTCTCATGGTCAACGTTCTCAATATTCTTCGCTCATCCCTTATTCTGCTTAGAACGTCCACATGAGTGATTCTATGTACCTATCTGATTTTCATCATTCTCCTATAGCACAAAATTTCAAAGGCTTCTATTCTTTTCCTTTCTGTAACTCCTACCGTCCAGGTTTCGCATCCATATAACGTCACACTCCATACCAACATTTTTAGCAATGATTTATTAATATTCACACTTATATTACCGTATGTAAATTCCTCTTTTTCGCGAATATCTTCCGTGCCTGTGATATCCTACTCTTCGTGTCTACTATAAGCATATTATTTTCTAAAGAATATTATAAACACAGTAGAAAAACATTCGCTTGGTACATACTCGTCCAACTATAGAGTTTTGGTGCGGATTGTCTGAACTTTCACATCGCAATTTCACAAACTATAGTTGTACAAGTACCTGAGTATATTAAAATGTGTGTATATATGCTACATATGTAATAAATCATGTGGAAATTAGTAATAAATTGAGTTTCAATTCAAATATGAGACGCTACATCTAAATTTACGAGTGTTTGATATCCACTTAATAATACAAAGATAAAGGCAAATTCTTCATTATATTTTCTTACTTCTACTTTTTTTGGTTTTTGGGTAGTGGGAAAAGCGTATTTCTTTTCTGGAATACTTTTGGGAGGAATAATGAAATGTATTAAAACTTTAAAAGGCAAATATGTTGTAGCAATTACGAGAAAAACGAAGGTAGTTATTACAAAAAGAAATTAAATGTTGCAACTATGGAGAGTAATAGAATTACATTTGTCTCCTACCTTAACATTAAAATATAATGCAACTAATGAATTTAAAAAATATAATATATGGTACAATTGCTGTTAGTGAAAATTTATATGTATGATAACATGATTAATGAACTTCATAGCTTGCGAATTTTGCGTTTCATGTCGCATTCCAAAATTAAAATTTTAATTTCCGATTACATGCCATAGTTGTTTACGGGCCATAGAAAATTGAAATTATCCTTCGCAAATCATTTATTTATTTATTTTATCGGTTTATATAAGAATTATATAATTAATTTCAAACGTTTGTATTTTCAATTAATTTGTAATAACGAAGTGACAGCTTTTTGGCCTAAATTGTGCGGTATAAAATAACATAAGAAACGATCAACTGTGAATTTTAATAAAAAGTATTATTATTATTTTAAAATTGAATTTTTGGCACAAATATATGCAGTGAATGAACATGTATTGTGTTGGGTTTCATTACACCTGAGTCGTATAGTATAGGCTTCGATTTCCTGGGCATAGAGCTCGTAAATGAACGAGTTTGAATAATTAATAGATCAGTTCTTTCATTGTTAATGCCGCGTTCGTGCACAGGTGTTTCAGATCGGTTTACATGCAGATTGCTACACGAATTACCTCTATAAGCTGATATTATTAGAGTTCCTATTACACTACTGTGGTATCCTTTACCCGTATTTTATGAAAGGGTGCGTAAAACAAAATTTAGTGTTGTTCATGTTAGAGTGAAAAAACGGATTAATTAAATTATTTTCTCTAACATTAAAATATTTGGGATCGAATACTGATTTAACTAAAGTTCGTCTTATAATAATTCAAATAACTGTCTAAGGCTAATTATAATTTAGTTTCACTCAGAACTGCATCGTTTTGTGTCTAATGAAAGTACGTTAATGACTATTAGGAGAGTTGAAGAAAAAAAGCTGCTTGCCCGGCGTTGCTCGCATTTTTTTCTTATAATAGGCCGGTCCGCATCACATGAGGCTGAATTAAAACACAAGTCATATGTTGAATATAAGAATTAAACTCAGCAATTTCTATAACCCCGGAATAGACACCAATCTCGCCTGTTTTTGTTATTTTTCGGTAATTTCTCTCAACTTCCACCCCTATGGATACTCCGACCGCATCCAGATGGGATTAAAATTATACACCAAAAAACTCCCATCGAGACCGTATTTTTTTTCGGGTCACAAGAAAGACGTGTACGAAATTCGTTTAGATTTTTAGGCAGAACATATCATTACTTATAAAATTTACGGTTATTTACGATAACAGTGATTTTTAATTTTGAGAAAAATATACGTGAACCATCACTTAGGTCTGTTCAGCGCGATACAGTGTTTAAAATTAATTAAAATTTTATTGAAGTACTTAATTAATATATATGAAAAAATGTTTTATAACTCATATGGTATTACATGAGACGTCTTATACCCAGGATGCTTACAGTCAACTTTATTTTTGATACGTATGCCTCAACAGTCCACCTAGGTCTATTGACTTTATTCTTGTTAACACAATTCTCGTTGAAAGTTCTGATGCACTATGTCCCTCTTTCCTCAACTCTCTCTGTTCTACCATTTCACTCCTGAAAATGCAAGTTCCCCGAGCATTTAACAAGCGTCTTTCCCGTAATTGCCTGCAATGACCATTCTCCGGGGTGAGCTTAACAATGCTGGCAGCTAAATGTCCTTATATACAGTCTGCTCACTTTATCTTTATTCTCGAAAATAAAATTTTATTTAGCTTTACACAGGCTCCACGAAGGTGTTTTCCCCTCATGTTATAGGTAATTGTACTGGCTCAATCTTCATATAAAGTGAAATTTGCTTGGTTGTTCGCTCCCTCATGAGAAATTCAAACTTACACAAAGGCTTAAATTTCATTAGCTGTGAAGTTACATCAGTTGCCCTTTTACACTTAATTATTATACCCAATACAGCATATATATTACCAACTTCATAATTTTTTTCACCTTTTTATAAACATTAATTAGTGGTCAAGTAAATGTTTTGGGATAAATGAGTCAATATTATTATTAATTCTTAACAAAACAATAATTGTATTTTTTACCAAACAGTATAATATAGTTTAAAGACAGAAGGTTCCCTACTAATTGAAGCCTAGCCAAAGGCTATGTAATTAATTTTAGAAGGTCAGAAATAATTTTCTTTTGTTCAGGCCCGGTTAACGAAACAGGGATCTTACGCTTATTTTTTAATTTAATTAGGTTGCAAAGAGTGTCATTAGTAAACCGTAGGTAAGCCTGAGCTTCAGGTGGGGCTGCATAAGAGTGGAGACTTGGACTAGTTCAGTGGTGAGAACAACCGTCCGGTAAGCGGGAGGTTCGCGTTCAATTCTCGTGTCCGGCCGATATTTCTTCATTCTGACTTATAAACAATTACAGTTTATCTGGGCACTTTAATGCAAACATCGAAATATGGCCGAAAGGAACATCAAAACAAGCCTAGCTACGGCTATCATGGTGACTGTGAAGTTCATCGATGGTATGTGTTATTATAACTGTGGTAATTCGATGGTTGACGATGTGGAGCGCTAGTCCTCGGAAGGTTCTAGGTAATCCGTCGAATCACGCCAGTTATAATTCTTGGCTATTATTTATCGGTCATAGTTGCGTGAAAGGTGAGCTGCTGCACAGTTTGTAACTTCTCCAAACCGCAGAAACTTTGAATTCTACATTAATTTTTTACCGACCTTAACTCAACCCTCGATGCGTTGTCGGGGATGTAATCACTTGAACAAGTTAAATATTTCGGCACTTATAACATTTGTAACAACCACCGAATTTCGGGAAGAAATAGACATATTGTTAGTACTAGGCGCTAAAAGAGAAATAATGTATAATAAAGCCTAGTGGACTTAAACAACTGGAATTTCTCGCTTTTAAGCCATCGCTTTCTTCTCAAACCATATTCGTTCATACACCCAATGAACAAATAATTTATTCCTGACTCACGCTATTCTTGATTGTAGTAACATTTGCCCAAATAATAATATTATATACAATGAAAAAATAACATGCCAATTAATTGACGAGCACTGTAGTGCATAATATGTAGTGTAGTTTAGCGGTTCCGAGTTCGAATCTCGGCAAAGATGTTATTGTTCATCTTCTCGAAACTTGGGGTTGAGAGTGAATGAGAATCGATACACTGACTACGTATCTCTCCAAATTCGAAATATGCCATGGAGGATGACAGTCCTCAGTTGTTTTGTAGGCCAAGGCTCTAAAATTGGGCTGTAGCTCCAATGAAGTAGCAGGAGAATCAATTAATGAGGACTAAAGCTTTCCATTTTCTTATAACTATACCGCATTGAATATATACATAGACCGCAAACAAGGGTTGAAAAAATGTCGCAAGTAAGTTTTGTAAAATTAGCAACGCCATTATTCTTTCATTCCAAAGCCTTTTGTATTTTATTCAACTGTATCAACGGGAAGTCTTCATTCCCTAATTTCTAATAAATTATTTTGCAACTGATTTCGTGTCTCAAAACAATTTTGACAGTTATGTCATCAGAATTTACGTCAAAGATTAAAAGTGAATGATGTTTAAATATTTATTATTATTCGACGGCATTATTAGAATATAGACTGTAGTCTTTCTAGAGCATTCGTGTATTTATTTGTTTGATCAGTTGGGGTGAGGAACTCTACAGAAGTGAAGCTACTTCACGATATCCTTATTTTTAGTTGTTCTTTTCTCGCACCCTGGGACCGCCTCACAGCTGAAAGACGTAGTTAATGGCCCAAAGATCCAAGTGCGGTTAATGCTGCGTTGCATCCGCCTTCGTCGGTAGAAACTACGAACAACTACTTCTTACCCGCGTCTTTGGAGGGGACACATTCACAAGAAACGTTGCTTCTGATATTTTCAGAAAGTTTTCTATGAACTTTCATTTAGTGGGCAATGGAAATTACTGATGCATTAAACTTTGAATAATACAAAATTAATCGGCTCTTTGTTTTAATTGTTTGTCTTAAAATGTCCAAAATAGAACCAAACCATGTTCAGAGGAGGTAATTTGTCTGTGTTAACAGTGATACCTTATCGGTATAAAATTTTACAATGATGCAGGATAACAATAAAGAAAACTGAATACGCATCAATTAATTAACATTGATTTACGTTGTTTCAGTACTGATATTTTTATCGAGTCAGTTTATATTACACATGCAATAACCATAATTATTTTAGAAATTGGTTACATTATCAACATCTCGTTCTATATAGAACTTATACATATGTATAAATTAAAAATAAGAGAAACAGTACATATATATATATATATACATGTTTACAGTTACACGATTCATTTATCTTTAAACATATCACACAAGAAATTTAAAGGCCCAATGAAGATCTTGTAATTGTTTTTAACAGTAAAACATATTTGACTCTAATGGAGTTCAGCGTGTAAACAGGATCGGGCTTTGAAGTTAGACATGGTGAGCGACTGTCTATGGCAGCCAAATTCAGGGGCGGCAAAACCACATAGCCGGCCTCTGTGGTCTTGTGGCTAGCGTCACTGTCTCACACGACACAGGTCCCGGGTTCTATTCCTGGCAGTGGGTGATTGTGTTCCCAAACTGAGAATCCCTCGCAAGGAAGATACGATCCCTATAAATGGTAAAGTAGTCCTCATGGACTTGGCTGTTGTTGGCGTGACTTACAATAACAAAGAAATCGCGAAAAGTCTTCACAGATGTAGACTCCTCTTATATTAAACATTTATAACGGGTTGACGAAATAGGAGAGCTTATACACTTCTAACAAAGAAGCCGTTTATGTTGACGTCCTTAAATTCATTATTTTCCTTAAAATTGTGCTAAATTTGAGATAATATGTTAGCCACGTTGGCCATCGAACTTGAACTAAGTAATAAATTATATCTGAAAAACGTTATTCACGATATTTCATTAAATAAGTTGGAAAGAAAATGATTCAAGTTTAAGTTTAAACGTGAAATTAAATTAGCCCAAAAAATGTTACGTGGTGTTTTAGTTTGGATGTGTTCTGGTTTTTAATACCAATTTTATATATAATTAATTTTTAAATAGAAGTTTTAAAGTTGTTTTGAGTCTTGGTGGCGGTAAATTTCCGGCTAAATCACTAGCTGCCTGGCTCACATCCTTAAAGATATATCCTCACAAATCCAATGTCAGATTCACTTGTCAAGAAACTACTAGTTAACATCTAAATGAATGATTCAAATTTACGTATGATGTTCATTATTATCAAAAGATGTCAGTATATTCGATAATATAGCTTTTTTTAAATAAATATTGATTCAATACGTAATTCTCCATTGATTCAGCTTATATTTTAAAAAATATATCTGTTTGAACTCGTTGTAAACAAAACATAGATTATTCAGCACATGTTCTTCTTCTTCCTTGGCTCTGCTGCCCATTCAGGGCCTTAGCCTACCGGGTAGAATAATGTTTCCCGAGAAAATGATGTGCTTGTTAATAATTTGATATCAATGTGCATCAATAAAAAGAGGTGAAGGTTTAAATTTTTCGTCGACACATGTGCTGAATGTCGTCCTCCTGTCGTCTAGTGAATTCTTGAATGGGCTTGAATATGTGCGTCGTTATGGTCTCGGAGACTGGGATTAAGACTGCTGCAGAATCGATACGCTGTCCACGTGTCACTTAAAATTCGGAATATGTCTTGTAAGATGACAGTCTGCATTATTCGTCGGATTTAATCAAAAACGAAAATTTCGGTAATAATGGCAGTTTAAGTAACAACAGCTAAAATTATTATTTAGGTGCATTGTCCACTCTGACAAACTTTTATCTCACACAACTCCATACAGGATTGGAACAATCACGGAAACCATCTCTGTCAACCCAGTTATTCCACGGTATCCCAATAAATTAACGAAAATATATTTAAAACCAATTACCAACAAAGTTTTTACTAATTAAACCTAAATGTTTGTTTGGGACGTCCCAAATATGGTACTAAAACTTGGGTTTAATTAAATAAAAATATTGTAATTGGTCGTAAATTTATTCATTTTGTTGTTGTATGCAGTTCTAAGACTGATCTGAAGCAAGCCTCCATGCTGACCTATTTTGCGCAAGCCTTTCCATTTCCGCATAACTACCGCATCCCACATCGTCCGTAATCTGCTTCCCGTATTCCATCCTTAGCCTCCCTCTTCTCTTCTTACTCCACACAGTTCCCTCTAATGCTAATTTTACAAGACCCTCATGTCTCGAAACGTGGCCAATTAATCTATCCTTTCTTTTGGTCAACGTCCTCCATCTATTTTGGAAAACAGACGTTGATTGATTTAGTATTTAAAATATATTTACATTACCGGAAGTCAAGTAACTCTACGTCTTACAAAATTATTCCTGAAACATCGTCAGTGTATTAGATACCCAGAAGATTTAATAATAAGCTTCCTACAAATGAGAACATCAAGTAGCACATAACTCGTTCCACCAGAAACTTACAACAGTATTTAAATGCAGACAAACTTGGTGAAACATTGAATAACAATATAATTATTTCAATCCGAAATTGGAAGGACAACCTTATTTCGGAACGTGTGACCTCGTTCCGTCTTACATCCTCACCTTTCTGGAATCAACATAAAATCCGTAATCTCACAGTCTTATCTTCTTTTACTAACGAACATTTTAAACCAATAATAAATATTACTGATATAAACAACGGAAGTGACCGTTACATGTGGAAATAAACTTACAATTCATTAAGTGTAGAGTAAGTGTTAATGCGGTGAAACAGTTTTCCTCAGTCAAAGAGATCGTTAAAACAAACTTCTTCGGGGGTAAATACCTTTGGATAATTTGTGTATAATGTAACGATGTTGGTAAAGACATATCTGCACATACTGCAAGAAACATATTGAAAGTGGCATCCGATTAAAAGTTAATTATTTCAAGCACTGTTTAAGAAAATGAGCGCTCGACTTGAATTGTACGTATGTTATCATTGAATCTTAGACTTTTTTGACAAAAGTAAAGCGTACATGTGCGATTGTATTTTGGAACTGACGCCAGAAAATACACAATAGCAGGCTTGTTTTCAAAATAATGTCCCACGGGTAAGCCTGTTCGTTTGGGGGATGAAGACACACTTGCCATCTGGTGCTTCCTATCGAAAAATATCTTACTAGTAAAAGAAAATACCATTAAATCCTGCATCTAAATTCTACCTAATACTTTAAATGTGACATTATGTTATGGTCTAAATAGATAATCTAAATGACGCTACTTTTCAAATATGTTTCTTTTCCAGTAAAAGAGTGAAAGAAGTAATAAAATGTGTTATTTTCCCTAACGTCTAAGGAATGTGAAATTAAGCGATCAAAATGATACCCCACATCCTAAAATTATTTAATGGTCCTACTGGTCTTGGCGTAATGGGTTATGATTGTTTGTTGTGCGCGTGAGACTGTAGCAAGTGGACTGAATGGACGCTGGCTACCAAAGGATTCTGGTCCGGTCGAGGTAGAGATTGTTATTGTTAATCAGCTTCAATCAGCTGGGCATTGTTACGGGTTGACGTGGGCGATGCCCTAGCGCCCTAGCGCCCTACGCAGACTTCGCTAATTTCGTTGCCTGGAGCGCTGTTGCCCTTTGATCAGGACTTCTCTTGTTCCTAAATTGGACGTCGCGTCCCATGTTGTAGCGAGTTAGGGGAGCACACAACCACTCACAAATCCTTTTCTAAAAAATGTTTACACTCAATAGCCAGAAATAATAAAACCATTACAACACTTTCGACGATTGAAAGGCAATCTTATTCCACAATTTCCATAATTTCCATAATTACATAATTTATTCTCTAAAAAATTGATGAAGGTAATTCAAACTAAACGATTCATACCAGGCATATTTAATTTAAAGATGATAAAGAAAACTCGATGACTTGTATTTACATAATATAATTAAAAATGCCCTTGAGTAAAAAATGTATTTATTCTATTTATATTATTATATCATCATTGGTCATTATTTTGAATTTACGAAGTAAGATGAAAGACTACTAACATTATCACATGGGTGCATAGCGTAATTAATTAGGAACGTCTAAGCAGAATAGGGGAGAGAGAACAATTTGGAGGACTTTGACGAAGAGAAGGGATAGATTAAGGAGAATGTGGGATGTGGTAGCTAAGTAGAAATGAAAAAATCTTACATATGTTATAATAATATAAATAAATAAGTGGCCTTGAGTCAGAAAACTATTTACTACTTGAAGAGGTCCCAGAAGATGCCGAAACATCGTTGTGAATGAGATCCTTTTTGTAAAAAAATATTCGATTGTTTACAATATTGGAATACTCAACATAAATACTTAGGTATAAATTGTTTTACGTATCAGTTACAAAGCTTTGTTTTAGAGTAATATAAAGAACAAGACCATAATCCAATAAAACATATCAACTTATAATACATAAATATCTGTTGTCTTTGTTTTTCACGATTGTTTTTTTCCCATGTGAATCGCACGAGATTTCCAGTCGCTGAGAAGAGCTGCAAGAGATTTTCTTCCGGAGACAACATTTTGATTTTTAATATCATCTTGTATTGCTCACAGTACAGTGTATTCTATAAAATTAGTGCTATTTGTGTAGTTTAGTTTATACTAATCTACAAATAATAAATTTTAAAGCGATTCTTCTCTAAACCCCTAAAAAGTTTTCTCTTTTTAATCTACAGAGTATTGTTCAATTTTCTGAATAATTCTATTCAATTTATTTTCAATTCTTTATTTTACTATTCCTAATTGTCTACTATATATATTATTTTTAACTAACCTTAATTTGAAATGTCTCATTTCCTCAACGGAGAATTAATATAAACAGAATTTGTAATTTAATATAATGTTCACTATTGTTAACTTTTCTAATTATATACGAATGTTAATACTTCAAAATTCTTCTGTTGTAACACATGCATGGTATCAACGTAATTGGAGTTACGTCTGTGTAGTACCTATAAATAAATAAATTCTTTAGCCAAATCAGATTCAATGAAACTTAAGAAATCGCAGTGGCAGTAATTCACATTGGAAAATCAATTTTAAATTGATTCTACTTTTAAAATTTCTACACATTCACAATTATATTATAATGAATTCATAATCATGTAAACGACCTGGTCACTAATCGTTGAAGAATATTGTGAATTAATAAAATATATTTCCTCTGAACCATGGGGGCTTTTCTACTGGTCTACAACGCTTAGTGATCGATCAACATCAAAGTTTAGTGGATGTTGGATCAATCGCTGTTCTCTAATCTCATGTTTCGTGTACTTTTTAATCTCAGGTCTTCTTCAGGGCCAAATAAATAATTTGCACAAGACAAGTAATTCTCTATCAATTACGCTAAAGCAACACACAATAATGCTATTATTATTTTAAGAAGAATTGAAAACCTGAACTAAGTACATTTTTACTTAGTCATTTCTGCTCTATCAACAAATTTACAAAATTGGGCGGACTCCAGTATAGAACTCAACATGTCCATAATTTATTACATTGAAAATATTAATAGGTAGTGACATTCATTTATTTTGAACAGAAACAATTATCGACCAAAAGATATTAATCATAGTTAAGCTAACACACAGTTGTACATGATCTAGTACAAAATTTCTGCTAACATGCTTATATGCAATGTAGAAATTATAACTTCATCAGTCAGAATTAGAGGATCAAAACGGGTTGTCAAATATTTGTAAATTTGGAGGACAAGCACTAAATGGGTTCACCGTATTTGGTTAACGAGTCGATACAGTCACTCGTTGGAATTGCTGCTACATTAAAATCACCAGTAGCTGATACTAACTGAACGAATTCGTAGTGTTATATTTTATTACTTATTATTATTATTATTACTTAGCTGCTATTGGACATTTTCCCGGTGCTAAATACAATGAAAACACAAATACAATTACAAAAAGAAAACACAATTAACACTAAGGAAGAATTTTGAAGTGTAGATTTTGATCTGAAAAGGAAAAGAAAGGAGTCACACAGAAATCACTTCACTGCACTTCACTATAATCACTTCACTGATTCTAAAAAATACTACTCACTTAAGTTTTCTTAGCCTATTTCTAAACTGATTTACGCTACCCGGAAAAGTCGGCAGTAATGGAATAATATGTTTATAATAGTTTAAAAGTTATTATTTTCGGATGCGTCGCTTTAAAGTATCCCCATTGAGATCCCAGTAAATCGAATGTAAACTTGAACTAGAGTAGTTGTTTGAATAATACAGATTATCCACATATTATACGCTTCCAGTAAACACGGCAGTACAACCTCTCATCCATCAACATATTTACAATGTAACTACCTAAATACCAATACACTCACGTTGATCACATATCATCTGAGTTTTTACTGCAGCTATTATTAATTTGTAGCTGGTTATATAAATGATTATTCGAACTAATATAGCTCGATGTTTTCGCGTAATCTGACAATTATTTCCTCATGTTTTAGTATTGTAATTTATTTATTATTAATGTACAGATAGCGTTAATAGTTTCGTTATAATAAGTATGAAAACGAAACTAATGTGAATAACTGGCCAAATCAGAATATATTTCGTTTTATTTACCAATGCAGTTTCTAACGTAAAGAAATATTATATATATATAAACATAAGGAAGAAAAATATGACAAAATCAAAAAAGTAAATTGAATTTGATAAGAAAGAGTCATTGAATTATCTTAAATTGATAGCAGACGTCGACTGTCAGGGAAGTACGACAATGCAGTTTACGCTAAAGTCGCCTCTTTTCCATAACCTCAACTTCACAGTTCTGTGCCGCACAAGTACAAATACGGGCCACTTCAATGTTTTCATATGTGCATACTGAGAAGAGAGGAGAGGAGAGGGAGCCTACCGAGCGTGTTTTAGAGAAGTACAGCTTAAGCTGTTTTAGCACCATTAATTTATATACTTCCGACCCCAAACAAACGAGCCAAAATGAAGTTTATTAAACTTGAGAGATGTTCAAACATAGCTGCGAAGTTCCACAAGAGGAAATTGCCAGGACGCTACCCAATAACGACCAACCTTCACCTCCTCAGGACTGGAATTTTTACGATTGGCCATTTGGCTGCTTCTTCATTTTTAAATTAAATTAAATTTAATTTAATGTGTGTTGTGGTATTCAGTCCTAAGACTGGTCTAATGCAGTCCTTCACGCGAACCTATCTTGCACAAGCCTTTTTAATTTTATGTTTTATTATTTTGTCATATCTGCATCTAATGATAGAAATAGGGTGTTCAGTTAAACTACTCTTGGAGTGAGTTCAGTTTAAATTTTTATACGTTTTGACCTATTTTTTTTATCAAAATGAATAATTAAGTACTTCAAAATTTAACATTTGACGTAATTCTCTTAAATATGGTCACGAATTGTCGTATGAATTAAATGCAACTTTTTGGCCTGTTCTCGGTTGGTAATTTATTTGATTTAATTTTTGTAAATAACAGATGTTAATTGATTTATTTATCTGATGTTGTGGTATTCAGTCCTAAGACTGGTCTTATGCAACCCTACATGCTTACCTATCTTGCGCAAGCCTTTTCATTTCCTTATACCTAACACAAACCACATCCTCCCTAAACTTCTTTCGGTATTCCATTCTTGGCCTCCCTATTCCGTTATTACCCCACACACTTCCCTTGAATGCTAATTTTACAAGACCCTCGCGTCTTAAAACGTGGACTATTAATCTATCCCTGATCTTAGTCAACGTCCTCCATATTGTTCGCTTTTCCCCTATTATGTTTATAACTTCCTCGTTTGTGATTCGCCTATAGCCCCACATTTCAACTCCTATCGCCCACGTTTCGCACCCATACAACGCCACGCTTCATACGAACATTTTAGCAACGATTTCCTAATATTTATCTGATAAATTAAATTAAAATGTATGGTACTTACAACAGTTTTATATATTAAATATCGGTACAGGGTTGCAAAAGACGGGAACGAAATCTTTTGATTAATTTTTATACGTTGACGTTTCATTTCAAAACTGTTTTACGCTGACACATAAGACGCCATTAAAAGTGATTTTCCGTTACCTGAAAACTTCAGGCGTCTTGAAGGAAAACAATTCATTCCGCTCACTTGCATGTAGAGACAGATAAGGGTCTCATAATTCATAGTTTCTTCTGTTAAGTTATCCATGAGGTGTACGAATTGTTGTTTGTTGTAGTACTCAGTCTACTGTAGTACTGGTCTGATGCAACTCTCCATGCTAACCTATCGTGTGCAAGTCTTTCCATTTCCACAACTAATATGCTTAGCGCATTCCATACTTTTCTGTTCTTGTCCCACACACATCTAATGCTAATTTTACAACACCTTCATGTGTCAAAACGTGTTCTATTAATCTATTCCTGCTCTTGGTCAAAGTCCTCCATATTGTTCTCTCACCATTGCTTAGACTGCCTCGTTATTTACTTTATCCACCAATCTTTTTTTCAGCATTCTGCTATAGCGCTACATTTCAAAAGCTTCTGTTCTTTTCTTTTCTGCAACTACTACCGTCCACGTTTCGTATCAATATAATGCCAGACTCCATACGAAAATTTTTAGTAATGATTTCCTAATTTTCATACTTATATTAGTCGTAATTAAATTTCTCTTTTTTGAGATTTTTTTTGTCTGTACAATCCTACTCTTTGTGTATACTGTAGTAATTCTATAATTCATAGTTATTATCAGGCCCATACGTACTTTCAAAAAATTACCCCAACATTGTTGAGTCAATATTTCTTCGTTGGACGTGCTTAGAACGAATTTTTGTGTATATAAATATCGCAAGAGTGAATGTCGACACATTGCAGCTATGGTCTGTTTGGTGTTAGGAAATTCTGAGTGATTACGATGGCAGTCAATGTAGTTTATTACTGACGAGCAGCGGCTGATATTTAGCAAAGGTGACCCCAAGTTTAGTCCATCAGTCTGTTAATTTCATTCATTTAACCGAAGTGTATGAAGAACACACAAGAATCCGTAGATAATACATTTATGAGTCTTAGGCCAATGGGTAATTGGAAAAAGCACGTTTTTGGCTTTGGAAAATAAAGTGTACAAATAACAGAGAAGTTGATATTACATGATAATTGTAACAACGAATTTCATAAATAAAATGATCATATTTCTGAAATTACCTCAAAGATCTCTTACTACTATTAAATATAAATAAGGGTTCGGAGGGTTAAATCAAACAATTTTTTATTTTATAGTACGTGTAATTTTAATTATTCGGCATCTTTTCATAAGTAAAGAGGATCACTTGGCATCCGAGCTGGTCCCATCCCATCCCTCACACTCTATCTCCCTAGCAGGCGCAGCTCGCCTTGATTATCTGCTTAACAGCATTGTTATACTAATGAGAACTGCAGCCAGAGGTACTTGAAGACAAACAGCCAGCGACTGCGGTCTCCACTAATTCCAAACTAACACGCCGTACCTTCCAGCCCAACGACAGAACTCAAAAATGATTTTTAAAAGTACATTTGTTAATTTAAAATTGCTCATTGCATATTTAGGAGATTAAAAGTATTTTTAATTGTGTTAAAATGTGTAATATATTCAATTTATAACGATGCGTCAACAATTAAATAAACCTCCAATTAAACTATTAAACTGAATTCTGATGTGTAATCAGGAAATGTAATGTCTGTGACAAATAATTTGAATGGAACTTTTGATGTGGGCCAATCCATGCCAAGTGGAACAAAAAAAGTAATAGGTTGCTTTATAACTCAGAAAAAATTATATTTTGTTTTTCTTTGGCTCAAAAATAATTGCTTTAAATTTTTATTCGTCCCAATAAAAATTGTGGCTACTTTTTTTTGCTTTTTTCTTTCCTTTACAGTGACAGGAATTCCGTAAAAAGGAATATTATAAAATTTATAATTGCTCAGATATTAAATATGATGAGTGGTTTATTAGCACAGTCCAGTTATCGGATGCGTGCACAAATGGTTAAAATCAAGCTGAACAGATTCATATGTTGCCGTCTACAATTTAGGCTGCATAACAAGAATGGTGCTTCTCAATTGAATTTCGCTGAACAATTCAATCAAATAAAATATATAAACAGATCCCACACTCAAATAATGTAAAACTGTCTTTCCAGTCTCCTTAAAACTATTATGAAGTCAGCAGAAAGTTAAAGTACTTAAATTATTCCCTCAGTCATATGATGTTTTGAGTCGAAAGACAACCAAATTCGTTTGAGTACATTTACGTTTCGCTCAGTCAAATAATGTTTCAAGGTTTCTCTCTATACGATAATTAATTTAATTCCTGAAACCAGTTGACGAGGTAAATAAAATACAACATCTCACCTCGGAAAAATTATCCCTTGCTAGAGAGATTACTTTGGCCCAAACTGAAAGCAAATCAAATTTAGAACTCTGAGTTTCAATTCATTACAATGCATGATTTAATTTAATAATTATAAATTAACGTAATTCCTTTCTTTCTATTTTTTAAATTTTACTTAACAACTTAAGTGTTTTATTAATATTAAAACTGATAAGTTCTTTTTGTCTGTTGTAAATTAATTAAATTTTGCTTGACCTTTTTCAGACAAGTTTATTTATTCAGAACTAAAAAACGACGTTTCGGTGCATAGTGTTGCCATATTGTAGTTTAGTAAGTGAGGAATTAGAAAACATTTTATCCTGTTTCTATTTTTCAGTTACGTTCAAAATGAACAGTAGCCTCAATAAATTTATCAAAAAAAGGTAAAGACAAAATTGACAAAAACTCCCTACACAATGTCATTCACAAGTTTAATCGCAGAGAGCCTAATTACGGAAAAAGCTAATTATGTCAGACAAAACGCGCGTTAGGAAGTCGACTGAAAGATCATAAAAATAATTACGAAACTAATATCCGCAATGTGGGCACTAACCATGGATTACAAGAGGACCATGAGTTTGATTTGGAAAATGTTGAGGTGTTAGATATGGAAAAAGAATTATATAAAAGCAATCTATCTGATATTATACACACCAAACACACATTTAAATCGCTTAAAGATACGATTAAATTAAGTAATATTTATAAGAATTTAATTTTATAAATTCTTAAGCATTGTCAAATTTGTGCTTGCAATTACTTTTGTATCCTGTTATTGTATATTATTAATTTGTAAATTATTTAATGGCTCTTTTTGTTTCTTAGGAAAAGTACAAGGTCACAGGAATGATTTTATAAATCCCAACTGACAGGTCAAGTCCTTAAGGCTACATACATTGTTCAGTCCTGTTTTCGCCTACGACTTGAATTAAAGTGTAGTGTGTTGCATCGGGTCTCTTTTTAAATTATTGTGTTTAAGCTCAATATGTTAAGTGTTATGTTTGGATATTACAATAATTTGGTAAGTTGTTTGGTCTTGCCATCTTTCATTTAAGTTTGTTTAATTTGCACACCAATATTTAAATTTAACTGTATATGAATCTAACTATACGTAAATTTGACTTCTGCAGAAAGAAAAACCTGAAGAAGGTCCGAATATGCTCCGAAACGTTATTTAATTTTGAATAATTACATTTTTCTGAAAAAGGTCAACAATTATTTTAATAATTCCACGTCTTTAGTAGGGCTTAAACTATATTTATTTTATAAATTTGGTATCGGCATCGATGTGAAAGAAACTGGTGAGTAGACGATTCCGTCTCATTTATCCGGATTTAATGAAATCCGAAACAGAAGGAGGAGACTGGAACTGTTGGCACAGGCCGGGCACGTCCAATCATTACGTGGAGAGCTTGTTAACACCGCGGCTCTGCGCCTCTGCGACTCGTCCTACGGATTTCTTTTTTCCCTTTGATGTTTTGTTTTGTGTTCTTTCCCAGGGGTGCTATCACCTGGCACAGTAACCAACGGCAAAAAGAGAACTGTTACCAATAAGCGGAACTCGGTTTTTGATTTTTAAGTGGCAAGCGGTTCCTTTCTGGGCTCTTTTTTTATTCATCTTGGGATAAGAAGAAATCGTAGCTTAGGTATTCCAGTAAATCTAATTAAATATTACGAGCTATGTAAATCATGTTGTATTTCTCTTTACGTTCACTGTAAGTCATATTTAGGTTAAACATGAGTATCAAAAATGCACAAAACGTCCTTATCTTCTAAAATAGGGAAAAATTACCTATTTCAATAAAATAAAATAATTACTTTTACATTTGAAGCATTAGACAATCTGAATGCAGTGTCCCGCTGAATTTGGTAGCATTCCATAGTATTTATATTATTCTTTAGTCCTTGCGAAGATTCTCCAGTTAAATGTTACCTTCTGGATTCTAAATGGCTAAAGTTCCCATACGTTCCAAAAAGATTACAATCAATCCGAATTCGGTGAAACTTTACATAACAGTTCAGACAAAAATTGTCTTCCAGACGGGAGCCGGGAAGTGACAAAAAGCATGAAGTGAATAAGACTTAATACTGATATTTCTCCTGATACCGGTTTCTTTATGGAAAGTTTTTTATGGAGAACATTATCCTTTTCAAGGGAAATTCTTTGCAGTGGTGTTTCCCCGTCGCATTCATCTGTTGCAGTACTATACTGGGCAAACGTGGCAGCGGGAGCTAGGCAATGTGTTTGGTGATATGTTGAAATGAATTAGACATACACAATCATCCATGCCCCTGCCACGATTCGAACACGAAACCTCTATGACGCGAGACAATGACGCTGACCTCTACACTGTAACAGACAGGCTATAGTTATAATTAACAGTATAAAAATATTTGAATACGGCCAAATAAACAATCACAATTAATTAAAATTTACATTAAAAAGTAATTGATGCCATTTTACAATTAATTAAACGGTTCATTAAGATGTAAAATTTGTAATATACAATAAAAAGGAAATAACTTTTCTTCCATATGTTGGGGACCTTTTTTACTTGTTATTAATTATAAAAATATTAACTGCCAAAAGATCAACGTATAATGTAGACACTCTTAAGAAACTTGCATTCAAACTATGCAAGTTCAAAAATTTATTACTACATTACTATTATGACGCAGGTTTCAGCAATACTGCTGCAGTAAATCTGTCTGTATACAGCAACACAGAGCAGTGCTTAATGTAAGACAAAACAGTTATTAAAACTAAATTTGAGTGCAACTTGTTTCAGTAAGATCCAGTCCAAACTTTTTGTAATTAAGATTACACTCCAACTACGAAGACGAAGTCGGCTTCTACTTTTTATTGTTAGTTTTATTTCCTCTACTTTATGTCTGCAGAAGCACTCTTTTGAATAAGTCTTCGGAGTTAAGACGTAGAAGAACGCACACAGCTCATAAATATTTTACGAGCGGAAGTAGGATGCTGGGACATATGGACGGTTCCGGCCGTCGCTTCTCGAGCTTGCTAGCAAAACAGTTATGTCTGGAATAATAAACCTCAACGCACGGATGCCTCAATCTTCTTACACAACGAACACGGTGATGTAATTGCACATGTAGTTCTTTATTACAGTAAATTTAAGTTGTTCTTTGCTCACGTTAAAACCATATTACAAATATTTCATATACTGCGATAATTGCAAAGACTGCCAGGTTTTATACATTCTCCTTGGGTAATTATGTGAAAATGCAAGTTTTAATAATATATATTTTCTGTGTTTTTGTCAGATAATTCAGAGTTGCAACAGCTACAAGACGTACACACTGCACAAACCAGGTTACGATCTCCTGCAATGCAAGTACATTATATACATTAGTTTTAAAACCAGTCACTCTATATGAGCTCCAACAATAATGACCGTAATAAATCTGCATATTCCTATTATCATGCACGCAACCTATAGACAACATTTTGTGTCACACTACAATAGTCCTTCTTGCACGTCTGAGGGAAATAAATATACCTGGTGAATGGAAAATACAGTGTTGTTCCTGCTTCTTGAACTCCATGCGTAATAAATTATGAATTATCTCTCTTTACAAGACGTTCCGAATAATGCGAAGTCCTCCATATCGGTATGAATCGAAGAAAGGGACTTACAGCCTGAATATTTACATCATTTGTTAGATTCTTTGGCATAAGTATTGAATGTATGTTTGGTTCATTAAAATCGCAGACGAAAACTTCATCTCGCGGTGTCATATTTTTTATATCTACTCTGGCGGTTACATATTTGTTAGCATAATGCATCAGGTTACTACGACAGTGAAATAGGTTGCCGTGAGGGAAGAAAATCCTTATCAAAATAACATTAAATGGAAAGAAAATTCATTGAGATACTGTTGAAAATTTACCTAAATTTGCTTACTTTATAATGAGTATGAGACATAATAATGTGTGAATATCGGCGATGTTATCTGTATATGTTTGATAGTATGTATGTGTGTATGTCCCGCATACAAATCTGCACACGTTGAGCAATTTCAATCACGTTTTGTACAGGTTTGAGGTATCTAGGAGAGAGAAGCCTCCATTCCCTTATCCTAAGTAATTATTACGAACAACAACAGTCCCGTGACATTCAACAAAACTCCTGCTGCAATACTAGATGGAGTGAGAATGTACACCCTCTCACTCATGCTGCCAAAATCACGCTTTATTACGACATGGAAATCGGATGAATGGTATGAGAACGCCTAATAAGACGCACATAACTTGCAGTTGGTTTTCACGCTACTGAATTTTACAAGATATTGAAATGAAACATTCACGAAAATCTAAGTTAAAATTTCTGTTACAATTCCTCAACTTATGATTGACATCCGTCGCCCCGGTCCGAAGCCTATTAGAGACAAACGTCCAGACAGAAAGCCACTTCAATTTTATTTATTGGTGTAAATTACCAGACTTCTCTACTATAATTTGTTTTACTACATTATTCGCTAATTGGACTGGCTGACTGATCACTGCTAGTAACTTTATTTTGACGATACGAAAATTTAAGTTAAACTATTGGCATTTTTAAAATAATTGAGTCCGGTCATCAAATTTAAATACCGAAATTAGTTTTGCAGTGGTAAGTAGTTCGAGAACTGTCATTATAATTGAGATATAATATCCATGATTGTCTGGGCATGCAAATAAAAATGAAGCAGAAAGGTTTGAACAACGACAAGGCGAATTGAAGATTTGGATTGTCATACTTTTACTGGACCCGTTGTTCCGTTGAGTTAATGAAAACAAATTCTTTGTGGCAGAATTTCACGTTATAGAAAATGTAATTAAGGTATTTGAAGTTACTAAGTTATTTGAATTATATAATGTAATTTTCTCTTTTCGTCCCGTTAGGCCAAGGCCCTGAATGGGCTGCAGAGCCAATGAAAAAGAAGAAGAAGAATTTTTCTCTTTGAAATTTCATATTTATTTAGTTCGCCAGTTCCACTGCATAAAATAATTTGAAAATGAAGTTTACATTTAGTTTACTTTGATTGTTAGGATTGATTTAGAAAATCAAACGCAAGATGAATTTACACACAATATTTAATTTTCAACTGAAGATATAAAATTAGGTAGGTCTATAAAGCGGATAGAGAAAGCTCTCATTTCACAGAGAGTCGACAATGATAACTCAGATCTATAGAAAGCACGTAAGCATCGAAAGGTCCTGTGTTCGATTACTGGTCCAGTACAGAGTTTTCTGTATCTTTACGTTAATTCAAACCTGGGAAATTTTTTTCTCTTTTTGAATTGAACTATGTTTGTTAATATTATCAGAGAAAAAATAGTTTTAAAGTCCGGTATTTTTTTTAAAAAATAAGCTTTTGACTCTGTTTTTGGTGATATGGTTGAATAATGTTTCTTTATGAGACTGTTTGAAAAGTAATAGTAAGTTGTGTGTAGAAATACTTCTACTTCAGATTGAAGGGAAAATAGTCTAAATACGATTGGTTAATAGGATTTATCCAATGGGAAATATTACGGAAGCAAAATTATACATTTACTAGTTTTTTCAGTTAATTAATTAAACGACCAATATGTTACAAAAAATAATAAAATAGAGGGACGTTTTGCTCCTTTTCTTGATACCTCCTCAAGTACACAAGTACAATTGATATAAATTAATTCTGTTTTTTATGAAAATACTAAAAGATTAAAGAAAACAGTTTGTATGTAAAAGTAATATCAGAAAAAATTAAATAAAGTTATATGAATATAAAACAGAAAAATTAGTTAAAAATAATTTCCTGTAATAAGTAGATGAATTTATCACACGATAAGAAAAAGGTATAGTGCAATTCTGAAAATATAAAACAAAATATACAATTAATTTCAATCAATAACATTAAAATGTTTTATATAAAAATTGTTTTATTTAAATCTTTTTCTTGTAGAAGTCATATATTTGAGGATGTTCCAAGTAAAGGAAAGAGCCTGTGTTATTTGTTTGATTAAATTTCCTTTGAAATGTTGGCCAGCCAATATATTCAATTAATGTTAGATAAGTATATTTTCATAGCTTTCACCGATAAGTAAAATAGTTGAATGAATTTAATAATCTTCGTTTCACATCTCATCCGCGTAAGTGTAGAATCAATATTTCAATCCCAATACTGACAAGGGGAGCCCCTATCTGGCCTATGACAAGCCGCTGTTCTTTCCAGCAAACCTACATTCTCGACAGAGCTGTCACATCGCTAGATGCTACACATTTCAGGTCCCCTTTCAGGTTCAGTGCTCCGTAGTTTGACAGCTGACAAAAGGCCAATCTAGCCTGCCAATCCTCGAATCCATTGAAGGCCCCATCCGAGTACATCCGGCTACTTCACGGCAATCATTCATAATTCAGAGCTGCATCCAGAATTTCAACTTAAAAATATAACTTCAATATAGTAAAGGATAGATCATTTTTAAATTCGCATATAAATAAAAAACATCATATGAGATACAGAAATCATAAATTTGTCATTTGTTGCCCTGAATTTCTCATTGCATAAGTAATGCACAACTGTGTAATACTATGCGGAAAATACTTCATAGGTTGTTATCGCACGCAGTTGTAACTTATGCGCGCGAAAATTGTAAACCGGAACTTTATAAAGCATCAAATACTACTATAAAACCATTTAGATAAATTATGCATATATTCCTACGGTATTTTGTGGGTAAGTGGAAAAATTTGGTAATGCAATAGAAAATTAAAAAATAACTAAAAATATTCGAAGTAGTGGTTGGTTTTCTATTCTGAAGCTAGCTGCGTACCTGGCGTGACCCGGGATTTCTTTATATTATTCCAGTATCGTATTTCATTCAGTCCATAATCTCTTTGTCACACATGATTAAACCTGCAGCTAGCATGCCACATATATGAACCTTTACCTTATTACGTCCCCTACCCTATCAAATCTGACGGAATATTAATTTAATCACAACCGGGGTGATAACTCACAGTACTTTAAACAAGCACAGCAGCTTAGAAGACTCAAAAGAACCGATTAATTTCATTCTCCTGCACCTTAAGAGATGCGAAAATATTCGTTATATTAAGATACACAAATATACTCTTTAGAGATTAAAAAATACTTCCGGTACGTTGCGAAAAATAAATATAAGTACCAGTTTCACCCCCAATAGGGTCAGAAATAGAATTAAACTCAGCGACTTCCAAATCTCCGAATAGACACTAATCTCGGGTTGATGCGTTCATCCATACCCTACAGTTGCAATTACTTGGATGAAATATTTCTGTCGCTTTCACAACGACTTGATAGGCATTTTATACTTGCACTTTCACACCGAAAGAAGTTAATTTCAGCAATTTCTTGCATTTGTTGAACGTGCCTAGGCTTTTCTGGCCTCTTCCCAATATCACTCAAAGTCAATGGACGAGACTGCGCATCGTCTACAATTATTACTCGTTTACTGTTCACAATGTCCGTTTAATACGCCAGCTATTATTACGTGGTTTCTTAACCCTTGAAATATTAATCTTTCACCACTACATACGCATGCATTGAAGATTAAAAATCTACTATTTATTATAAACAAACTTTGATCTTTGGTTTCCGATGGCCCGACATTACCCGACATCCAACCCGAACATGTCTGAATAGTCAAATTCATACTGTCACTTACTTTAAATTAGAGTCTGTTCGACATGGAACTTTTAGATTTTGTAGTTCAAGTATTGATATTACGTTTTCGCGAAACATATTTCCCGGTTTCACTGAATTGGATCGCACCAGAGTTTCTTGCAACATGATGCTTTTGTCAAAAGAGAAAAGTCCCGAGTTTTAACGATCCACAATAATCCATACGACATGACAGAAGGATGAAGTCTGGTCGATTGTAAACTTTGTTCAGCTTTAATAATTTATAACGTAGTATTCATGACAGACTGTATCAAAGTTGTTAAGATAGCATAATGACTGTGCAGTTGAAAACTTAAGAAATACAAGTCTTGATGCTTGATAATTGGTATCGTTCTTTTAAGTGCCAATTACATGCGGAACCGAGCCACTGATTATAAAGACCACAAAGAATGGATTCGTTAAATGAAACGAAATCATTGTAATTTAATAGCATAGGAAGGGCATTGGAAAGGGGTGGATGCGGAAGGTAGAGAAAGACCGCCAATAGTAGACTAGGGTCCCCGGGCTATAGTTTAAGGATCCTATCCGACTTTTCACCTAGAAAACCTGCATCTCGTAGGTTGGGCTAATGGGTACTATTCTCACGCCCTTCCGAACGACAGGAAATGAGTTTGCTGTGGGGTCGCAGCATTCCCTTCTCCGTGTCTGTACCAGTATTAGGGGGCAGTTGACCGACTGATCCAATGGGATCAGCGAACAACTCTTACCGTATTACCTATAATAGGTAAGCTGCCTCGGCATGTGCGAACTTTGAAAAAACCAGAGAGGGTACGGGGAATTCCAACATAGTCAGGTGAGCCTCGCAGATGGGGAAAAGTACCTTCGAGAGTAAACTCCCACAGGCACTCTTCCTATCCCACAAGCCGTCAAAAAAGGATGAAGAGAAATATTACAGCAATACATAAATAAATACGAGGAAAAAGGGAAAGAAAAAATTCAAATCAATACTCAGACCGCATTGTTAATTCCGTTTGTTGGAGAGGAAGGTAAGGCGATTTGTAGCTACAAGCCACACTACCCATTAATTTTAAAAGAAGTGACGATCAATAAAGAAGATCCTCTGCGAAGAAAACTCTCCTCAGGCTTCGGAATTACTGAATAATTCGGTATTTCTCGAAATAAAAAGTATATTGAAGTATATTTCTTATCGAGAGTTTTGTAAGTTCCAATATTGAGTTATGCGCAATTGATTTCTCGGAAATAGGCAAAAAGGAACAATGACAATTCAGACAGGGGATACCAATTGTTTTATACAGAAATACCATTTTTTCAGGTCAAAACTATCAGATTACAACGAAAAGCAACCAATGAATTTTTATGTTAAAAGTGTTAAAAATTTAGTTTCCGAACAAATAAGACCAAATTATAATAACCTTTCATATCTAACGAAATATGTCAGTATAATTCTATTGGAATAAAGAGTACAACTAACAAAATATAATAAATGAAATATATTTAAAGGCAGGAAAACAGAGCCTCTGTATATATTAGTACGCTCTACAAGTTGTCTAACTGAAACGGTTCTTTCAGTCGACTGAATGAGTGTAAAAATAAGTACAGAAATGTTTTTGTGCAGCTAAATACAGACTTTATAAAAATGTTAATGATAATTATATATGATTGATTCAGGAAAATATACGTATAAATATAATATAACTTAAAATCATGTTATTTATGTTTCGTAGCTATTTTTTACGACCTCCTATGGTGTAGTGGCTAGCCTCCAGTTGCTGCCTCAAACCCAGAGGTCCCGGGTTCGAATCCTGGCATGGGCTTGGATATTTGTGTTGTCATTGTCGAGAAGACCGGGATTAAGACTGTTAGAGGATCGATACGCTGACCACGTGCCACTCCAAATTCGGAATGTGTCATGCGAGATGACAGTCCACAGTCGACTCGGTGGGCCCAGGCCCTCAATGGGCTGTAGAGCCATGGAGAAAGAAAGAAAAAAGCTATTTTTTAATGTTATACGAATAATAATTATTTGATATCAATTTAGATCGATATTGACTTGATATGACATTTTACAGTATATGCAGTATAGAATTATAAGATAGAAAATGAAATATTAATATAATTACAAGAAAAATCCTTAGCTAGAAATCGTACTGTTGGAAGTGAGTAAAGTGATATTCGAAAATTCGTTCGAGATATGAGGAAAATTCATAACATTCATACATGTATAGGTTATAAAAATAAGCACTTCTGTTTTAGAATGTAGTTGAGCAGCTCTCATGTAACGAACCTGCACTTAATGAAAGCCCTACTTGTGATGGAACTGAAACTCAATATTAATTACTCAGTAGTGTTCCAAGTCGTGGCGGCTTTGTACGCCTCCACTGTGGCCAGGCTTTTAATCAGTGACACACTCATTGCATTTCGAGGCATCATTCTCTCTGAATAAATATGTGCGTCCATTGAACCGTAGCAGTTCAGACGATAACGTGGTTTATTTTATTGGATTCCTCTTTACCCTGCTAATGCAAGCAACTATTGCCGAAGTGTATACCTTGAAACAAGAAAATTATTGCACTCTGGGATATAATTGTGTAATTTCAAATGTATAACTAAATTTTTACCTTTAATTTTACTGTAATAATTACATATTTCAGAGGCTATTCCTTTATTATTTACTATCTGGGACCCGGCGTTGCTCGGGTATTTATTTATATTATCCCGGTAATTATTTAATTTTTGGTCAACATGTAAATAAACCGACATTGAAAACGTCACAATTTAATTACTGCCAGTATCTCGAGAGAGTACAAAATACCCCCGGCACAATAGTAGGAATAAATATATTTTCAGTACTCTAACATAATTAAATTTTTCCCCCACTTAATGGTTAAATGTTTACTTAAATCACATATTAGAGGTCATAATGTAACACAGCGACTTGCATTACACTAGTTTCCACAATAAACTCGATACTTTCCTTTTTATTTTCATATTAGCAGTTACTAAATTTTTAAATTTATCTGAGGCGAGATAAAAACCAATTTATCAATTTATGTATACATCGTATCTACGATCCGCATAAGTTAATTTTTTCTCAGTCTGCTGCAACAATAGATACTTGATGTGGTCCTAAGACTGGTCTGATGCAACCCTCCATGCTAACCTATCCTGCGCAAGCCTTTTCATTTTTTCATAAATAGCACAAAACCATCCTCCATAATCTGCTTAGCATATTCTATCCTTGGCTTCGCTCTTCTGTTCTTGCCCCACACACTTCCCTCTAATGCTAATTTCTACAAGACCCTCCTGCCTTTAAAACGAGCCTATTAATCTATTCCTTCTTTTGGTCAACGTCCACCATATTGTTCGCTTTTCCTATATTCACTTTAGAACTTCTTAGTTAGTGATTCTATCCACCCATCTGATTTTCACCATTCGCCTATAGCACAACACTTCAAAGCCTTCTATTCTTTTCCTTTCCGGAGCTCCTATCGTCCACGTTTCGCACTCATATAACGCAACACTCCCCATACGAATATTTTTAGCAACGATTTCCTAATATTCACACTTATATTACTCGCAAGTAAATTCCTCTTTCACGAAAGCCTTCCTTGCCTGTGCTATCCTACTCTTTATGTCTCCTATACTTCTACCATCCTTAGTTATTACGCTTCCCAAGTAGCAGAATCCCTTAACTGCCGTCAAAATATCCCTTCCTAATCTAACATCCTTTGTTATTCCACTGTTTCCCAAACTATATTCAATTACCTTGGTTTTCCCTCTATTAATCCTAATTTTTAACTCTTTCTCCAGGAATCCATTCATGCCATTCATTATGATGTCCAGGTCTTCTTCTGATTCCTCTAATACTAAAATATTGTTGGCAAAACATAAGGTTTTTATTTTTTCTCCGCAGTATGATTCTTTTTCCATATTCTGTTTTAACTTTCTTCATCACCTGTTCTATATATAAGTTAAACAGCATGGGTGACAGGCTGCATTCTTGTGTAACTCCTTTCTTCATTATGGCTTTCTTTTCTTTAACTTTATTTGAATTACTGCTGTCTTCTGTAGAGGTTATGTATAAGCCTCCTTTCTCGATATTTTATTCCAGTGCTCTTCAAAATCTTTAATCGTTCACATTATCAAAAGCTTTTTCTAAATCTATAAATGCCATCAACGTAGTCATATGCACAAATATTAAAATTAAATATCCTTGTTTTAAATCCTTGAATTTTCATTGAAATCCGTAGAATCGTTTCGGAAACTTTTTGAGACAAACATACGTTCAGACCGACACTTTAATTTTATTTATTGGTATAGATAAACTTCTATCTGGTAACTTTCTTATAAATTTTATTTTAATTTCTAATATTTTCATACATGCTTCATGAAAATAACTTGACTTCGTAGAGGCAATTTTATTATTAAAATATTTGTATAACTAGAACGAGTGGATTGATACAAAATATCCGATTGAAAGTAAAAAAAAGAATATTGGAGTACCATAATTTATTTCGTTAACTTCTAATTTCTTCTCTTGAGTTGAACTTTAATAGATGCCCGTAATAAAATATGTGTTTCACAAGAATGTAATAAACGTAATTGCTAGTGCTGCCGGTTCTCATACCTTGACCTCATTTAATCGATAAAAAATTCATTTAATTATTGAATTTGAGGAATCCAACGTAACACGACGATTACGATATCATTATTATTCAATAACTGAGTAGAAGTCAGTTCTAATAATTTCTGCATACGAGTCGGGTCACCTAATTAATGAGTTTTAAATTTGTTACTTGGATGCTCTTCCAACTGCCTCTAATTTTTAGTAACAGCTGACGAACTAAGTCCACATAAAGCAAACGGTAAGGGTGAAAAGGAAGAGGAATTATATAAGATAAGAAGCACTCCGCAATTTCTTACTAAACTAAACTGGACTACGGGCCATTCTAAAACACTGGATTTTATTACAGTGGATAACATGGATTAAAGGTTTATTTTAACAACTAAATTCTATTTTATTGGAAAAATATTTAAGGCTGGAAATAACACTGATTTTAACTTTTTTTTAGCATGAGTGTGACTGTTGGTGCGTATTACAAATTAAGGGTCAATCATCGGATCATTGTTATAGTAGTTCCTCGCTAATAATTATTAAACCTAGTTTATGTAATTACAACGATGAAATTCAGCTTCAATGGAATTCATTATTTTTCAGAGAGAGGAAACTTTCGGAATCCGTATAATGATAAACATAAAAATTATTATAAATGTGCTATTATTGAGTTTCACCCTATATTATATTCAAATAATTCACCTTCCAGTCAAAATGCTTTAAATATCAGCTACTTCCGTTCACTAGATGAAAAATGTAGTGTATTGTTTAAAATCGATCGGAAGAGAAACTTATAAAATTGAGTGATTATTAACCAATATTCGCTATCATAACAATGACATACACGCAATGTGTCTAGGACACCAAATTAACAATCCAAGAAAAGAGAAATGTCTGCCTGCTCCTTCCTGAATGCTACAAATGCACATTTGATCCGAGTATATATTAGACTCCTATGACTATGAAATAAAAACGTCCTAAGATGCCTACCGACTAATGCACTTTTCTTTCGTTTTCCCCAAGGTAATGTAACCTATAACAAATAAAGTACAACAAATAATTCACAATTTAATATTAATAGTTCTTAATAAATATTGTAGCGCAGTAGGACCTTTCACATAATTTTATTCACGTGTCTTTGAATATAAATGATCGATATTCAGCAGGAATATTCTAATTTGGAGACAGACAGGCAAGAGGTGGGTTTTCCCCGTGTTTGGGTGCCGGGCTGAAAACATGTCCGTCTGCAACTACAAAATATTAGGCTTGTTTTACGTAATTAACCTTTATCCTTCAAAATTTACCAAGGACACTATTCTCTATTCTCTATTTCCCACGCTAGACGAAGGATGCATAAAGATTGGCGAACACACGTCACGTGGGATGGCGCTTTCCATTGGGGAAGGGAAGATAATAGTTAAGCTTTGAGGTGAGAAATGAGGAGTGTAGAACAAGACGTTGAAAGGGAGGAGGAAGCGAGTGAGTTGTTCAAGACGTTGAAAGTGCTACGAAGATAGAGTGGAACAAGACGTTGAAAGGTCTAGGAAGCAGAGAGGCAGAGAGGAAGGGAACAAGAAGCCGAGGAAATAGGAAAGAAGATAGAAATTAATAATTAATAAGTCAGTGATGATACAGAGTTGAAAGGGCGGTGAGTATTGTAACGATCCGTTACTTTAGTATACACATTTTGTTTCTCGTAATTTTACTGTAAAGTTTCTCCCAGCTGCTACAAATTTCGATCGACGTTATGGAAGTTAATTGTTGGCGATGAGCTGTGTTATCAGTTTATTGTTCGCGAAATAATTCTAGTTCAATGAACGTAGGCTTTCCCGGTGAATAATTCTGATGAAATCTTCACGGTAAACCAACCGGGTCAGGTTTTTAAACAAATACAACGTTTCTGTGGCCATTTTCTGCCACCATCTTCAGGCTATCTGAAGACGGAGGCAGAAAATCGCGCAGAAACGTTGTGTTTTTTTAAAAACCTGACCCGGTTGCTTAACCGTGAATATTTCATCCGAATTCTAGTTCAAATAAATAAAAATAATAATTCGCAACCCGACCTGCAAGTGTGAGAATGGAAGAAGGAAAACTACTACGCAGAACTTCCGAAATTGTTGAGACGATGAAACAGGTTTGTCACGAGCTTGAAATCTCTGTTGAACGTTGTTATACCAATAATGAACCTTGAGAAACCCTTCGAAAATAAACAATGGTCCCCTTTAACAATTATACATGATTTTAAATAATGCGCAGGACACACTAAAGTAATATTAATTATATATATAATTAATATTTTTAAAATCACAAAATATTTTATTAGATAATTTAAAATAATAACCTCCTATTATCAATTACAATATGATTATACAACGTTGCGCTCTGCCGTACGCCAGCTCGTGGGAATTAGGTTTTAGTAATTGTTCAACTTTTTAATTAAAATAGTAAAATGATCCAACTCTATTCAACTATATATACATCTTGTTATTTTGATGTCTGATACATTTTTTGGACAGTATTCTGTAGGCTAATTATTGTTCATATATTTTTGGGAGAAAGCCTGTAGTTCACGTCTTAAAATAGTTTTATTCCATAAACTTTCAACACATTCGTGTTGAAAGTTTATGGAATAAAACGTTTAATCAATACTAGGAGCCACCATTTATGTAATCGAAAGCTTTGGATGTTTTTGTAATAGGTCAATATTTAGATATTCGAGTTATATTTTACAATAAATTTAATAGATTATAATTATTAGTGCTTTTACACAAGCACAACGGAAATCCTACTATTTCCTTTTAATATGGTTGTTTAATTTTACAATGCTTAGCTATGAAATCCTCTATGTATTCAAATAAGTTTATGGGTTTCATATATTAAATGACTAAATGCGAGTGTTGCGAAAACACTTACGTACAATATTCATGTAAAAAAGCAAAAATATTAATTTAAATTTACGAAAGAATATTTGTTAAATATTACTTACATTTTAAATTTTGCATCCCACTTTAACAGGAATGCAGGTTTTTAATTAAATTAGCGGAAATATGAACTTTTTGTTGGTGGAGCTTTTCCTGATTAATTTGAGAAAAAAAATTATCAACATGATACATTGGCACATAATTAAGGTTCAATCTCAATGTATATCACCTTCTAATACGTAAATATACTCATAGAAAAATGCTTGAATCCTATAAATGCGAAATAATAAATTATTTAAAACTGAGTAATGACAACTGGCGAATAAAAATTTCTGGGAGTTAAATATGGGCAATAGATAAATGTGTTTTGTGCATATATGATCGTAAACTTAATCCCTCATTAATGTGACAAAACAATCATTTCCATAACTTTATTGATAACTTCTGGTATTTTTGCGTACAGATATTAAAAAATATTAATTAACTGCAATAATTTTGTGTTTGCCATTTTATTCAATAAATATCTGAAAGTATAGAAATGTTAGCTTGATGTAACTAAAACTGAGGTGTTACATATATATGGATTCTTCTATATATTCAAACAAGTTTATAGTTTTCATTTCAGAGTAATTAGGATATGCATTATCTTTCAAAGTTTAAAAATAGTTTGAAGAAAATTTAAGAAATTTGTTAACTAATTCTACAAAACCACTCGTTATTATCGAAGAAAATAATTTTCATTTAACTATTAAGAATTATTGAAATTAAATTTATTTATAACGGTTTGTACCAATGCTAACCAGAATTACATCAAATAAATAAATAAAATATTTGGCAATGTATATCCGACAAACGAAAAACTCGCATAATAGAACATGAAAACCACGTCACGTTATATATACAAAAGTACACAGTTGTTTCTAGACATATATATTTTAAAAAACATAATTTAGATTGGAAAAATGTGAAACTTGTATGGGGATATAATTTACTTCTCAAGAAATGATATGCAACCGATATGCATTCAATATGAAAAGTAATAAAAACAATATACATAAAATGTACGACACCATCTTCTTAAAACAATTTAACTTTCGCATACTGCCGTTCTAAAATTTAACTGGCTAATTGTAATAAATCATTTCTGCCGAAGCCGAAAAACCAAATGATGTAATGTTTTTTCTATTAAGTCTTGTATTTATTTATCTATCGTATTTTATTGATAAGTACATATTAACTAAAAAGTATGTACCCATCATTAATATCGTTTTTGAAAAATTTGCTTGTGTGATTACCTGATGAAACACACAAAGATGGACGAAAAGTTGTAATTGTAAATATATTTATTAACTCTTTTGCTGACAAATTTGGCTGTATTAAAATTATTACTCAAATAAAGTCAAACTATAAGAATTTATAAAATTGCCATACGAAATAAGCTTGATTTAACTCAAAATAAGAATTTTGAAACGTTGTTTTATATTGAGGTTTTAATCTGTACGATGATACAACATTGTTATTTGTGATTCCGGCAAATGGGACGCTAGGAGCAGCGTAGGTATTAATTAATCGGTAACTACCTTGTTTTCGTCTTATGCAGGCAGGAGATAATAGGATTGAGAAACTGTTAATTAGGATTGTTATTCTTAAGCATAGAACAAGGGGCGTGCTGACAAACACAGCCTTCGGCCTGATTTTGCGTTCCCAAGTACTTCAGTGTTCAGGTTTAATATTACACCGGTGTTTGCCCTCTGAAATCGTCTTCCTTCCTCGGACCCTTTTCCTTCATCCTCCTCGGATATTCCTGCTATCGCTGCAGAGTTGTTGGGAGAGTTCCTCGTGCAAGGAAATTCCGCTGGGGCGGAAATGGCAAGATAGAGCTTCCCATTCCATAGCCAGCTTTCGTCTTCATTTCTCCTTTCTTTTTACGCTTCCTTCCAGAACGACTAAAGAATTATTAAAACGGAAACAGAGATGAGTGGAGGGGAAAGCTGTCATCCTTGAATCCGATTAAGTAATCGCTGGACGTAAGGAAAGGATAAACGAGAAAGAGGCAAGCACGCAGACAGAGGGATCCCACGGAAAGCCAAATAAATCAACGAGATTCCGTACCCTCTCCAGCAACTGCGATACCGCAGAACTGCGCTCATAAATCTCCTTTAAATGAGCATAATGCAGAAAAAGACGCAAGGCAGGAACATCAATCCGGTGATTTATCTGCGGTGCGACCATACTGTCCAAATACAGAAATTAGCATTCATCATTGACTAGAGCTTAATTAAACCGCATTTATTGCACGTAAACGAGTAAGCGCTCGTGTGTGAAAGTATTTGATTTATCTTTCATAATTAAGCAACTGGTACGCACCGAGAAGAAATGAATGACTATTAATTTATAGAAAGGGAGATTTGTTTTATGAAAATTTATATAAATAATGAAAATAAGCCAAATTATAAAATTAAATTTATATTAAAACGAGACATTTTAATGCGTATAGAAAAATAATTAGATTCAGTTTAAATAGGATCGATTGTTTAGGTACAGGGTTAGTAGTCAATTTCAGCTGAGTGGTGAGCGAGAAATGTGTTTTCCGTCGCCATAGCAACGGTTACCGGTAATTGAACAGACGCGACGACGTCTGTTTGTGTCTTCCGCAGACAGACAGACAGTATTTATGACGTCTGCAGCATAAACAAGTACTTGAGATGCAGTCGCCGCCGAAAAGACGAATACAATAAATTCACGTCTCTCTCGTCAGCAATTCACACACTGAATGCAAGTGATCAGATCTGCAGCTATACTCCGCGAATCTTGTATCGTCGTACAACCTATACTCTACACTCAGTATCCTTTACAGTTGTTAGAAATACAATTATAATTATTGCAGGACTTAAAATTTATGAGAGACAAGTTCGGATGCAGTGATTATGGAATAAATCCACGTAATCAATATTACAGAAAATGCGAATACGCTAATAAGAAACAAGCTGATTGTTGTAGAATTTCGATATTATTCCCTACGTTTACAGTATGCTAGCTGGGTATTTACTTCGACAATAATTTCTTTGGTCAACATGTGATTTAAGGCGGATTGACACAATACGTCACGTCAATGTCATGCCGCTGACCGGCAACGTCATGTAAAGCCAGCAGCCTATTCACCGCAATACACCAGCTTACACTGTTGTTCACTAGTGTCTCGCCCCAATTTCTACAATTTAATACAGACGATTTAGCAATGATTTTATTAATATTAGACGAGGAAGAAGAGAACTGCAATAAAACTTATGATAGAGAAAAGACTTTCCAAGTGTAGAGTATTAATAAAATCTTGTCGGGCTTCAAGGCCTTCAGGTGAAGACGATGGATAGAACAGCCGTGGAAAGGTTGTGTTTTGACGACGAAGTGACTCAGCTGGAAGCCCCAGAAGATTTTATTAATGAAATAAAACTCAAAAATGTGGATACGAAAAATATTTACCGTGAGAAATCTTGTTGGAGAATACAAGTTAGGAACAAGAAGGTGATGAAATTTACTTTTATAAATATTTTAGAATATCTCAAGAAAAGTTTTATGTATTTTTGTCTAAAATTGAATACTAAATTCAAAAGTAAAACTACTTTTTGAGAAGAAATTGGTTCTAAGGAAAAAAAAACAAAAATAAATCAAATTTGTTTTAACTGAATTTATTTAATAAGAAACTAGAAAATTTTTTAAGTTAAAAATAATACATCTGTTTTAATCTTCATAAACGATCTGTGACGATGAAGCGGCTGATCTCGAAAATGTAGTTAAAGAGCGAGTATTCAATGACTCATGTGGAGTGGACGTTCAAATTTGTTCAGATTTGAGATATTTCGTGATGTTCAACGGTTCGAGCCATCGGAAGTGGCATTTTGAATTCAATAAAAATATCACGTCATACCATTTCATATTGTAAATATGACCACTCCAAGTCATATACTACACCAAAAAGTTTAGTTTTTGTCATATGTTGAAATTCTGGTCAAAATATTTCACTGTAGTGGTTAATTAATTTTTTAAGAACACGAACTTTAATAATCCTGTTAATATACTTATAACGTGAACTTTAAAATTCCTCACGAACAAAAGATTTGAAGCTTGAAGTGTAAATCATGATTCACTGTAGAAAATAACGAAAACCACCAAATCTTCAATATAATAAAAACATGAATTTTGTAAAATGTCGTTAATTGATTGGAATCATTACTTAAACTATTATAATGACCGATATTTTCCTATTTGATCATTACTAAATACATGAAATTAAGAAAACACACATGACTAAAGATTCTGAAGAATTGTCGTATGAAATTAGGAACTTAAGCCTTTGCAATTGACAACAAATCTACTAAATTATAACGAAATAAACGTTTTTTTGGCCCTTTAATATTTAGTGAAGGTCGTATTGCAGGATATAATTAGCCAAATGTCGGGTTGCCATGATTCCATGAAATATGTCTGGTTAACAGGTAATTATATAAAAACGCAAATATAGAAAATTATCCATTAAAAAAAGTATTTTTTTATGTTATCATGTTTCCATGTTTTCATGTGTTCTTGTATTTCCGTTTAAAATTTATCAAACGTGAGCGTAGCAGAATGTAAACTAATAATTATACCATATTGATCGCAATTAAATATGACGTATTTTTATGTATTCTGAATCTCTGACGTCACAGACTAACGCATATTCTCATATTTTTAAGTATAATTTCTTCCACGCCGGCCTCTGTGGTCTAGTGGCTAGCGTCACTGCCTCGTACAACAGAGGCCCAGGGTTAGATTCCTGCCAAGGGCTCAGGTGTTTGTGTACTTCTTTGACGTGCTGTTGGCCAATCCCCAGCACACTTGAAACTCAAATTGATTAAAAGAATGGCGATCTCTCTGCCAAAAACCTCGACATCAGAAGGTATCAGAAAACAAGGTTAAGATAGAAAAAAGGAAATTTCTTCCACACTTTCCGCAGTGTTAATCTCCTGGGCTTTAAGAACATGTGTATTAAGTTTTGTAGAAATTGTTTGACATAGAAAAGTACAACAAATTTTATTTCATAAATTTATATCTTAATATAAAACAAATATTTAAAATTGTAATTAGACTATCTAACAAAAAATGTCAATATAATGTGATGAATTAATAGGCAACTGAAACACACTTTATCGCAAAACTGAATTGCTGGTTGCAAAATGTGTTGATTATATAATGTCTTATGAAACATATTATTCCTACATTATAAAATATGTTAGTATAAACCTAGTTTTTAAGTAGTTAATTGTACCAAGATATGAATAATATCAAAATCTGTCTTATGTTTGCGAACGAATAGCATTGGACGATGAAGTAATTGAAAAATCAATAATAAAATGTGGCGATAAAGAAATTGTCAAAGACTAAAACGAAAGCAGTGCTTGACCGGTGGGTGTAGCGTACGTATTTTACAGGTAAATACTTGTAAGTCAATGTGCTGGGATGTATCGTCTATTATCAGCCTCACTTGTTGACTCTCGTTTATATAAGGTAGATTATGGTGACGTAGTGACTCCCTGGAAGACGAGTCTCTCCAATTTCAACGGCCTTTTGGACGGCGGATGAGCAGATTAAGTCATGAGCACCCTCTCTTCTGTGGGGGAAACAGCCCCTTAAAGGCGGGTGAATCAGGAATGACAAACCACATGTGGGTCTGTAAATAGCCCACTGCATTTAAGACCCTACGGTTATACCGAGGATATGTGGTTATCTACATCTTATTGTCGGATTCTTCCTGGAAAATATATTATGCAGGTTCATATCTCGTCGGACTAATCAGGTGAATAACATCAGAAATGAAACGAATAGTTTTCGGGATCAATGAGTTTAAGGTTATACATTAAATAGGACTTGAAAATAGACAATTTCAAATTAAGTATAATGCATTAAGTTTATTTGTCTGACATTGGATAGTTAATTAATTAATAAATGGTACAGACTTATGAGAGAAACTTTATTATATTTAAAATTTAATATGACTTGCATCGTTTCGTCTCCATTATTAAATTAGGCAACATTTGAGAAGTCAAGTCTATAAAATTAATTAAAATATGTATATCAACAAATAAATGAAATATAGAAGCTACAAAATATATAAAAACATGCTCTAAACCTAAAAATTTAGAATTTGATGGACTTCTTTCACGGCTCCTTGGACCGAGATGCTTCAATTTTCAGGTGAAAAATGACGTTAGTGTTGTGTGAAAAATATGAATTTATTTCCATGCCCACGTTTAAGTTACAAACTAAATAAGACTATAAAAGAAAAGTAGAATAAATTATATTAAGATTTTTTGTGTAATTATTTAATTATTGTTCATTAGAATATATAACATATCGCTCATTAATCTTGAAAAATAAAATTTTTCTTCATCTAAAATTTCATGAGACCATTATATTTCACGTGTTTTTAGTGCGGAATTTAACGTTTGTTTACAGATTAATGAGTAGCATCATTAGGTTTGCACACAATGAAACCTTTAAACTTTAAAAATATTTAAACAGATGAAGTCAACTCTAAAGAACAACTACGGTCATACCAAAACAAAGCCATTATAGATTTCTAATTAATAATTAATAGTAATTTAGTAATTATTTTTTACAAAGGACATCTTTGGTTGAACAGTGTATTCAAACTTAAATGAATTAAACGATACACTTCGTAAATATTCTATGAATTGATTCCAAGTGTTTAACAAGAAATATAAGCCAACCGAACAATTATAAGAATGTTAATATGATGTCAGCAAGAACTGCAAATTTCCACCATCTTGTCTAAAATATGTTGAAGTAAATTCACCTAAAATTAGACTCAAATATCAACTTTTTTTTATCTTAATAGAATTAATGTTATTACATCTTTCATATTTATAATGAATTTTAATGCTTTTACTATTAGTGCTGATTAGCTCTGATAGATATATCAATCTTTGAATAATGTAATTTCGTTGACACTAAGTTAAAACGATTCGTGACGACTATCGGATTAATTAATTGACAGAGAGAGCGCAAACTGTTTCATCCAACGGCAGTCATTCTGCTACTCACACAGAGTTGAACAGAGGCTCACAGGTATATAACTACAAAGTTACTTTCAGTAGGAAGTAGGCCATTGATGAAAGATAATTTATTGAGAGATGAGCTATTTTTAAGATAGTATTGGCATAATTTGAGAGAGAGATTTGAAGGAAATGAACATAATTTTGAAGACTAGCAGAGAAATGTAGATAGATTTATGAGCAAAATTATAGATATTTTCTGAAGCTATTTAAACATTACTATACAAAAATTTACAATTCTTGGGCGCAGAGCATGTCGGTACCCGTTCTCTTAATAGCTGCGGCTAATCCATCATACATTTGGACACCCAGTTCCATAATTACCGGTGAACAAGCATCAAGACCCGTTAGCCCAAATAAATTAAGTATATTCTTAATTGTTTCTGAATGATGGACACGGACTGTAATGAAAATAAAGTATTTATTGCGTCATGCAGGACCCGCGGGAATGTTCTAGATGCAGTAGCTCCTTAGTGCGAAAGAAATTTCAGTCAGTTACTCAGTCAATTCAGAAGGTTAAAGGAAGGTTGTATACGTAGTAAGTAGTTAGTGAAATCAGTCAATAGGTTAAGCCGGTCAGAGATCTGCTGAGCGATGAAGTGTGCAGAGTAGCACTTATTACATTTCGGCGATAATAAGATTAGTGTGATCGGTAATCAAGACGCGAGGCATATTACAAGAGTATGTACCCTGAGAGAGGCAAATATTTGGTGTGTATGCTACTCCTACCGTGACTTCGCTCCCTCATCGTGACTATACAAGTAGTGAACACCTTGATTAATGGTTCTGAACATTGCCTTTACAATATTTATAAATGTAATTTTAAAAAATGTCTGATTATTGGGGCCACATAATATATTCTGAGAAATTATAAATAAAATAGTGCGCTTATCTAACTTAAATTGAATAAATAAGATATAAGAGTCTGAATGTAGTGGCAGCAGCACAAAATTTTCTGTTAATGTTTATAATGCATATTATATATATATATATATATGAAGAGGGGCCCGAAATTTGGGAACGAAATGGCTTACATAATTTTCTATTAATGACTTTTGGTCATCTTATTGCATACAGTGTTAAAGTATTATATTGTTTGTATGCTAACCCGCAAGATTTTACATTTTTCGCATCAAATAAACTGGCAATTTGAAGCGTATATTTAGTGATTTTGTTGTATACTGCGTAATAAATTTTAAATGTATACCAATCTAACAAATACCAATTCATGACAGGAGACAACTTTGATAAAACAAACCACTAAGCTCTCTGCGTCATCAGAATTTTTTCTTTTTATTCCATTGTCATTATAAAAGCAGAATGATTTAGCCTCATGCACCTATATTTATCGAAGTTCTACGTCGAAGAGCACCACCACTGTGAAATAATACTGAGGAGAGTTTTGTTGTTTGCTTTAATAAAATGTGTATTAATCTTTAAAGACGTTTGGTTCGTCTCCCATTAGCAAATTAAATAATTATTTTTTCAATAATTATAGGTTTAAATTTGACTGAAAACAACGCGGGGCTATTAAATGAAACCCTAAACATATTTCAGAATATAATACAGTATATTTTAAATATATATATATATATATATTTATTAGTCCCACGTTATTCTAAATAATTGTAAAAATACTGTATTATATTTTGTAGGTCTAAATTTGGCTGAAGTTAAGGCGGAGTTATTAAATAAACTCAGAAATATTTCAGAAACTTCATCTTAATTTAAACAAAATAAAACTGACTGTAACCGGCCCAATATATGGCGCAGAGTCTGCGCCGTACTCATACATTTTTGTATTTTTTTAAGTTCTTAAAATATGTTGTTCCTTAAATAAAACGTTCATTAAAATTACAAGTTATTTTTCGGTAAACAGAACAAACAGATGGAACAACTACTTTAGTCTTAAAATGAAATTAATTGTTTATGAGTAAAAATAGCTCAAATTTCATACGTGTGTGCTTGTGTGTATGTTCCGCATATTTCAACCAAATTTTGCACACAAGTTCTTTCCTACGGAAAGCCAGCACTGTTGGGGTAAGACACGGCTACCACCCATAGGAGCAGGGGTGGGCGGAAATTTTAAAACTTGCAAAATCGGCTGATATTTAAGTGAAACAAATACTTTTCTGGGCCAATTACTTTTACGGTGTTTCCCGCGACACCACCTTACAGACATTTAGAACAGGATACAACATTATGACCTTACGTAGCCTGTATTTTGCGTGCGGCGGTGTCGACCACGTTTGCGAGAAATAAAAAGTATAATAAGTTAAATAAAATGTAGGTCATATTTAAGTATTATATCCCGGGCATCGCCGGGCACCCAGTTGGTATAATATAATATTTTTTTACAATTTTTCAGCATAACCTGGGGCTAATATACAAGTTTATCAGTAATAAACTAAATACAAATCTGTTATATTTCAATTTGGATCACAACAACTTTGGACTATTAAATTAAATCCTAATTGTTTTAAAAAAATATTTTCTCTACGGGATATTTGATGTTAACGTTACCTGAGAGAGAGTTTTTAAAATTAGAACCTCTGAAAAGTGGCAAATCAAATGAAAGTGTAAATTCATAATTTTATTTCGTTATGTTAATAATTAAAATATATAATATTTAATGTTAAATTACTACGTCATGTACTAAAATAGTTAAAATCAAGATAATTTATTACAAAATATATATTTTTAATTATTTGCCATACTCTTATTTAAATAAATTATTTCGGAAGGTTCAATAGTAAATGAAGTTATTTAGCTAGGTGATGTGTTGGGCCCAGGCCCATTGAAGTTAAGTCCGCCTGTCCGCGAGGCCAGATTGCGGGGAAGAGTTCAACCCGCGCCCGATGTCGATATCATACATTATTCACGACCCCGTCGATCCGAGAGTAATAACAGCGGCGCAGGCGGCCGGAATATTTTCCAACCCTGCTGAGGAGGAAGCTCTTCGCAGAATCTATAACAAGCTCGCCGACTTGTTCACACTGATACCACGTTCACGCGCTGTGTCCGGTGTGGTAACCACTTCTCCGGGGAGGAAACTGCCTAATAATAGCGCTTGGCGTAGACCAACTTCATACTTGGATTAGCACAAGTTAGGGTTGAATCAAACGATTAAAAAAATAAACAAAAAATAGCTTTGCTCATGAATTAAATTATAACAAATATGTAAAATCAGTTATCTTGAACATCTACCAGTCTCCATTTAGTCTATTTGATAAATGTGGTTTCAATTGACCAGATAAACATATCATTATGTTGAAAGCTTCTATGTAATTTTGTTTTAATCGATGCATCTATCCAGGAAAAACCGTACTTCTTTTTTTTAATCTCGTCTGTAACTTTTAAGGTCAAGCTGAATTCATATATAAAGAGTACCCTTATTTTGTGACGATAAAGTTCGAAGATATATTTTAATGATTATAAAATCGTTTTTCTTGATTGATGCAGCCGTCAATCGAAGATATGTCCGTTAAACATTTCACAGCCTACTTCACAATAGCATAATTAACATAAAGGAAATTCTTTAAGACATGAGTGGTGTTCAACCGTTTGTAAATCACGACAAAACAAAACAAATTTCCCAGATTCCGCAGCGTACCACTTCAATATTATTTAATTGAAATAGAAAGATTTATTTTCTGACTCTTTTAAAATAGTTATCTTAACAATGTAACAAAACTTTTAAATGGTTCACATTTAATTACATAAATGCAGTATAAAATAACTATATACTTGTAATCAGTTGCGGTTCGTGACTTTATGTTATGTGCTACATTACTCCGAGCAACAAGGATAACTATGTAAACTATTAATAATACTTAAACAGAGAAACTGTTAGCAATACTGAGCGAAAAATGACCGAAACTGTAATAATTCGTCTACATCACATGTATAGGTGATTAATTTTTTAAAGTGAAAATTTTCAAATATGTAATACAAATTTATACGGACGATTAAGAAAAGTGACTATGTTTTTAAATCTATATTTCAAGTTGGATGCGATGTCAAATAAATGCTAAAAATATACAATTTTTTACTCTCAAATGTTGTTTTTCCTTGGATCAAAAAATCTGAAAATAAGATATTTCCTATATCCTTGGTAATTATAGTATCAAAATATTTAATTATAATGTTTATTTAAATTCTCAAAATTTGTTTAAATAGTAAGTCAGGATTATCCACAAAAGTAAATAAAACCGTAATATTCTAAAAACACACAATAATTTAAAAGACATCAAACAGTTATTTCCAATCAAAAATTTTCGCCCTTCTTAAAAAATATATTTTTGAAATTTGAATGTTTATAAGTAGTTTTCTATTAAAATGTTTAAATAACGTATTTTTATAATGAATTAAAGAGGTGACATTTCAATAATTCGGCCCAAGCATATAGAAAATATCTTATTTTGACAATTTAGATCCAAGGAAAAGCATTGTATATTCTCCTCCAACATTTGGGAATAAAAGAATTATATATTGTTTTGCATTTATTTGATAATATGTTGAAATAACTTCGCATCCAACTCATAATATAGTTTTAAAAACATTGTCACTTTTCTTAATGTTCCGTCTAAATTTGTTTGTACATTACATATTTGAAAATACTTGGTCATAGTTTAAATAAAAAACCAACTTTTATATCTCTTTTTTGCTTTAAGATAGATTTTACGGGACTCAAAAATCGCTGGTTTTACAATGCCTTATCGACCTGTAGGCAAGCCTTGGCATTGCCACTCTATTTATATTATGATATCATTTGATTTCTGATACCTAATCTTATGTTTTTGGGCTACTTTATAATTTAATTGTTTAATTTAAATGGATACGGATGATTATCTAATTTATATATAACAAACTAAATATATAACAATGGTTCTTACAAATCTTCTCATTCTTATAGCAGAAAAATAACGAATGTGTGACTATGAATGTATTTCGTTGTAATATCAGTGTGGAAAAATCTTGGCTGGACCAGGAATAGAATCCAGGATCACCAGTTGATATGTGGTGGCTCTACCATTTCCGATATTAGAATCAACACTCCGTCAGATACGTGCCTTCTGCACTCATCGTCTATACAGCAGAACTCCGCAAGAAAGCATTTCTTCTGTTTTTGAATTTAATTTATTTCACACTTACTTGGCAGAGTGTGTTTTTTGAACAGGCTTCAGATTTGGCACACCGATATACCTAATGACACAGAAAAGTAGCTATCTCGTTAAGGAGGCCTACAATTGATATTCAGAATATTGAATTTCGATTATAAAAATGAACTTCAACAATGTATTATAAAGATCTGAATTAAGAACGAAATGATGCTCTTGATTCAGTATATAAATTTGTAATACAATATGGTATGAAATATCAAAACGCAGATTTTGAAATGTTGGTAATAATATTTACTGTCGCACTCTTGCACGAGTATAGGAACTTAATTGGCCAACGCATTAAGATGTTAAATCGGTCAATATCTTTTAGGTGTTACTCAAAAAACAAAGAAAGTATCCGTGATTCAATTCAAATAGTGTTGGTGTCTTTTGAGTTCAGTTTGTAATTGTAGTTACCCATAGAAACAGTATTATTCCTTCGTGACTGATTGATAAATACCACGGCTCTTTGACATAAACTACTATATCAATTTACCTCGAAAGGTCTGCAGAATCAGAGATTCCAGGAATTATGTATTATCGCGGTAAGCTATATATGTTGGCTTTCTGAAACTATTAGTTCAGTATAACAGAGAACTGACAGCAATTAATTACTCCAGCTTGTTTAATTTTCATGAAATTAATTTGATTGTAACGTGATATGTTTCAATTAGTATGAACGTTCAGAAGTACGTCATTGCGTGTACTAAGCCGCAGAATATATTAAGTAATATAAGATTGGATTAAAATTTCCGACACTGAAAGTTAGAAAATATCAAGAGTATTTAATAAAAAAAGTCGTAGCACAATTGAAGTCATGATTTATTTAGAAGTCTCTGTTATAACGAACGAATAAACAATCTATCTATGTATTGTAACATATGATCATATCATTATTGTCAATTAAAATTAGACTCTTCACTACAATTTATGATAGTTTCGTACTAATTTAGATGAGGCACGTTAAATTTTGAATATATAGATACGAAAGAATTATATCAACATTTACCAGAAGCAATATATTTCCCTCATTGCTCAGGCATTAAATCAGTAAACAGATAGAAAATATTCAAATTGTTCATAAATTATCATTATAATTTTCTTCCTCTACCGTAGAAACGACTCTGCAATCTGCTCGAACTTGAAAGTTGAACGAATATTTACAACTCAGTAATTGTAACTCTACTTTATGTTCCAATAACACTAATAAAATATTTTATCAAACATTTAGTCTTATAAAATTATTTTATAAATTAATTTATAACGACGTATGCTATATATACTACGTTGTATAAAATTATTAATGTTTAAACTTTTTTAAAAGTTGACTTTAGCTTTAAATTAACAGTTATACTTGTCAGAACCTATCGTTCAGAGAAATCATACCTATTTTTTATGTAAAGGGAATTGTGTTTTTATGACATTATGAATTAATATACATTTATAAACGTTCTATAAAATACTGCAATACATATCCTCGCCATTAAGATAAACTGTTAGTACCCAATATTTTCGTCAACTACTTAAATTTCTTTTGGGGGCCTAAAATCGATGTAACCACATCATTTTATCTACCACACGAAGTTTACTTCTAGCAATTTCTCAAGAAACGATGCAATTAATATATTAATAATTAGGAAAATTGAATCTTTAAACCAAAGCACCTTTTAAGCACAGACTAATTACATGCTTGAGCTTTTAGTTTTCCTTTATAATAAATGACTCCGACTTTAATACGGCTGCTATTGTCGGAACGAACCCATTGAATTAATTTGAAAGCCACTTCATTCTAGATATCTACTATGAAAACCAAGAATAAGGATGGGAGCTGTTTGTAGAAGGTTCATAGAGTTTTCTGCTAATAATAATCAGTAAGGATCGATATTGATAAATATTTTATTTTAAACGGTATTGTTTCAATAAGTTTTTCACAAAAAATGAAATTAATGAAATATGAGATTAATTAAAATTTTTAGTGCTTGAAGTAGGTAGTCGATCGGAATGTAAATAAACGAACGCAAAACAAATCTAAACGGAAAAATCGACGACTTTTGTTATGAGACCGTGTTATCTGTACAACCTACGTAAATTTTAAATATGGTGATTGTTAAACGGGCAGAAGTCAGCTTCAGGTGTAACTACATCCTTTGATGTAGACCTCCAGTTGTTATATTACGAACCACAGCTACCTTTTGACGGTTGAATCCTGACTCGCCTTAACCGATTAACTACTTTCGCGGACTAATCGCGTTTCTCTCTGTCCCTTCTGTTCTCTTTGACTGCCTTCTCAAATCTTCTCTGTTTGAACGACTGTGTTTTGTTCTTGTTTTTCACTGGACATGGTACAGTTGTCTCAAAAATAACCAGACTATACCCGACTATCGACATTTATTTAATTTATTTAAGTCAGTGGTAAAAGTTTTCTAAAACAAATTTTTAGAGATCATTCAACCCCTGGGACGATCTTTGTTTCCATGTCTGAGGCTTACACGTTTCTTTGTTTTCGACTATTTATAGAGACAATAGCTGGAAATACCTTTTGGCTCCATGCGCCAACTTCAAAGAACCCTTCTAGTGAGGGCAATCTAAGTGGCTTTCTTTAATTCCTTTGTCTACTTCAACTTTCCTTGTGCCTCTTATTTCCCAATGTCTGCTTGCCTTACCACAACACAAAAAACTATACAACCTTAAAATTTAATTGGCTAACAAAAGCGTGATTCTTCAAAAAGGTATATTATATTATAACATTTTGAGGTTCTTGTAAAATTAGCATTAGAGGGAAATGTGTGGGGTAAGAACAGAAGAGGAAGGCCAAGGGTCGAATACCATAAGTAGATTAGGGAGGAGGTGGTAGTTATGATGTAGTAATGAAAACGCTTGTGCAGTATAGGTTAGCATGGAGGCTTGCATCAGACCAGCCAAAGGACTGAATACTACAACGACAAAATACTATTTTTAATAATTAGTTATCTTTTATATGTTGTACTACATTACAACGTTTAGCTGCAGTACTTAATAAAAGACACAGTAAATTGATACAAAAAAATAATAAATTTACGATGTGTTATTGACTCAATAGCTCTACAATTAAATTAAATCTTTTCTGGTCCCGAACGAACTGTAATATCTCCTAAGAGAAGGTTACATTAGTTTCATTAATATTTAAAACAGTTTTCAGTAACGGTCGTACATTGGTTTAGCAGCAATGTAAGGCAAAAATATTACGAGTTATTGTTTCAGATTATGTAAATATGATTGTAATATATGCTGTATACCCGTGACAAATAGAGGGTGTTTCATATTGAGTGGGAAAAACAGAATAGCAAAGTACAAATTCTGTAATTGATTTTTAGCTGTAGAAAATTAATTTTGATGCCAAAATTACAAAAGTTTATCTGGCCACAATGAAAATCTTCCAGTTACGAAATAGACGCTAGAGGCACTGCTAATTTAAATGGTGCCATATAGGTAAAAGGCCAGACGTGCCGGGTTAGAATCGTGACGTGGGATTGAGACTGCTGGAGAATTGATTTGCTGACCAAATTTGGAATGTGTCACGTAAGATGACAGTCCACAGCTGACCCAGTTGGCCATGGCCCTGAAAGGACTGCAGAGCCATAGAAGAAGATCCACTCAGAAGAAAACGTATATTTTTTGGAAAATACAGGGGGACATCGTCATTCAAGAATTTTGGTAAAGAGGAACCACTGCATCGCCAAAATACAGAACGGCTGTTGAAGCAGTTTCACAACACGGGCTTTTTGTGTGAGAAAACAGCCTAAGACGAACAGTAGCCAAACCCCAACTTGTAAGAATTCGTGAAAAGCTAATACGACGTTGCGAAAAGTCAACGAGTGATGCGAGTTCTGAAATCATTTGCCTCATACAACATCGTCCACTGCGCCAACGAGACGTCTGGACCCCGACGACCGGCAGCCTCGCAGCGGGCGCCCTCACTCCCCGCGAGCATCATGGACCTCATCAAGGAGAAGAACCGTGCCAGAAAGTGCTGGCAGGACACGCGGGACAAGCCAGCCAAGGCTCATATGAACCGGCTGGTCCGGGAAATTCGAGCCGCGACCCAGAAGCACAGAGATGAGCTCTGGGAAGCACGGCTGATGAGTCTTAGCGTTACTGACGGTACTCTCTGGCAGGCAACGAGAAGCTACGTCAAGAAGAGGACACGCATTCCGCATCTCACGGGAGTAAACGGCTCGGCGTACAGTCCCTCTGAAAAGGCAGAAGCACTTGCTGACGCCTTTGAGGGGAACTTTCGCCCAGTCGAAAATCCAATAGACTTAGCTCAGGTGGAGTACGTCAACAAATACCTAATTAAATATTTCTCCAAGAAACAGGATGAAGACGAAGACATCCCCGAGGTGACTACCGACGAGCTGCGAGGAATCCTCCGGAAGCTGCCAACCGACAAGGCGCCAGGGGGCGATGGGCTGCCCAACATCCTCCTGAGGAACCTGCCACCCGAGGCCATCGAGTACGTGCGGCGCATCTTCAACGCCCTCCTGCGCCAGAGGAGATTCCCGCGTGCCTGGAGGCACGCAATCATCTGCGCCATCCCGAAGCCAAGGAAGGATCGCAGGGACCCCAATAACTATCGGCCGATATCGTTGCTGCCGACGCTCTCGAAAGTTTTCGAGAAGCTATTTTTAGTAAGACTCCAGGTACACCTTGACGACTTAAAACTAATCCCTTCTTTTCAGTTTGGTTTCAGGCAAGGCCACGGCACGGCGCAGCAAATAATGCGGGTCGTCGAGCGTGCCTCTCTTGCCCTGAACAGAGGCCAGCACTGCGGCGTGGTGCTCCTTGACGTCGCTAAGGCCTTCGACTCCGTTTGGCAGTCGGGGCTGATGTTCAAACTGGCGAGGTCCGCCTTGCCAAGTTGTTACGTGCGCGTCATAGGACATTACCTACAGAAGCGAACCTTCTCAGTAAGGGTGGGAGAGGTCCTATCTACGACACGGCAGATCCGCGCAGGCGTTCCGCAGGGCAGTGTCCTCGGACCTGTCCTGTATAACGTCTTCACCGCGGACATCCCGAAACCAGGAACGGGAGCCGATATCGCTCAGTACGCTGACGACACCGCGTTGTTTGCTGCGTCGCGGAACGCAGACATCGTGGGAAACCGGCTGAACACGGGCTTGGAGAAGATCCAGCGCTGGGCAACCAACTGGAGAGTGAAGATCAACGCCTCGAAGAGCCAGGCGCTGCTGATCACCCGACGACGGCCAGATAGACCCGTCATCCGATTCCTCGGGGAGGTCATCCCGTGGTCCACGAAGGCCAAGTACCTAGGGGTAACCCTGGATACGAGGCTGACGTGGAGGCACCACGTCAAAGATATCGCCAACAAGGTAAATGCTAGGCTAAGGCTACTACATCCCATTCTTAGTTCTAGCTCGAAGCTGTCACCGCGAGTGGGGGTCTCCATCTACCTCTCCCTCATTCGCCCGATCATGGAGTACGCGGCCCCGGTCTGGGCCAGCGCAGCCGACAGCCACCTGGAGACGATCTTCACCCTGGAGAGACGGTGTCTTCGCCGAGCACTCCACCTGCCGCCGCGGACATCCAACGCCGTAGTTATGCAGTTGTCTGGAGTCGACAACTTATGGGAAAGGATATTGAAAGCCTCAGAGAGGTTCTACAAAAGGGCGCACGACTCTAGCAATGTGCTGGTCTCATCGCTAGGTCGCTACGACCCTGACAAGAAGGTAAACAGGAACCGACCTTTGTCGATCTTCCTGTAAAGTATCAAAACTCTTATCATGTAAATTAACTTAAACTGGCGTGTGTTACAAAAACGTCTTCAATTACTTCACGGAGAATTGACAGGATATGTAGGAGGTAGATGGTTTCACGAACAGACATGTGTAACAGATGAAGCCTCTTTATAAGTTTTTGGCAATGTTCACTGTCATAATCTACGATTTTGGGGCTCAGAAAATCCACACGGTGTTGTGGAACATCGGTGTGATTCTCCAAAGGTGAATCATTTCCAACCGTTGTGATTTGGTCCTTTTTTCTTCCGGGAAATGTGGATTAACGAGTGCATTTACCGAGATAAGTTATCAGTGATTGTTACCTGCAACAAGATGGTGCTCCACCACATTGGCATAAAAATGTATGTCAGTACCGTGACGATAGTCTACCCCATGGCTGCCATTACTTTGTTTGTCACTATGTCTGTCCCCTGTGATTTTCTCCTACAGGACCGAAAGCCTTCATTTCCCCAGGACTTACAGCAACTGAAGCAGCGGATAACTGAAGTGCCCGAAACATTTACACGAATGTGGCGAGTGACCGGAGAGGCATCCATAGAGAATCTATAACAACTTGCATAGATATAGTTTGGATGTAAAACATATTTAGCAAAATAATATATTCACAGCGTTCACAAGTCTGTTTTCCTATTGTCCTACACAATATGAAGCAGCATGTACTCTGCGTGATGAAATATTAATATTTGGATTTTGTATAGTTAAGTGAGAAGTAAGTCTAACCTGAAATGTTAAAAGTAGATAAAAATAAAAGCAACGTATTATAGCAGTTAAAGAGTGTTATTAATAAAGAGCGGCATCTTGCGCCGCACAGCAGTTTTCCCATTCCCGTAATCCATCTTGGTGCAAGACCCTGGACATTCTTATCTGTTCTCCACTTCGTCTCTCCTAGCTGTTGGAAGGAGCAAAGCTTTAACTTACAGTATTATCAAGTGGGGAGTGTGGCTCTGGGAGGCAGGAAGAGATTAGGAATGGCCGTACTCACGCATCACCTCTGCCGATTATAAATTTCCATTTATTTATTTATAAAATATTTAATATATATCAATTCTACCTTGCAAATGAGTTATAGGAAATAACTTACAATTCTAAAAAAATACAAAGAATGTCTAAAAGTCTGAAAAAGAAGAATTTAATTGAAAACGTTTCGTTCCCCAACTTTCGGACCTTTTCAGTTCATTCTACAAAAACGTTACACGATTATATACGTAGTTGAATATAAATAAATAAACAAACTTGGTATATTGTAGGTACTTAGAGTTAAAATATTACAAAATATAACGCTGGTGCTCACATTGCTGTAACCAAATATTTTTAAACTACCAGATTTACAATTCAAAGCTTCCAGAATGCAAAGTAAATCACAACAATAATGATTTTTCGTATCTGTTTTAACATATAAAGATTTTATATTCGATCTTATATGAAGTATTTAGCTATCAATCTAGAATAATCTAGGTTAATTTAATTACTTTATTTATATTTGGGAATTCTCTTTGTCAGTTAAATTGGAAAATAATTTCGAGACGTTTACAGAGTCATGAAAATTCGATTTTCTGATTATCTAAATGAAGTGTTCTCTAAAAAAGTGCAGGTCCAAGAGAGGTAAATTTGTTGCTTCGGTGGTTTCTTGTTCCTTTCTGCCGGATGCTCTCAGCGGGATTTGAATCGTGTTACAACCGAGATGGTGAGTCCCAGAGAATGATGATGAATGCATCTTATCTCTGTGTTGTGAGGCAGCGACGCTGGCCACTACACCGCAGGAGGTTGATCTCCTATGTGAAACAAGATCATCGCAGCTTATGCAGTCTCCGCATGACACAAGTAATGTCTGAAGTCACAATTACGAATGTCTTTGTTTTTCCTGGCCTATTTTCTAATGTTTCAATCCTACTGCACTAGTCTGCCCTGACCTGCTGTCTTAGTTCTCCCCATTTTTATCATTGCCTCTTCTTTAGATAGGATGGCTAATGAGGAACTCGTCACGATACGGAGTTGTTTGGTTTACTTTTCGCCTCAGGTGAGCCGATGCTGCTCGGAGAAATTTAGAGTTGACTGTAGAACATCAGAGTCTTAATGCAATTCGGCGCCGAAAGTCATAAAAATTTTCCCCATGTCTAAAACTTCCGTCGAATTACAAGTACGTCAATTTATCAAGATTGATCAGGTGCTTAATGATCGCCCGTTTAACTATGACCAAAGAAAACGTGCTAAATATGAAAATAAGTCGACGGAACACACTAATTAAAATAGAAATAAAGAAGATACTTTAACATTATCAGTATAAATACCACTCAAAATTTATAATTACTTCATTATTCTTTCTAGTGATAAAATACTGTAGAAAGAGAATATTATAACAATTTTGCTGAAATCTTAATTTCATAAAAATATAAAAATAAACGTGAAACAGGAGATGAGGGTAGCTATATCTGCTTTGGTTCAGAAGTATCAGAATTCGTGTGATGAGCAACAGGGTTATCCATCTCGTTGATTAAAAATTGATGTTGTGATTTAAAACCTGTATTCCAGTTATTACCATATTTAAAATAACCTTAGCGCTTTGGCAGTGGACTTTAAATGTGTCCAATAGACTAATGTATTGACTTAAGCCTCGCGGAATAAGTTTAATACAGGTACGGCAGGACGGACTAAGTAGTTTCTGGGACTAACTGCTCTGGAGGCAGACAGTGTTACACATAGTCTCCGTTTTGACCAAACCGAAGCACATCAGGTATTTGCCGTGCGTGCGTATTTTGGAAGTAATCGATCGGTGGTCGTGACGCAATTCTTTTCTGTGACGGTCACAATTAAGCCCAGGGTTCGGTAGTAGGAGGAAACTGGTAACACACGAAGAAGAGATACACATGACCTAGGCAGATTTACTAGAAAACCAGAAAATGTGCAGCTGGTCAGAGCAGGAATTGCTCGAAGGCATGCTGATGCATTAGGGATTACATACTGCTAATTAAGAACAATTCTGCATTTCGATTAGAATTTCCATCCTTTTAAAATAATGATGGCTGAGTAATTGAGCCCAGCAGTTACGCCAACCACCGCAATTTCTTAGCAAATGCTTGCGCATCCCTCTGGAGGCAACTTTCTGCAATAGCGACGACCCACATTTTTACCTCAATGGGATTGTGAGTAAAAATAATTTTCACTGGTAGTTTGGAAACAACCCCCGAGATAATCAAGAAAGATCACTGCTTCATCACAATTTGGAGTTAGCGTCGAATCCGGACGTTATGTTTCGTTTGCAAAATTTTCTACAGCTCAGAATGAAGGAGCTTGTTGAAGAAGAGGGATTGGGGAATTGGGACTATAGCTCACACAGCCTGAAAGTCTGGTCTCTGGGGTGGCCTACGTGCTCACCGAATTTGAGCATTTGTGGCTTCTTTATTTGTCACCCTCACAACCTAATGGTGTGGATTATTGAATAAGTTGACGCCATACCCATTGATATGTGTCTACGAGTAGTTCAACCCTCACACCCTATTGGTATTGGACCATGATCCTGATGGAAAAAATCCTCCTCATGGTACTAAAGTAATAATAGAATTCGAAAATAAAATTTTCAGAGAAGTGGTAAATCTAGCTTCTGTTTTTTCCTTCAATAGGCCTGTACAATATTTTTATTATTAAACCTTATTTAAATAAGTGATTTTACTAGTTATGAATATAACTATCAGCTGCGTAACGTTTTATTTGCTCTTGAAATATAGCTACTACTTAATTTTTAATTTTATCTAACTCGAAAATAAAAATAATTTACGAAAAAATTACACAAGCTGTACAGAGAAGTTTACATCTCCTCAGGGAGATTGTTTTATGCTAAAGATATTCTAATTCAGACGCGAACTATTTGATAACTTAAAAACATAAATTATGTGACTCATAATTCACGTGTTAAAACGGATCGGATTATTGAAGAAGTTAACGCCATACCCATTGATATGTGTTAACGAGTTGTTCAAAGCTTCAGAGGTCGTCTCCAAAAGTGTATTTCTGCTAACGATCACAATCTTGAGGTCATTGTTTTTCAGAATGAATGTATATAAAACGGTACCCTCTACTAACTTCGAAAAGAAACATTTTTAGTCTATATACTCCGACGTCTGCTCAAAAATGCTTATTTGGTTCGCAAAAAAAAGTTTGGGAACCACAGCACTAGCATATTGTAATAGCGAGAGCATAATCACCCAAAAAATTATTATAAGCTATTAATAACCTATATGTTTAAGCTACTCTATAATGAAAACCTAGAAGTTAATTCCATATGGTTACTATAATACGATCGACACTATTTAACTTCTCTGCTCCACTAACTATGCATCATCTTTACATTTACATTGATTCTTATTTTCTTCTGTTGTGACAAGAACTACATTTAAACCTTGTCTTGCATTCACAAATGTTTATCTGAAAGATCAAGAGAACTGATTCTTCAGTATCTGTTTCCAATAAAAGATTGCGTATAAATCTTCTTCTGACATTACAAGTTGACCCAAAATATATATCGCGAAAGTCGGATCATATACCATTTGCGTGCTTAATATCATCCATATAAGATTTATTGTTCTCATATCTCCGAATGCCGTCTTCTATCATCTCATCCGTTTATTACCATGGACATTCATCAACATGAGCTACAATAATCACCAAACCTCAAATTACAATACTTAGCGATTTCTATTTTTAAACTCCAACAGTAGATAGTTTGAGATACTTTTAATTTGAAACGGTGATGATTTCAGATTGACGTTGTTACAAGTCGTGGGAAGAAAAGTTTCCCCTGGAATTGCGAGATGGTTGGGGGACTAGCTAAAAGTAGCGACAGAAAGATAAGAAGCCTTACACGGATTTATGCGTTTCATTATGCCCGAGCCTCGTGTAATAGGGCGTGGCTATAAAAGAATTTGTTGCAGGCGTTGTTATGGAGACCGCTATTAATCTGCGCCGCGCATGCGCATGGGCGAGAGTGTGTGGGGAGTCTTGCGTCGCGGCGCTCAGTCGCGCGTCGTGGGCCGCCGGGAGCAGGCGCGCTCTACGTTAACAACTGTGCTTGCTAAAATTCTCTCATTGCATCATTTGAACTTACTCATAATTCCGCTGTCTCCTTGAGCACGCAAAGTATTCTCTTTCTAAATATGGGTTACATTTACACTGATTGAACCCATTTTTTAAAATGTAAATGTGGGGATGTATCAGGCCACCGAAGTGTGTTCTGATTAGACTATTTGGTGAGACTCGTGGAGTTAGGGTTGTGCTCATTCCTGCTGGGTCGTTTGAATCAGTTCACCAGGAACTTTGTGAGTGTAGAGGATAATGTCGTCATGACAAGACGAGCTCCTTCCACCTTCCTGCTGATGCTGCTTCTGGTGTTGCCGCGTGAGTATCACAATTTGCAATTATTTCGTTCATATCTGTCGTTTTTATACAGTGTCTTTAAATGTAGTTTGATTGTAATATACTTTCAATTCATCACAGTTCATTAATAGTGGGCAGTGCACAGAGATCCGTGGCAACAATTCTAAAGCGTATAAGCATTATTAAATAATATTTACGTATGACAACGTATAGTAAACATAACATACATTCATAATTTTACGAAACTAAACTGATAACGACAATAGAACAAATTAAAAATAAAATACAAACAAAGTGGAAAATTTATCAGAGGGCGGAGGCCACCGATTTTCTTTTCATAAGGTTTGAGTACTCTACAGTAGTCTTCAGTAACAATTTTAAAATGCATTTTATGCAAATGTAGGCTGTACTACAATTTCTGAATCTTGATCTTTTATATTTACGTAGAATCACCATATCATACTGTTGCCCAAATGTAATATGAAGAATTGGTTGCAGAGATGGAGATATTTGTACCTTAATTTTGAAAGTACGTTTGGTTTTCATTTGATGTTCTGAATGAGCCATTATAAATAATTCTTCAAAAATGTTCGAAACGACGACTCTTCATTTGTTTTTATCTGACATAATTGCTATTTCTGGCCCACATTTACTGATTACAACCACGATCTAAAGACTCTGCACCAAGGTATAACAGGTTTCATAAATTACGTGACAGGGAGTTTACTCTTCCCTGTTTCCAAACGTTTCAAATAATTTATTTTATCTCACAAAAATACGCGAATATTTTAATTTATTTATTCTCGGTAATATGATTACCTCAAACTCACTCGCACTCGAATTCTCTATTTTGATACACGCGGAAACGTTTTGAAAGGTAAGTAGATGTTTATATTTGGCTCTCCATATTTGCATAATTTTACCATATTGTGTTATTTATTTTTAAGAATAATATGCACTCAAAATTCATGATATTAACTCATCTGTATAATCGTTCACTTTCACATCACATTAATCTATTTTTACTAAATTATTTTATTTTCATTTTGTTTATTCATTCTTATTAAAGTCAGCTAAAACGTTATTATTTAACAGCGCTTATAAGTGTCCAAGTTTTGCTTATTATAGCGCGTGAATATTCATAAATTCATAGTCACAGCTGTGAGGAACAAATAAAATGAAACAAATTCTCTCGATGGAAATGTTAAAATTACGACCACAACTTATGATCAAAATTATAGCCTTTCTTTTCACGTCCGCTAATTTAGATTCAACCTGAACAAAAATTACAGAAATGTTATGTTTCTCCGATACTCTAACTGTTTCTCGAACAAAAATTAGACAACATATTTTCTTTGTTTTACAGTAATAATTCGACAAAATTTTGTAACATATCCCTACTCCTTAAAAATCTTTTATTAAGTCATCACAATAAAGGCTTTTAAATATTTATCAACATTAAATAAGTCTGCAACTAAAAATGTATTTTATAATTATAAAATATGCAAAATAATTACTAATGCACATAAGAATGTACTTTGAACTGATATAATAGATTATGGTTTACTTAACACACTAATTGATTAATATCATTTTCGAGAAAATATGTTGTTGGTGATATTATATTAATTAAAATGATTAAATTAATTAATATTTTTAAATATGACAGAAAACCTCTTATTATTGTTTCTGTAGTTTTTTGTTTACTTTGTTTTATACTTAAGCAAATATTTTCTTTATTTTTATTATTGCCAGTTAATGTTTAGCCCACATACTTGAAATTGATTTAGTTTCATTATATTGCAATTGGAAATAATTAATTCGCCGGAACGACTTGATCCTGGAAATATTTTCCTCCGAGATGCCTTACACGTTGCAGATGATGTCCAACGTACTCAATAATTGTAACTTTATACACCCACTAATTACTCTTTGGTTATATACAACATTACTTTTGACGTTTAATTAATCATATTTTTACGCTTATATTACACATGCATTTTAAGGCAGAATAAAGGAGGCAGTTAATTTTCGAATTTTTAAAAATTGCATTTTTACATTTATAGCCAGTAGCAGTGGAGTAATCACTGTAAAAATTGTGTTTTTATTCTTAAATTCAGGAACGGGTTCTCATTTTTGTAAAAATGCGTTTAGATGGGTGAAAACTTTATTGGGTTGCCTCAAAAGATTATTTGACTCCTAAAATCGGAAGTGGGAGTAATATCCCACACGTGTGCATATATGGCTCTATTGTTGCTCTTGAAATTGCGTCAACAATATTCCGGCACCCCGTTCGGGTTAATGGGGATACTAGCCATCGGAAAAGAGTGCATAGTTGTAAACGCGGGACCCTGGGTTACAGAATTGTTTTGTACGTTCCGGGCAAATGTTAAAGGCATTGTGCGATAACATGCATTTTATAAATATTGTTTTTGAATTTCACTCCGCATCCAACGTAGTCGATTCAAGTTTTTAACCGTTTTCAATACTAATTTTCGTGTACAGTGTTCTTCATGCAGTGGAGTGTCTCACATCGTATTCCGACAGTCAGCAGCAGGGAGGGTGAATCCCTCTGCGACCCTGCTTCTAAATACAGACCAGGTATGAAACAACAGCTAAAACTATTGTACCACTCGCCTTTCAGTTATGGCAGATTATTCGCCCGTTTTGAAAACTTTGCGCAAATGTCATATGATAATACACGCTTATCCTATTGGACTATTCGTTCACAGGAAGCTGTTGGTCCAAGCGTATTGGCATCGTGTGAACTTAAGTGCCTAAATAAATAATTTACGAATGTACGTTGTTATACGAGTGACGGTGAAAGTATTAGTTGCGTATAATGGAAATTTTATTCTAATCTGTGGGAGTCATGTAGATCCTACTCGAAGGTCCTGACAGGAAAGGTTCCCGACTTCGTCCCGATTCAGTTCGGGAAGCATAGAAATATACACTCTGATATTGTACTCAAGACATATTCATTTTGACATAACATATATAATAGTATAGTACCTCTCAGTCTAGTTTCGTAATAAAAGAAAAATAAAATTAAACATTATCAATGTTATTAGTTTCAGCGTAGTAATAACAGCTTATATACGTTATTACATTGAATGTAATCACTACATCCCTTTATGAATGATTTTGTATTTAACACCGATTTTAATTCATTACAATCACAGCAAAATTTAATTATCTCCTTTCCAGTTGAGAAGTAAAAAATTGATTTTATAATCTCGCGGGAAAAAAAAATATATCTGTGAATATAAATATATATATAAATAAATATATATATATATATACATAGCTTAAAACGCTGTATATTAGAATTTCAGCTGTTTATATTTCTCGGAATGGAATTTTTCAGTAGTCAAAGCTAACGTCAGTCTCTTTTTAACTTACATATATGAAAATAGTTTTCTTTAGGATGACACCATGTCTGCTCTAGATAGCAAATTCGTCAAGCCTAGCCTTATAAGAGGAGATCTTTTGATTGGTAGAATGTTAGAGTGGATCTGCTCAGAAGTATTACATGAAAACCATATTTACTTCGCATTTCTAATATAATGCCGATATCCTTAGCAAACGTTTAAGCTCAAAACTAGATAGAAATAATAGACGACTAATACATAGATGTCTCCTTCGAGACCCCACTGGTAGCTGGAAATTATCAACTCGTTAATGGGCTATATGGAGATTTTTAAATAGGTTTTAGGACGAATTTTCAGAGCTTGATTTGGCTTCTGAAAATATAAATTTACCTATTGGCTACAACACTTATAGTTAATATCATAATTCAAATATGATTGAAAAAATATTATATCTTTAAATATAAATTACATGAAGTATGCTGCAATTGATCGAAATAGAATATATTAAGAGGTAGAACTGAAATTTAACTGTATATACGAGTATTAATAGGAGTACTTTATGCAGTACTAACAATTAACATGAGATTGAAGATAATTTACTAATTTTCTTCATTTTAGCTGAATCAGTTATTAAATTCCTATACATTCCTAGAATACAAAGTTTAGATTAATTTTATTCTACTAATATCTGATAATATAATGAAACTATTTTAATCAAACAGTGTTACATAAACTAAATGATAGGATATTAAGCTGAAGATATTTGAAATGTTAAATATTAGAGGATCAAGTGTGGAATTTTTCTACGTATTAGTATATGTATTCTATTTCTGATTAGGTGAAATATCAGCTGCATATCAAATGAAAGTAACACATTAAAAACGTATGATGAATTTCTTCGTGTCCTAAATTGAAACTAATGTCCTCCAATTATGTCACATATATAATTATAATCAATGATTATTGTAATTTAAATTCGATAAAAGATTTGTTTCAAGTAATAACTTATAGTAATAGTTTACCATTGTGTTTATGTTTTCTATGCTTTTATACGTTTAGAAGCAAAACTATTCTACAGCTCACACTTTTTAAGATTTAGGTCTTCAAAACATTTTATATAGTAAATCCTTAAAATTAAGGCGGAATCATGTGATTTATTATTTAAGAAAGGTATATTGCACGTTAAAGTAATAATGCGAAATATCGTCATCAGATTCAAAGAAATGATGACATGTTACGACGTAGGATTTTCAATGAAAATGATCTGATTCTTCCCGCTTTTACCATAGTTTTCGGGCAAGGTAGTTGTCACAATTATGTGGTACCAAAGTTTTTATAAATAGTCAACCCTGCATGAAAAACAAAGAAGCTTTACGGTCTTGAGTATCTATCAGTTAAAACTTTTTGGAGTATATTCTCGCAGTATTACTGGAGTTATAGAGGAGAGATCATGGCGTTCTCCGTTAGGAACTCACAGTTTCCTCATTTCAATAACGAAACCAAGTACGAAATCAAAAATATTTTATCTTCGTGGGTGACAAGTTATCGTCGGCTCATTCAAAACACAAGTAGGATATAGAAAATCATTCAGGATAATGTCCGTTAAACGAAGATCGAGATATAAATGGCGGAATAGAGAAAGTCGTTATTTTTCGCGAAAGAGACTAAACCTGTATAAAGAAATTATAGAGAAAACGTTTTTCATAAGTTTCAGAAATTTATTTCTTTTCAATTCCATATCTACTATGTGAACATAAAGTAGTACTATTGTACTGTAATAGGAGATCAAAATACGGTGGCGCCTAAATATCTGTCAGGATTGCCAATTTTTCGTGAAAAAACAGCCTGAATAACTTCGATGAAACTTTAAATCGTTGTCACATAAAGTAAATAACATATTTCAAATATCGGTATGGGTAAATGGCTGACCTTAAGTAAATATGTACACTACGTGAAAGATAAACTTTCATAGCTTCTTTAACGTAATGCTGTCACTTACTTAGGTAATATCCACGAATGGGGCTCCACTGCCCGTAGTTGCTGAAAAATTCTCAACTGTGACTTATGAAACAACTTGAAACTGATACTAGTGATTTCATTGTTCAACTAGATGATGTCCCTCCACATTTCCACGCTTGTCTACGAGATTACCTGAGTGATACTTTTGCGCGCCGCAGTATTCTGTGATCGCCAACCTGGTGCTACTCCAGTGGCCACCATGATTCCCAGACATACGTCTTGAAATTTATCCTTATTAAGTCATATCAAAATAGCGTTTATGTTCCAACTCTACAACAAAACCGCGAAAACTTACGACACTACATCGTAGCGGCTGCTCTTACCATCATTCCTGAAATAGATTAGCAAATAGATTTGTGCCGCGTATCGAAGGTTCGATACATAGAACATTTATAAATATTGTTAAGAAAACTTTTTCACTATTAATTATGCCCATTAATTTTCTACTTCTTCATCCAATTAGTTAAAATTAAGTACGAGGATATTTCAGCAATTCCACAATCAGTTGTTCCAAATCATTTTTTATAATATTTGAATTTTCAACTAAAACATGGTAATCCACTTAAATTTGGAAATTTTGAAAATTTAAATGACCTCGTCGAAATTTGAATTTGGGGCGATGTAAATCAACTTTTGAGGAATTATGGAGGATTTAATTAATGCTTTCTGTAATTACACAACGAATTCAAAATTATACTTTTCCTAATTTTGATTGGAACATATCAATTTGACTTTAGGGAACTTGACAAAAACTGTTTTGAAAAAGTTGATGATGGTACTGCCAAAATCATCTTCCACAAAATAAATTGTTTGAGGAATAATATTTAAAATTGCTGCGACTGAAATAAAATGTAGAAAAGTTTAATTAATAATAATATTACAAATTTCAGCCTTCATAAATGTTGAAATTAGAAAACAATTTGTTTCTTGTTTTTTGGTGCTGAGTGAAGAAGAGGATGTATTAAGGTGTGCGTGTGTGTGTGAGAGAGAGGGGGGGGAGATCGAGCAGTCGTACCTGCAATTGCAGTCTTCCTTATTCCTGGCTGCGGTTCTCGTATCTCAAGTGCTGGTGCCGGAGTTGTGGTCACAGTGGTGTGGAGCTTTACGTGGATGGGAAACAGCTGCTTTTGGCGTCGGAATTTATAGTTGACAACCTGATTTTAATTTCTCAAAATATGTTTAGTAAAAAGCGGTAACAATACGAAAATAGTTAATTAAGGGCAGTTGCCTATAGTATTATTTATGCCACCAAACTGAAGCAGATAGACTAGCATTTATTTTTCATTGACTATTATGTGTATTCTAAATTTATGCTACACTAGACATTCATATTTCCTTTCCTTCGTTTTTATTTTGTGTGCGGGCTATTACATGCTAAATCATATAAATTATGGCGAATTTCTTCAAATTGAGTAGCAGTGCAGACATTTCAGAAAAAAACAAGCAGATAGCAACTGCACTAGAAACATTGGAAAAATATCTGCACAACAGAAAAATAATATTTTCTGTGACGTAGTGTGTTGAGCAGGGAGAAGAAAAATTCCGGGAAGACGACACTGCCAGGAGAAACACTTTGTGGGCTGGGAAGGGCAAGTTACGATATAATTGGCAAATAGTTCTGGCAAGTTGGCAATATTGGAGATTAGTAGGGGGTCAAAATAGTTTACCTCTGGACTGGAGCTAGAGCAAGAAAACCATTCTTTAGTTTGACATTTTCACGGCATTCTTCAGTTTTACTTGCTCCTCATGAAAATTTAGTTCCTGAAAAGTTTATATCCTACAGTTATTCAGTTGAACCGTTTATTAGTGGAAGCAGTTCACCTAATACGCTGCCAATACAACGAGTAAAGTAAACTGTACTGTGGCGAGAGGCCAAAATCCTACGAGGAAATTCAGATATCGATAAAAAGCCCCTCAACGATCCTGATTCAAGGATACCGGAGGACGCAACACGCCATGAAGCCAACAGAAATTTTGTTCAAGGGTTCCACTCGCTAATATTCAACAAGGACAGCAAAGTATGTACGACGTGCTGCTACGTGGTATTATCATCACTCCCTAATTAAGATATTATTTCTTTCGCTCTACCGACATATTAATTGCATTGCCTGTTATTAGTTGCTTTGAATATAAAAGTTAGTTACAAAGATCATTTTTCAGTAATTATATAAATCATGATGGTCAAAATATTTACGAACCATATTATTAAAATTAAATATATTAAGAATCAAAATCGCATGATAAATAATAATAAAACAAAGACAGTTTAGAACGTTTTGATGCATTAGCCAAATTGGCAGTTAGAGTGGAGTTTCAAATTATTTACACAAGCCTCACAGCTTTTTATTTCTGCAACATGACTCTTCATGGATAATTTTTCACTATACAGATTTTCTAGGGCTGATGTTAAGTAATGTCTTGTTTGTAGTTGTAAATGCAGGGCTTGATCCTGATTTAATGGAGTAGTGAACTCAATGCATTTAACGGCTATGTTCTGGGACAGTTTAGTTGCGAGGAAGCGGGCTTTAAACACAATGCACCGTTCCTCGAATCAGTGGTCAGTGACCACTATTGCCCCTATAGAAGCGGGCTGAATGTGTCGTTGCCGGAAGATGAATAGAGCTGCGAGGATGGAGGTTGACTTCCTCTGCCCCCCACTTGGGAGCTGTAATCATCCGTTTTTTTCTAAAGGGCCCTCTCGAACAAACGGTCCATTAAATTTCACAGTCCATTGCCCGGACGTCTGAAGGGGGTTTCGTTTAATCGAGAATTGGACCTCTTCAGAATAAAAGACTCTTCTGGGAGGACGAGAGGACTAAGCGGCGAAGATAGAGCGAGGTCAGGCCTGGCGCTTCCAAGACGTTCCGTCTTTTCATTTATTAACCTTTATGCATTTCTATAGAAGATAAAATTGTTGATAAAATATTTATGACGAATCACACAGATTTTGTCAATAAATGAATGAGAATACAGTTACAACGTTACATGAATACAAATTAGTACAAAAATAAATTCAGGTAATATATTGTACTTGTTTTATTCAGCAATGATTAATTAAATCCCAGATTTTTCAAATAAAATAATTCGTAGTTGAGTACGAGTTTAAATCAATCAGCATGTTATATATGTCATATATATTACGCAATATTCAATCAATTTTTAATCTCACATTTGTCGAATATTGTTAAAAAATTTTATTCATAGGTCATTGCGATAGCTGTGTGTGCTTCTAATAATCGAATTATTTTCTTAGAATTTTCCTACAGCCACAAACGTTATCCGTATGCACTTCAGCGTGCATTGCCAATTATTAACGACCTATAATTTTTCTATTTTTTTTCTCTGTAAAGGAGGTTACTCAATATAATTTAATTTACTTATTAAGATAATTCAAACATAATATTATTTTGTCATTTGTCATTACGACCACGACTTGATTATTTTGTTTACTAAATAATAATAAGTCGGGTAACCAAAAAAAAACACGTTAAGGGAACAAGATAACATTTAAAGATAATTATATTAAAATTTAACTAGACAATGTATATAATGGATATACGCGGTGTATAAAACAATTAATTTTATGTTTAACATAAAAATTTGTATAGCATTTTTTTCTTCTACAAAAAATAAATTAATAGAAAAAGCAACAATATTCATTTATTTTAAATGTAACAAGTGGCGTAGAGAATAAACAATACATTTCAAATCACAAATATATATAACATTTGTCTCTTTTTCTTAAAGAATTATCAAAACATATTGGAACCTTTACGTTGTTTTTATTTATCTGGTATATTAATTATTATTATTTAGATAATTAATAGTGTTATGTATAATAAGTAAATGAATTAATATCAATGAGTTTTGATTTATAACTGAGAAATATATATTTCGTTACCGTAGAAACGATGTGAGTAAAAAATAGACGAAAACGTCGTTGTTATAAATGATTTATAAAATATTTTGTGAATTTTATTCCGGTTTTAATGGTTGTTTATATTATTAATAGAGAAACATTATTAATTTACTTAACCTTTATTATATTTTCTGTTTGTTTTTACATGGATAAATTAGGTCCTGGTTTGCACCAAGTACCCATTAACCACTAATATGTGTGGCCTGTTGATTATTAACACTCCGTTTATTGTCAGCCGTGATTTTTCTGTCCCTCTGCTCTCCCCTTTTCTTACCGCTCTCGTCGTCATAACGCTGCTGGCAAAGTGTTAACGGTGGCGAGGGCAAATTAATTACTCCGTCCAAAGTCGTTAGTGAGGTGCTTCTAAGCGCTCCTTCCTTGTACAACATTGTCTCGTTTTCTAAAATACTATACACTACAATTACATTGATGTGTATTAAGAACTCTTCAGTATCGTGCTCAATTAATAAATATAACTCCAAAGAAAATGAGTAATTTTCAACCTTATTTGACAGTTGACGCAGACGTAGACGAAATAAACCCTTCACTTCCAGTGAAATTCACACGTCACGGTGGTTAAAGTAACTATACTTCATTCTCGCTCGTTTGTAACAGGCAGTATACTGCAGCTATGGATGCAGAGTTTTTCTTCAGGTTATTATTTCAGGTAGCTGAAACACCCATGTAAGTTAAATATTAAATGTTACAACGTTTCGTCTCTCATTTGGGACTTCTTCAGGTAAAAATTAAGCTGTTCATGGAACCTCACTCCATGACTCCTTCGACGGGAAAATTTTTCTTTTCGACTTCTTCAGGAAAATATTTATCTGTACATAGATCTCCATTTTTTTTCGGCCGAAGGAGTAATCATGGAGTGAGAGATTCCATGTACAGCTAAATTTTTATCTAAAGAAGACTCAAATCAGAGTCGAAACGTTGTAACATTTAATATTTAAATTTAAAAAACTGACAAAAAAGTTGATATAACTCATTTATTATATATTTAATTGTCAGGTAAACAATTTAAGTATGTAACTTACTCCTATGTGATTTTTTGTGCTCAATATTTGAACTACTGAGAAATTTCATTTTATGGAAGAACGTAGAACGGAAGTGGGAGTGAATGAGTAATAAACGAGTAGTTGCAGCATCTCTACAGATGCAGTTCACAAGAAGACAGTAATAGTAAATTTGTTTGCAGGTACGCCATAGATTGTTATTTGGAGTCGTCCTAGTAAACGACAGAAATCTCATCAAGCAATTGTAAATATGTTTTGTAACTCGCGGAATTGAGGTCAGACACTAAAGCGGGCTGTTCTGTTATCTGTATCGTATTTAAAATACACCTATTAAAGAAGACACGTTATAATAGCAATAGAATCCAATGGTCCTTTCAAAATGGAAAAACAGTAATTTTGCAGTTTAATGAGTCTGCTGTCCGTTATTTGCCAGCTCTTTTCTAGAAGCAACTACAATCCAACTGCAATTACCTCGGGACTGTATAGCTCATTAACCTATTTTTAAACTCATTTCACTGTTCTCGACATGTTTTATCTGTAAACAATGTGTAATCATGCGAATCATGAGATTATATTATTTTTCTTCATAGTGTCTAACTGAATGTAATTTCATTGAAGTCAGAAGTTCATCATTATAAAAAAATATTTAACTTGATATTAATTTGTCTGTAATACAATGCATTACAGTGAGTCAAAATATGAATACATAAAAGACAAAGAATGATAAACTTCACTGAATAAATGATATACTCTGTTTTAGATATTAAGTCCTGTCAGATCTTTAATCATTCTCAATAAATGATTTATAACTCTATTACTATTATTTATAATGTTATTATTATACTATTATATTTTGAAACAATGAGCTTTCTGTAATATTAATCTATACAAAAAGCATATTAAAAATACATTTATAATTAAAAAATGCTGAATATATATAACTTGTGGACATAGAAATTCTTATTTTTTTATAGGAACAATTACAATTCTTCAATTTGTGAATAATTTTTTACATTGTCCATAACGCCCATCCTACAGAAAATCCAATAGGAATAATTGACACGTATGGTCTAGACACACGTGGTTTCTGTCTCTTTTGACGTTACAATATTGTCAAAAATATTTTAAAATTCCAGATGGTCAAATTTCATTCAGTTATTCTTAGAGGATTAAATGATTTTCAGTTTGATGAAACGCTTCTTTGCATCCTGAGTATGAAACATAATAAATAATGCCGTCAAAGAATGTAGTTTTAAAAATAGAATCAATTGCAAGTGTGTCTGTAAAAAAGTGACAGTTCCGAAACATGGAAGAAGACATAACAGGATGCGATAAAGTCCTCTGTACTGGCTGTAACTCGAAAGCTGACACTAGATATTAAATTTAGAATCGATACCTAATTTTTATTGTAAATATAAAATGGAGAAAAACCTTTGCCTTCCATACCGGTTGATTGTTTACTAATAATTATAATCGCATGCACATTTTGAAAAACGTTAGAAATTAAAATTGAAGCAGGGTGTATGTGATTTCTATGGGGATTTAGATATATATTTTTCTCCTCAAAGAAAAATTAAATGTGTAATATTTGCCAGTTTACCAAAGGGTGTTATGTTTTGACACACTACTTCGACGAAAAATAAAAAATGATTAATATTGGTTAGTTTGTTTATAAACACTAAATTAGAAGATATTTTATAAATCGATACATCTGTATTTCAGAATGTTGATGGCTGGTATTGTGCAATACAATAGAATCTGGATGGAAGCAATTAAGAAGTTGATTATAGAGTTAAAAATAAAGAAACAAAATTTTAAGCATAACCATTTAGTATACGAATAGTATTATTAATTAATGAAAAATACTGTCATCCCGTATATATATATATTATATATCTTTTATATACACCAAATTAGATCATTCTTTTTTTGTTGTGTTCGTTACTGCCAAAACAAGTTCTGTAAAAAAGAAATATTTTTAAAAATCTTTCGGAAATGTTTTATAAACTCATAATGTGAAATAAATTTTACGGGAAGGCTACGTTACATCCACGGGTTGCCTATATTCTTGATATGTTAATGCTCCGAAACGGCTCGACGGATTTCATTGAAAATTTCAGGGATTGAAACAGCTTTTTAACTTAAATTTTGGCGTATGTTTCATTTTTAGATACCTTGCAGAGCTCAGAAGATATTATTGTAAATATTTATAAACCCATTTAATTGTCGGTGTGAAATCCAACTGCGAGTTAAAAGTCCTATTATGCGTCTTTTACCATCATCCCACTAAGTGTGTTATTATAAACGTAATTTTGGCAGTATGAGTCAGAGAGGGGGAGGGGGAAGCGAGAATTCTCACTCAATCCATTGTTGTAAACAAGAAAAAGCGGGATCTGTTCAAAACCAACTGCGAGTTATAAGGTTTGCCGTGAAGAAATCGTAAACTCTCTACTTCTCTCTTCTTTGTCAACCAATTTCTTTTATAGTATTATTTGTGTATAATTGAAATCCCTTGCAGCACGTGAGGGGTGCGGGTGGAATAGAGTCATATGAAAATAATAAATAAATTATAGACTTTAGTGTCAAAACCGTTGTAAAGGGGGTCGCTGTGTTACGTTATGACATTTAATATGCGATTTAAGTAATACTTCGTTCCTTAAGTGGGGAAGAAATTTTATTCTGTCAGAGAACTGAAAATATTTTTAGACCTGTTATTGTACCGGGAGTATTTTTGACGTCGAGATACTGGGAGTATATTTGAGGTTTATATTGTGACGTTTTCGATGACGGTTGAGTCATGTGTTGACCAAGAATTAAATAATACCCGGGCAAACACCGGGTCCCCACCTAGTCTATACTTAAATGAGTTAAATTCAGTTAGTAATAGTAATAAGGTGATGTATTGATCATATAATAATAATTACTCAGGCTCAGCAGTTATATTTATGAAAAATCTTGTTATTTTAAACAATAATACGTGTCTACATTTAACTTTCCTAAAGTGAAGTAACGTTAATGGAGGAGAAAAGGTTAACAAGCTGTAGTTTAGGAATCTTTATAATTTTCTAGATGGATGATTCCACTCTCTTTGAATAAGAGCGTTATTATCTGCTCTAAAATCTTACGCGGTATCTCCTTAATATCTCAAACACCGACTAACTTGCAACCTCTCGCTTACTGTTTAAGTTGCTAACTAATTACAAACTGTCACTAGCTCTAATACCTCCAACTATCTACTTCGGAAACTACGTAACTTATCTCTCATCTCACACTTTATACAAGCTACATTCTCTACAGTTCCATTCGTTTTCCAAGAAACTGTAACGAACCTACATCTCTTGGATTCAAACTTCAGCACCTCCCGCCATTATTCAAAAGCATTCCTCCTTTTCGGGGTTAATAGTATAATTTGTCTCACCTTTGCTAACTTCAACCCAGAAAATAAGTTGAGAAATAAATTCAACATCATTCCACTAAAGCAATGGAAAAATTTATTGTCACTTTCACCATCGAGAAATATGATTATGCCAATTCCGAGATAGATAACCTTACGATATCAAATGTTTCTATAAGTCTTATCTCAAATAATTGACTGCACCTGTTCCACTACAGATAGAATTGCATCAACGAGAACTGAAGTATAAAGTTCGTTGCTTTCGAACGAATGTAACCATCTCTGGAATCTGCAGTATTATAAATTATTGAATAGGAACTCCATATTCTCTCTGTCTCACTCTCTCCCCGAGTCTGTCTTTCTGGAACGTCTTTGACTTATGAAACATTCAGGTGTCAGTGAAAAACTTAAATTTTTTTCCCTCCCTTGCAGCTTACTCCGACTCTTGAATACTTCATAGAGCGTCGCATGTCGTTTTATCCTTCCAAGGAAGCCTGTCTGCCCAGAGACCGTAACTTAGCAAGCAAGTGTAAAGCAGATTCGAGCTTACTTATTTACTTTGACATTTTGCTCTTTGAATGCTGATTGGAAAAAAAACACAGATGTCTCACCAGAAATTTCTATTCCCACAAGTATTACATTTTATTCAGTTCCAAAGTAAACCGTCAGTATTAATGCGCGCGATGAATTTATTCCAGTTGTTGTTATCTTATTATATTTTCAGCACATATACGCAATATTCGTTAAGCATAAGCTTACATTCACCTAGAAGGAATACATTAAAAATATTAATTAGTGTGGGAAATTAATTTTTTATTTAATTAAAGAGATAGAGGACTTCTATATCATACTTAGATAGATTGCAACCAACTTTAGTTTATTTGATTCAAAAAAGTTGTAAACACCAAAGAAGAAAAATTGAGTAAACAGAATAATTTTAGATTTATAATATATATAGTAGCCAATGGCCCACTGAATTTAGGCGCCAGTACATTGTTAAAATTAAGAAAAATGGTTTTAATAATGTTTTATTAAAAAAATATAAAACGTTTACAAACATCCCCGGCTTAATTATTTTAACGGTCTCTTTGCCGTATTTGATGTGACGACAAATTTGTGGAGACAAATCTAATTAATGGCTGAAGTTTTAACTTTTTCATTTTATCCCATTTCCAACTTTTCATAGACGATGCATAACTGACTTTAATCCGTCGAATCCTTACGCAGACCAAATTAGCATCATAATATAGATAGAGTGGCAATGGTTACGTAACTTTTTTCTTTCTTTCGCCAATTGCAGGGCTGGGAGAGTAACTGTTTCCGCCTCTTTTTTCCGACCTGTTCGCTCGGCGTTCTGGAAGCGGCATTGTAAAATCAGCGCTCTTAGCATCCCGTAACATCTAATCATAAATAAACAAAAGAGAAATTAAAGTGAAATATTTATTTACATAATAACTATTTTCAAATATGTAATGTACAAATATAATATTATACGGAAGATTAACAAAGGTGGTTATGTTATTACTAGTAATAAAAATAAATATTTTATTTCGTAAACGTAGGAGTAGATTATACATAGTTTTTCTGTGTAACTTATTTCTGAAAAGATATTTTCCATATCCCTGTATCAAATAAAATATAAAAATGAAACGTTATCTCATTAAATGATTTAAATGTCTTTAATTTAAATTCATGACAAAACATTTTAATACGTCATTGAAACATTTTGATAGAAAAATAATGATAAAAACACAAATTACGAAACTATGAGACTTTTTAATCTTTCGTTATGAAGTTTCTGCAATTATCAAAATTTATTTTTACAGTTAGTCAGAATTTTCTTTAAAAGTAAGTAAAACCTTAATATTTTGGAAACTTCGTGTAGAAAGCTTAAAAAATTATATTCTGGTAATTTGTGTGTTTATAATTAGTTTTCTATGAAAATGTTTAAATTTCATATTAAAATATTTGAAGATGAATTGAAAATGATGAAACTTTAATTATTTATGAGATATTCTTATATTTCATTCGGCCCAATGAAGTAGGAAACATCTTATTTTCAGAATAAGGAAATACAGCGTATATTCTCCTAAATATTTGCAGATAAAATATATTTTTATTTTCAGAAATATATTGATGTAACTTCCAATCCAACAGGCAATATTGATTTTCATGCATAGCCACTTTTGTTAATCTTTCGTATTATTTATATTTGAACATTACACATTAATAAAAATTTAGTTATTGTGTATATAAATAATCGAGTTTATCTTCTTTATTGTTACTTTCAGATAGATTTTATGGGATTCAAATAGCGCTGAATTCATGTTACTGTTTATGGAGCGCTGAGGGAATAGGTCTACAAGAAGTGGGGGGAGCAGTCACCCTGCGACATACGGAAAAGCTCTGGCATTGACACTGATGATAATGCTCTTTATAACGCAGTCTGCCCCTTTGGCAGCTCTGTCTGCAGGTAACAACAAAATCGACGGTGAAAACAAAAATGATGACCAACGATCATCGAAAACAACGTGCACAATTAACCGTGAAATAACATCCAATCTTCGTGCTACAATATGTTGAACAGGAATGAAACATATAGAACTGCTGGCTAAACTTAAATTTGGATTTTAGTAAGAAGATTGTAAAATTTTTAATGACCTCTAGGCATAACCGGACTGCATCCTTAGGCGTGAAGACTCCAACACTAAATTTTAGTTTTAAGTCTGTATCTTTATTTCCTGTCTATTTTTATTACTTAATTTAATGATTTCTCATAACCCATAGGTGATTACACAAACACACACACACACACACACACACACACATATATATATATATATATATATATATATAAAGTTTAAGAGAATACATTGCGCTTCTTGTAGAATTAATTTGACGATATTTATTCATCTGCTGTATGGCAAAATGAGAATTATTTTTCACAAATTAAGAGGGGGTAAAAATAAGTGTGAAAATCAACACCATAGTTAGGCTATAGAATTATATTTTATCATGAAAGTTGAGCTGGGAACTAAAATAGGAGGTTTGCTTCTGCAATTAAGTCTTGTAAATAGTAAATTACGATGGTCTCTTGACATTTGTAAGTTGTTTCATTGTACATTATTTGCTATAAGAGCAACTGGTTGAAAACATTACGAGACCTGAACGAATAGGATGACGGGTGAAGGTAATACGATAATTTGAGAGAAAAGGCAAGAGAGGTTACTAATTGTGAACCTCTATTAATAGCGTTAAGTGTTTGTCCAGGGGAGCTGTCCAGAGTGTTTACCCTGTTCTCTCCGTATGCAAGCTACACACCCTAGGCTTGAGCCGGGCTCTGCTCTGCTCTGCTTGCTGTTCCCTTGCGCAAGGGTGTTGCCATAGCAACAACAGCAAAGTAGACAATGCTGGTCCAAAACAGGGAAAGAAAGGGTCATCAAGATAATTTAAGTCAACCATCCGCTGTCTCAATTTAAGTGTTGTGCCACTTTTGTTTATAAGGGAACATTTTTCAGACGTTAGAAATCTTCTCGAGGGACAGATATTTTATTCGACCCCCCAGTTATTTGCCTACTTTCTTTCCCATTAATCTCTCTGACAGGTGGAGTTTATATTAGAACGTCGGCAAGAAAAAATATAACGCCAGGTTTCGAGAAAATGTTTATTTTTGGATAATATATCCAACGTGGACACATTGATGTAAATACAGCAATTAAAATTACATCCCAAAAAATACACTTAAAGTACCTGCAACTATAACTTTACTGATTTATTTTTAAAGTGACTACTGATTTATCTACATACTACCTGGTAAAACACCCTTTAAAAAAGCGGAAAAAATTGAGCGCGCTTCGCACCATTAGAGGCACAAAAGAAACGACTAAATTTAGACTCTATGAATTGCCTCAAATTAAAAATAATGTTTGAGTACTCTTCACAACGACGTGCTGTTGGTTGGCTCAGTTTCTGTTAAGCTGAGAAGTTGAGCAAAGATGGAGAAGTGTTGATTTTTTTCTGTGATACACATGCTTCAAAATAAACCGAATCACTAATCACTTAAAATGTGTTTGATATATTATTAATATTTGTTAATAGACATTTTCATGTCTGTTTAATTCAAAAGTAGTGTGTGACATTGCGTATCTGGTCGTGTGCTGAAAACTTTAGGAGCAACAAACATCAATAAGATTAAAAAACTTGGCCATTATAAAATAAGTCAGAAAAATAAAGTTTTATCATAGATACAACTCAAAAAATTGATACCATTCTGAATATTAATTGAGTTCTTTTTCTTAATTTAATATGATAACTGTTTTGAATGTCAAGAAATTTTGTACCGTTCCAGTCAAATACGTGATCATTAGAAACTGAATCGGGAACTCTGATGTTAATTCATGTTCATGTGTACCACATGGTTCCAAAGGACCTTTAAAATAACATAGGAAATTAGAAGATTTATGTATAACTAAAGTGTTTGAAGAGTTGGTATAACTTTGAAAGTAATTGTTTATAAAAGTGTAAATGACAAGATTAATATTCGAAGACTTTACGTCCTCAATCTCTTGAATATATTGAAACTAATGGAGGGTTTTGTATACAAATTAGCCAATACTATATTAAAAACAAGTACATAAATTTACAGAATGTAATCTTTCATCAGACTCACTCTTGTTGGAAAGGTTGATTAGATAAACAGTCTAGAAAGACGATGGTTTGAGATAGCAACCAGTAACTAAAGACTGCGTATTTTTCCAAAGTTGCAATCCAACTTTATTGTTGGAGTTAGAAGACGGATTCGTTCTATTGCATTTCACCCTACTGTGGCCGAGACCACCAGCCTTATGCTCACTTCGGAAGTTGAAGTTCCTGCTGCAGCAGATGAACGCCAGGTTAGGATCATCCACGAACGAGAATGGGGCCATTCCGAATTAAAATATGCATCGTATGACCCTGGAATAATTAATAGGGATGTTGTCTCTCCTGCTGGACCCTGAACCCCCTGAGACCATAAAATGGCACTTAGTAGACACTAGAAAATTTATTTTCGTTGTTGGTAATAATCTAGTAGTTTTTAATGATACCATCACCGTGCCTCTACAAATTTAGTTACAACTACGGATAAATTCTTGATAGGAAAGGGTTTAATTGAATCAATTTTATTCCTTAACGATTAACTTATAACTAGTTTCACAATCTCTTCTAATACACTACTTTTTATTTCTTAATATAATTGACTTATAAATCATTTTAAACTCCAGCTTTTGGATTTAGTTCGGCCACTTTTTTCTCTATCTGTAATATTATTTATTGTTACTACGACACCCAGTTTTCAACCTAACTAAATATTACCGTCTCCAGTAAATAAAAAGTTAATTACGTACTCTTGAAACTAAAGATTTTATTTCCCACCGATGTCATGAAAATGAAAAGAAAATTATTCCCATTGAATTTTAATTTTTAACAGATAAAAATGTTTTTTTAAAATAACAGGCTACTTGAGGGTGATCCTGAAATAGGCAACTTCCTTTTAATAGCATAGAGAAGGAGGGCGTGTGGAAAGTAGTGCAAGATAGTCAAGGGTTGACTAGAGCTTCTGGGCGACAGTGTAAAGTGTTTTACCTAAATAGATGCAGGGGAAACCCTAGAAAACCTGCGTCAGGTATGTCAGGCTATTGGGTACTGTTCTGAAGCCCCTCCGAATGACGGAAGACAAGTTTGCTGTGGGGTCGCAGCATTCCCTCCTCCGGGTGTGCTCTAGTTCTAGAAGACAGTTGGCCGACTGGTCCAATGGGATCAGAAGACAACTGTTACCGTATGCTTAATGTCTACGACCCCAGTCGATACACACCCTAAAAGAGATGAAAGTGCCTCGGTATGTGAGAACTTTTAAATTAAAGGAAGAACGAGACATCCCAGAAGGTAAGCCTCATCATGACTCTGAGAGAAATACCTGCTAGAGAAAACCCCCCAATTTTGAGAAAAGTTTCTTCCAGGCAAAAAATTACCGTCCATGCAGATAAAATCAAGTATTGTATCGCACGGAATGAGTCTGAAGAAGACATGGTATTTTATATTACTAAATTTTTCGTCCGGGTCTATATAAAAAGTAAGATTAATCAAAATCGATTGAACCGTGTCCTTGTAAAAGTCTAGTTAAAATAATATTTTGGAAGAACTGTAAGAACAATAAAAGTGGAATTAAATTTGTCAGTATGGTTTCTCATAAAACACAACACAAAATATATGAAGTAATTCTATATTAAGCTTATTTTTCCTCAGGAAACTGTGGGTTATATCGGCATTGTTTAATAAGGCAATTCAATTACACGTTTAATTCAAACCGTTAAGGTACTTCTTTAAAACAAAGGATTTGATTTCTACATTTTGACTTCGGTTTCATTACTATGGTCGTCCCTAAATGGGAATGAATGTTTGTGTTTCTCTTATTTTCAACATCTCCACCAATTACCCCCAGAGCAGATTCATACTCGAGCGACGCATTTCGTTCATATCAAGCAAGTCGGAGGAAGACAACGGACAATTTCACGAATAATGGAAAGTTTCCGCAATCTGCTGAAGGAATCGACAACTTCCACAAACCAGACACAGCACTGAAAACTAAACGATCAACAACAGAGTCTGATTATTTCCCAAAAAGTTTTTCTTATAATTTCGATTAGGTTCGCACAAATCATTGAGCCGATTTAGTTGAAAAATCTGTTTATCAAAGAATGTAACATAATATAGTTTCACCTTCGTAAATTTTGTTGGTCGGCAGCTTAACGTTATTGTAAAGAACTATTAAAACATAATAGTTGGCCGACTAGTTTCCTGTAATATTTGTTCTTACGGCATAATGTTACAATAGAGATAAGGAATAAAACACCATTAAATATATTTGATAAAAAATTACTTTAGACGTGGTCCCAGAATCTCTAAATTGTACTTTACACAATAAATCCACGAGTCTTTTGAATTTTTGAATCAGTTGTAATAATTGGTTTATTGACATTATAAAACCGAAATAGTTTGAAAACGTCTTGTTTTACTTCAACTTTAATTGTAATTGTAAACCGGGAGTTATTAAGTTTTAATGACTTGAAATAATGAATCGATACCAATTTTTCTATGTGTATTTATAAAATAATCATTGTTGGTTCATTCTACACTCTCTTTATTAAAATTAGAAAACAATGTTTCATATAATTGATGAAGGTAAATTGAAAGAGATAACCAGTTCGTCTTAGAATGTGTAAAGAACTATTCGAAAATCGGTAAGATTTACTCTGTAAATAGTTTAAAGAGTTGTGAAGATAAATAAGTATAAAGTTATGATTTAAGGATCGAATATTATTATTCAACAATATGTTTATAATATCGTCTCCTTTTTTCAATACACTGTATGTTCTGAATAAATAATTGATACAAGCTGGTGAAAAAATTAAAACATTCAATACTGCGTAAATAAACTCCAAGGCTTCCATTTATTCTGTGCTAAAATTTAATTAATGCTGCACTTACCTCATTAGTGAAGTGCCAACTTTACTGTTTAAAACTTCCATAGAATACGCTTCTTTAAATGATTTTAAGCCCTACAACGTGAGGCATTTTTCTAACTTTTTTTAAAAGTTTTTAAAGATGAGAAATAAAACATACTTATCTAAATACTAAACAAAATTCTTTGCTCTTGAATATTATATATATACATATATAATATATCATGGCAAATTATGTTTATTTGAAGTTATACTCCTACCAACATTCACTTAAGTCGTAGTCAGACAGTCGGATCTCCATTCAGTTATGTATTTTTATCAAGTTCACTTTACTTATGCATTTTATAAAAATAGTTTTACAGACAATTCAGACGTTCAACTACGACGTTCCAACCTATAATTTAAAACTTCGACAAGTACAAAGAATGTATGGATAGATTTCTTCAGGTTTTTAAAAACAGACAAAAAATTGTTCAAAAAGGATAAACTCAAATTAACAATATTTCATTAAAACTAAATTATTTAAAATTCCAGTTATGAATTAATTTCGTTAAAATATATAAACGATAGTCTTACATTTTAAATGTATGTAATATTCATAAATAGAGATAATAATTAAAGGTCCAAATATTAAATTTTTCGTCATGGATAGCAACCATTAACAACTACAATTTTAAATAAAATTTATTAAAAATATTAATTACTAAAACGTGGAAACATGCTTAATTCTCATAACGGTACCTTAAAATATTACACTATATACATTTATTTAAACACTTGATATATTGTTCTGTATTTATTTTTATCTCGCAAATTCCCATAAGGCGGTCAACGATACATATGTTAATCTTATATTCCAAACACATTTCGGTTGTTAATGGACGGAGTGCACGACAATTGAACCCCTACTTTATATCAATATTTATGTACAATTATTGAGAAATGTTTGTTTTAATTATATATTTTACTATATTAATTTAAAACTTTAATTTGAAATCATTTATTTTAACGACAATTGTCACTTTAAAATTATAATTTTTTTCTGATGAAATTTACATGTATCTCCTTAAGGACGAAACTTCTGATATGTATACGAAATTGATCGATTGTTCTATCTTCAAATGTATTTATGTGTCAATACTTTAAAAATCAGCTTGGTTTTAAAAAGAATGTAGGGACAAGAGAAGTAATATTGACTTTGCTTCTAATTTTAGAAGACAGAATAAGAAAAAAAACAGGCCTACGTTCATGGCATTTGTAGATTTAGAAAGAGGTCTTTGATACTTAAAGATTTTGAAGAGGACAGGAATAAAAATTGAGAAAGAAGGCTTATCCATAACCTCTTCAGAAGGCAGTATGCAGTAATTAAAATTGAAGATCAAGAAAAGAAAGCAGAAATCAAGAAATGAGTTAGACAACGATGCAGTCTGTCACTCATGCTTTTTGAATTATATATAGAACAGGCGATGAAGGAAGTTAAAACGCAATATGGAAAAGGAATCATACTGCAAGAAGAAGAAATAAAACCCTACGATTCGCCGATGATTTTTCAGTATTAGACAAGTCATAACAAGACTTGGAAACCTTAATAAACGGAATGAACATGGTCCTGGAGCCAGACTTAAATATTAGGATTAATAGAGGAAAACCAAGGTAATGCAGTGTAGTATGGGAAGCAGTGGACTAACAAACGGTGTTAGATTGGGAAAGAATATTTTTACGGAAGTTAAGGAATTCTGCTACTTGGGCAGCGTAATAACTAAGGATGGTAGAAATATAGTAGACATAAATAGTAGGATACACAGGCAAGGAAGGCTTTCGCAAAAAGAAGGAATTTACTTACGGGAAATATAAGTGTGAATATTAGGAAATCATTCCTAAAATTGATCTATGGAGTGTGGAGTTATATTGGTATGAAACGTGGACGATACGAGTTGCAGAAAGGAAAGAATTGAAGCCTTTGAAATGTGAAGCTATAGGAGAATGCTGAAAATCAGATGGCTGGATAGAATCTCTAACGAGGAAGTTCTAAGCAGAAAAGGGGAAGAGAGAACAATATGGAGGACGTTGTCCAAGAGAAGGGATAGATTAATAGGATACATTTTGAGAAATGAGGGTCTTGTCAAATTAATATTAGAGGGAAGTGTGTGGGGGTAGAACAGAAGAGGGAGATAAAAGATTAGGGAGGATGCTAGTTATGCGGAAATGAAAGGGCTTGAGCAACATGGAGGGTTGTATCAGACCAGTCTTAGGGCAGAATACCACAACAACAACTACTGTCAAAAAATTAATTATTCATACTACCCACAATTCAGCTTAAATGAAATAAAAACATTTTAATAGCTCATATATACTTAAGACAGGGCGTGTGTCATTCTCCAGTATTTAATAGTCACTAATTATCAAAGAATTAAATTTTTATGTAACACACATTGGTTTACTTCTTTGTTAAATCTATACGAATACAGTTACAGTGTGTTCTCGTCTATCTTGAAACTGAAGATTTTGTTTACCTACCGATTAATCTGACTGCATTTTCAGTTTTTCAAATGGTTAATGAGACTTTAAGATAACATCAAAGTTTTTTCCCACTTCAGAGGAAATAGAAGTATTTCAAACATTATTTCACAAACACACACGCATATATATATATTAACATACATAAATGAATATATAACAACCTGAGAAAAGTACCAATAATTAAAATACTCACACTAAAGTACATCTATCGGAAAATAAAACTAAATGAAGAATTTTATTGTAAAAATAATTAAAAGATTATTACATCATCAATAAAAATAGTGACTTATATGAAAATGTACTGCTCAAAAAATATTCGCATGGATGAGAAAAAATTATACATAATAATAAATGTCAGTATATAATAATAGATGTTAAGTTTGACATCAATTGACAAGAACAAACAAATAAAGGGACCACAATATTTAAAATATTACTTTTTACCTCATTAAAGAATTGAGAAAGCAATAGTATTTTAGAGTGTAATTATATCAAATCCAGTTTATAATAACGTTTAATGATGAATTAACACAGCAAAAATTCAATTTTCAAATTGAATGTACGATATACTTGAGTAATAATAATATGTAAAAATTTATTTTAAATTAATTTATTAAGAATATTATTTAGAGTACTTTTAATATAGACTTTTCTTTTGGGTTAATTCGTACATAATTTATAGCACTCTAAATTAGCTGTTTTAACGAATGAGGATGTCATAATAAAATAAATAACTAAGGAATCTCTCGTTATCTTTGTTAGACGTTTCAACAGCTGAAGAAGGAAGACACGAGAGATAGAGAGAGAGATATATATGGAATTCAAGAATTACTTTCGCAATGGAAAAAAGAATTCCTCCATTGCTGGAAATTAATCTGAAATGAGAATCGAGCCAGGTCAGCTACTTAGCAAAATAGCTTCTCTCCATCTTTTGGCTCCCCTGCCGGAGAGAGAATGGAGTGAGTCAGAGAATGTCCAATTACGGATCTTCTTTACTTTAAATTAAACTCTAAGGAGCAGATGATTCAAACGCTATATGCTTCTTACAGAAAAGTTTTAGCACCTAATTCGTAAAAATAGAGGGAATTGTAAAGAAGGTCAATTTATACCAGTAAGCAGTGTTTCGTAACTTAATAAATAAATGAAGGAAAGTAAAAATCATTAGGTGTAGACCATTTATAACATTTACTGCTATCACTGCAGATATTCTGAATAACGAAATAAGCATGTCAGCTGCTATATTTTTGCTGTAATAATTAATATATTTTATTATAAACCTATTTTAACTGTATACCGTCTAATATAGACGGAAACAGTATTGAGTTAAATCATTTTTTAGAATTAAATTATCATTTTATAGAATTTACTTTTTAAAATTAATGTTATTCTTAATAAAGTAATAGAAAAATAATGTAGTGAAATATTTATTATAATTAATTAATGTGCTTGTTAAAATGTTACTTTTAGTGATCGATAAGTAGAGGGAATAATTACCATCATATTATTTTTGACAGAAGTCCGAAAGTGGCATGATGAAGATTTCTTTTTGGAGGAGACCCCAAAATTAGTCAATTCTGCTGGTAGGCACCTTTGCAGTATTCTGCTATTTTTGTTGTTGTTGAAGTAATGGCTGCGTCAGTGGGTTGGTGTGTATTACGATCTTTCTACAGTGTTTCCTGCTTCTTACTTCGATTTCGTCTTTGATAAAGCAACTGTGGATTGGAGACAACCAAAGGCACGTATGCCATGGATCCTAGAACATTCTATTAGCTGCATTGGTGAACAGACAATCTGTTTTCTCATTTTCATTATACATTCTCTCCATGTTTGATTCTTGTCCAAATGTATTCCCAAGTATCTTACTGAATACGATTAAGGTATTACCATACCTTTAAATAATATGGGTGGACATTTATTTTATTTGAAGTGTGAAAGTTACATTTGTTGATTTTGTTCGTTAATTGGTCGTCCAATCTTGCAATCAGAAACTTTTTCAATTAGCACTGGTTCCGAATTGTTGATCATGTAGGAACGATTTAAACAAGCTGAAATAAGACGGGAGACAGCTTTTCATTTTAAAAAATAGTACGTAGGTGATATATTTACTTTTATCAGCTGGTGCATAACTTGGGTCTGACAATCCATCTGGGTCCCTCCCACCATAGTTCGTTGTTTGGTCCCAACTATAATGTTGTCGCCGTCGCAGTAGTAAGCTACCACGAAATGATAACTTGGTTACAGTTGTCGTGATGATAGTCTTTGTGTAGAGATTTGATAGCTGATGGTGACGGCGTACATTATAATAAAAAGAAAACATTGAATCAAGATTCACTTCCGGAAATAAGAATTGTCTAGGATTGAAGATATGATGGGAGACAGGATATATTTCTTCGTGGATTGAGTTGGTATTGGAGCTAAGTTCAATCTTCAGAACAGCGAGGAGTGATGGCTGCAGAGAGACAGACTTGACTTCCAATGTAGTAGAAAAGGTTTATTATTATTGTTCAGTCGTACAATGACAATAATAAGAGAACAAAGATTGAGTATATGATTAGATCAGCATGATGTCTAAAGTCTGAATGCAATTCAAGAACTGCCTCTTTGATCTCATTTTACCAAAGTTTTATATCGGCTCTTAATCTACAAATAAGAAGGCCACGGAAAAGAGTTATGCAGTGTCAGATAACAATCTGCGTCAGTGTTCTACCAGCTGCAGGTGTAATAGTCGCGTTTTAACTAACGTAAGCGTGCTATTTTCCGTGTCCCCGTATTATAGTCATAACACTAGTTGCTACATTACACAACGTTTTTCATCTTGTTTTCATCATGTTTAATTTCCTCCGCAATGCCCGTTGGAGTTTTCTCTCGTAGGCGTTTCTTCTCCAGATTGACTGCGGGGCTCACCTGACTACGTTGGGAATGCCTCGTACTCTCTCTGGGTTTTCGAAGTTCTCACCTGCCGAGGCAACTTCACCTACTTTAGGAGGAGTAAGTACTGGGGTCTAAGAACTTGGGCATACGGCAAGAGTTGTCCGCTGATCCCATTGGACCAGTCGGCCAACTGCCTCCTAAAACGTGTGGAGACACGGAGAAGGGAATGCTGCAACCCCACAGAAAACTCGTCTCCCGCCATTCGGAACATAGCTCTGATACAGGTTTTCTATCGTTTTCCCTGCGTCTGTTTAGGTGAAACAGCGGATGGGATCCTTAAGCTATAGCCCGGGGACCCTAGTCAACCCTTAGCTACCTTGCAATACCTTACTCATCCCCCATTTTCAATTCCCTTCCAATGCTATTAAATGGGAGTTGACTGTCATTTAGCCTTCCCCCCTACCTCCCCACAAAACAATTCCTCCGCTATACCACAGCTCCGATTTTTTGTTGTCCGATTCATCGCGTTACTGATTTCAACTCCAAAATAATATGACCAACATATTCTAATTAAACAGAGGTTCGGTTTAATTTAGGAATACGCCTTTAATGGAATCACAACTCAACACCACCATTTTCCTTCTTCTTCTGTACAGACCCCCGGTTTACGTTTTCTCCACACGGTTCCTGTCAAGAGCATCCTTTCATCCGTTTATTTTTTCTCGACCTTGAGGATTGGTTGCTCCTTTCTTCTTAACGTAAGAAAGAAAGTAGTGTCAACAGCAGCCTGCAATTCGTTGTGAATAATCATCCAGTAATATATTGTATATATATTCACGGAGTGAAACTTTACGCGTTATATCTGTTTATAATGTTCTAATAATTCCTGTTTCCACGTGTACAAAATTTCACTTAAAATTATATTTGCCTTTGTCTAGTAATGATACCCTACTAGCCATTGAAATTGCTACACTAGGAACGTGTCACGCCACACATGTGAAATTTCCAGCAAATGTCATCCCGTGGTCGATGAACTCCTTACTCATCTTGCAGTACTAAATGCCAATGGGTCTATGATTCGTCAGAGTGATTCGCCCGGCCGTTCCAACCAGCCTCTCACAGAAAACAGTAAACATCACGGTAAATAACACTCCTTCCTACTCAGGCTAATTGTAAAATTGTTTGACAATTTTCGAATTCAAATCAACCCACGGGCAATCCGAGAATTCGCCAACAAACTTGATTCTGGTAATATGCAGCAAAGTAAACTCATTGCTATAAATGGGTTAAGTGTAATTATGTTAGTGTCATAGCATTAGTATTATTTAATAGTTGTTAATAGTATTTGATATGTTTCTCTTCAATTAAAATGTATTAAAATCAAAAAGATTTATAAATTTAAAGACGAAACCCTTCATTATGATTATATAGTTATAATTAACAATAAAATAAACCCTCCCCCTTCATAAGTGTATAAAATAAGAAATTTTACAGCTAAGCTTGTGAAACAGAAGTTCCATTTGAGCGTTGTTTTCGCGTAAGGAGGGCCACATTGTCATTCTTCGTGTAAGAAGAAGAAATGCATATCAGCACATGTGGGACATTGATAGAACAGGACTTGTACCTACCGGGATTGCGGTTTATCGTACTGTAACAATTCTGTTCATGTTGGTCAACACAGTATAGAATCAATGCGGCCCCCGTCAATAATACCTGAGAAGATAGACAGACGTCTTATGCTCATGGCCTTACGGAACCTTACAGTCACATCACGAAGTCTGAATCCAGGAAGGGGGTCGTTGGTGATAAGAAAAATGTCTTCACAAACAGTTACATTACTTTTGAGGCAGCATGGACTGTCAGAACAGAGCGACAATGACTTCGGCTACCACTGAAGCTGATCACAGACACGAACGACTCCAATTGTGTGCAGGAAAGTCACGTACTCTTTTCAGAAGAATCCCGGATGTGTGTTTGGCGTCTTTGCATTCGACTCCATACGATGGTATATGAACACACATCTCTATCACCGAGTTTTCGCATTGCCGGCATTATGAACAACAGATTTTTCACTTCTGATGTACCATCTTAGATGTTTCCGAAACGCTATGCTTCGGCAGCCAATCCCTGACCGTTTGTTGCCCGTGCTGCCATGACCTTTCTGTCCACACCTGACTAGCTTGTTATCCTCATCTCACCAATTTAAAACAACTGATCAGCCGTAGCCGAGTGAGTGGCACACCACCACCTTCTAGGCACTACGATCGATGAACTGTGGAATGGTATTAAAACTGCACGGCCTACTGTACCAGTACACGTCATCAATCCGTGTTCGAATCTATTCACAGGCGGATAAGTACTGATATTGCTACAATGTGCTTGGGATTGATTTATCAGGGTCTGTATCCGCACATTTTCTGAAAAGTTAATTGTTCGTCCCACTATCAAGTTTGTGTCCCATAAATATAATTCTGTTCGAATTTATTTCTAGTTTAATATTGTAATATTTTAATAATATTAAAAATAAACAGAACTGGATTAGAGGGCTGCCATTTCTATATTTAATTATCAATAAAGGCCACTTGAATACAAACCTATCTATAACTAATTAATCTGAATAAAATGTTTTAATATTACTATGGGTAGCATTACAATTCTTGCTAACGTCGTTATACAGGGTGGTGATATTTTCCGACTCTGTATATATGGTATTGTGCTTCCCGATGCGTCCTCTCCGAATAGAAAGACATTCTTCAATTCAACCGAGATCTGTAATTTGCTGGCTGCCTTCGACCGGGCGACATTTTCATCTTTCTTCTCCTCTTTCCCCCCTTTTCTTTGATGAGATGCCGCCCTCACAAAGGAATCGTCGATAGAAACTGGAAACTCGAAGCCAAAATTAAGGGACCGCCAAGAAGAAGTAGCCTGAGAGGGTAATAGGGGCAAGCAGTCGCCGCACCCTCCAAAGGATTGTATTAGTTTCTTCCTCAAGAATCTGTAGGCGTCGATCGTTAACAGCGCTTTCTGCCATTATTCTTGGATCTGGAGTTGCACACACAGACATAGACAACGAAAAGTACGAGACAATTATGTTTTCTTGTCGATACAATCACAAAATTTATTTCTGTTTCCATATTGGATTGTGCGATAACTGACAATCAATCAGCTCAACGTATTCTATATTCTTCTGTTAGTCACCTCCAATGAAATACGTCAGTACATCGTGTGCTTCATTGCATCAAAATATCCGTAGTGTCTCTATTTTGTATAGGTTCGTGCTTGAGTATTATTAAAATGCCACAGGAAAAGACGAAATAGTTCACGTTTTTCTAATACGTAAAAAATTCTTTAACATTCTAATCTCCTAGCTGGGTGCCCAGCGACGGTCGGGAATTCGTTTATATTAACCTTCTACAGTATTTAATACCGTCCAGCAGCGAGAGCGTCACATTTTTTAATTTACCTTTCCACGCCCCCTTCTTTAACACAGCTCAATTTCATCAGAACCAGCGCGGTGACCCAAGAAATCTACTGATGCCTTAAATAAGTACAGCCATACAGAAAAATACACAGAAACAGTCAATTATACTGTATTAATAATGAGAAGATTCTTCAACTCTTCGGCCTTATCTGCAATCTGATGTATGCACGTACATATATACATCTACAAAGTAACCAAATTGGGCGTGTCCGACCCTGTTCTTAGTATAACGTCATTTTTATAAACTAAATAATATAATGGTAGTTAAATTTAATAATTATAGCACACTTTACAGATATATTATTTTCGGTCCGATTATCTTGAAATAATGTGTTGATCATGGTCTAGGCTGTCAAACGTGAATAAATACTTAAATATGAATAACATTTCATTTAGGTTATGATACTTTTGAATTGATTATCGGTGCCGACGCACGCACACAGCGGATAAGAAACTGACTTGGTAGGTTAAATGAGGGCATAATGTATCCTGTTATAAGTTCTACATGTCTTTAGGGTAGGGCCTATTTTAGCCTGAAAGGAAAGAGCTCAAAATTTATGTATGCATATATATATATATATATATATATATATATATATATATACGAAAAATAAAATTGAGTGTGTGCGGCCCTAGTCTTCATGTAATCAATCTGCACTGAGATTTATAACACATTTTGCATATTTATAAACTAATTAAAAGTATCATTAGTTATATTTATAAAGCTATTAACCGTAAAATAACGTTGTATACAATTAATTATACTTTTTGTTTTTCGCAAATGTCGGATCTGTAACGGTCAAACAGATTTAGGCGGTGCGGAGTCAAAGGAAGGAGACCGTATTTGAGCTAGGGCTAGTAAAAAAACAGAGTCGGACGCCAGCGGGGATTGTCCCGCGACCACTGGAATAAAGAGAGGGTTGCTGGGAAGTAAGCGTGGATTTTCCCCAAAAACAGTGGGGGAGAGGGGCAAACGTTTCTTCCCAGAGAATAGTAGCGATCAATCTGATTGGTTAGTATCCATCCCTGCCACCTTCGGGACATGAACTAAAGAAGTGGGGAAGAGGCATTAAGGAGGCTTGCAGAGAGATTTTTCAAGACAGATGATTCGAAATAAGATTAGGGGCAGATTGCGGAGACGAGTAGATAATCACATTATCCGACAGGTAGTCCGAGAAGACGTGGATAAAAATGGAAATTGTCCTGTACCAGGAAGAATAGTAGTGGCGACTCTGAGGCGTGATCGAGTACTACCCAAATAGGAGGAAATTGTAACGAGGCGCTGGAAGATTCACTAAGCTGACATGGTAAATACCTCTGCAACCTTTTTGCTGATTTCCTTATACTGCCAGGTCCGAGTAGATTTTGTGTGAAATATTTTACTCTATGAGAAGACCCATATCATACGACCCTGAATGTAGAGATTTCGAATTTAGTAATAATAAAATTATTTGCATTCATTTTTTGTAAATGTATCTGTAGTGTTTAAGAAAAAAAGAATTGTCGGCTTAAATTTTGCAACAGAAAATTGTAATATTGATGTAATGTTGTTGAGTACAAAGTAATTTTTTTAAATATTATAAATGGAAGTTCATTCATAATATATTAATATTTCATTAAACTAAATAACTTCCTCTCTATTCATTTCACAACAAATAAGTGACTATTAGTTACAGAAAAATCTATATACATAACAGTAAAATTGATATTTGTTATTAAACCAGTAGTTTGGGGAGCAAAATGTACTGAGACGTGAGGTTCGCGTTTTTTGGGGAGTACACTCCGCCATTGTCGCGAACACAACTCTAAATATTTTATTTTCCTGGAAAACGCCTGTATCACCCCAATGGACAATGGGGACTGAAAGAAAGGACAATGAGGACGCTACGAACGGTTCATTGACAGCCCGTATGTACGTGACTTTTTTTATTCAAAACTGCTGGGGGGTGTTGGCGTGCTTTTGCATACAAAAAGGTGCGGGTACTTTGCTCCCTAGCATTATGCAGTATTATGAACGTACATGACATTTCATTCATTGACTGTGACTCGATCAGGAGGCAGTGTTCCAACGTTCCAGAGTCAACGATCCGACGGCAAGCTCCAAACATGGTGCCATTAATTGGTGAGCAGCTTCTTTTTCCAAGATATCTACTGCAACCAACTCCAACCACTAACCCATAACTTTTCCTTACTTCAAGCTGTGCGTTATTATATCCCACGTCTAGTGTATAATGAATTAGTGTATTAAATGACTGGTGACTGGTCAATAAGATTTTTTTTTCCAAATGCAATATTAACATTTTACAAACTCATGTAATTAGTGTTTGTAACTAATTAGAAGTTGACTGCGTTTGGAGGAATAATTTGTTAAAATTATTTCAAATTATTTTCGTATCTTAAATTATGTCAATATGTGAAATTTAACCATTTTCTAAATAATTTGTTTATAATCAAAATCCCTCAAATTCAGAACTAATGTCAGGAAACCTGAAGTACTACATACGCGGGTCAACAACTGTGTGGTTCTGGTGATTTCTCTAGTCACACAGATCTCGTCTTTCAAATTACGCCAATTGTCATATTAAATTCATCCATTCTGCATACGCAGGGATGCCAGACAATTATTATTATTATTATTATTATTACTTACTTAGCTGCTATTGGGCATTTGCCCGGTGGCAGCTATATACAAATAAAACACAAATATAATTACAAAAAGTTTACAATAAGGAAGAATTTTGAAGTGTAATTTTTTATCTTAAAAAGAAAAGAAAGTTGCACTTCACTTTTATCACTTCACTGATTCTAAAAAAGAACTACAACTCACTTAATTTTTCTTAGCCTATTCCTAAACTGATTTACGCTACCCGGAAAAGTCGTCAGTATTTCTGCAGGCAAGGAATTTTAATCGTGTATTGAGCTATTTACAAATGAAAATTTTCCTACGTCTTTAATTTTGAACGAGTGGTCATTTTCAGAAATATAATTCGGCGGCGAAAGATGGTTTGTTATTTCTTTCCAGGCCCTTATAAGCTTTATATATTGCGCACAGCCTGGCATGTTTCCTTCTATTACTGAGACCTTCTAAATTCTCGTGAGGATTGTTCGCGAATCGACCCCCAAACATTTTTGCAGCCCGTTTTTGTATTTTTTCCAACGCTAGAGTGTGTTCATTTCGATATGGATCCCAGAACGTTACCCCGTTAATCGTAAAGAAATGACGGAGCTCATTAGAGTTATCAATATACGATATTTTTCTTACTATTGAATTTCAATATGCCAGTTACATTTTGTAATCTCAACGACTGGAACCGAGGTAAGTTAATGGAAATCAGATTTCCAAATTATTTATTTGCATAAAGAATAATAAACCTATACTAATATAATAATATTTTATGGGTCAACGGCATATCTTATACTTTTTATGGTAGAAAATTGTTAATGGCTGGTAATTTCGAAGTTCTATGAGAAATTAATTAGATAATGTTGTAATAAGAAGAAAACATTAATTTCCGTTTTGTATGGGGAGTTACTGGATACTAAAATGGAGTCTCGCCTTGTTATTGCGAAGGGGTCGTCCTATTATAACAACTCGTTATTGATTCCCTTGTTGACACTGAGGTTTCTCCCCCTCGTGCCCCTACAGAGGAAAATGGAGTCACATCTGCTACAGCTGGCAGGAAACAGCTTCGCGCGCTCAGCGTGAAACTCAACAACTAAAGTCATGTTACACAGCTGAACGAATACACTTAGTATAAATATCAAGAGTACGTTCCTTTATCCAATCGTCCAAAGATACTCAAAACATTTGTATAATATGGGATGAAGTGTTTCTATTTTGAAGCCACGTGACCCCAAAAGTAGACACTGACAAATGATATCTCACATTTTATATTGTTACGTTAACGTAATCAAATCCGGAATGAATTTTTTATATGGCCCTATATGTATGGTGAAAAGTAAATTGCAGTTTTAATTGTGAAATTTAGCGGCAAAAAAGTTAACTTAAAGAGTCCAGACTAACAGCTGAATCTTTACTCAAATTCGTCAGAGAATTAAGTAAATTGTAGCACTGCTGTAAATTAATAATAGTTGACTATCATCTGCACAAATTTCTGACTATTTTGGCTCCAGGCTTTCGTAACTCCAAACGCACTGTATGATACTGTAAGCCAGTACTGTAATGACTAAACTTAATAAATATTCAGTACTAGTTGAGTGCTCGGTGATTCCCGGGAACTCACTTATATTAGCCCGCTTCAGTATTAAATTCAACAGTAATCTTTTCTAGTCAATGCGCGATCAACTCTTCATCGAGACCGTCACATTTCTGAAAATTTACCTTTCCACGCTCCCTGCATTATGAGAGCTGACTTTTATCATAACCATCACCGTGACACACTATCTTAAATAAATGCACAAACCGCAAAAAATATTTATTCTGAGGCATATATCTGCCGTTTACTTATGCTATTATTTTAGAAGTCTCCACGTATCGGCTCCATGGTGATCCTGATGGTAAACAGAGTAATTTTAATCAGTCTCCAACTGAGGGAAAATTGCGAAGAAGAAGGGGCCATACATTTTTCTTCGTGAAATCACACAAAAACTCATTTAGCACGTAAAATTTTAGATTTTCCTTTTATTAACAGTATATTTTTAATCACATCATCTTGAAATATTCATCTTTGAAATCGTACTTTTTCGAAATACTTTGTTTATCAACAACCATTATCCTATACAAGTACGAAATAATTCAATTTGTATTGAGATTCCCTCAATGTCACAAATGCCGTCTGTTTGCTCAACTGTCGAATTATATATGTTATTATATTTATGATATGTATATTGTATACTAAATATGAATGTAACCCGTCACCTGTTAGTCTCGATTTATTCAACTTTACCATCCAATAAAGAAAATTAATGCAAATTTTATACATTGTTTTATGGTTCAATTATAAGTTTTAAAAATGTTTTCCGCAATTATAAATCGTGTTTCAGAAATTATTTCCTCCCAAGTAGCTTCCTTAAACGTTCTGCTCAACTTCTGATGGCTTCGTCGCTTCGTCTTTCTTCGCAATCAACAAAATTTGTTCACTTGTTTCCGAAAATCTGAATCAATTCTATTACGCTCCTCATAAGAATTTTTAACAAGGGATGTAAAGGGACTGTATCAGTTGAGATGGCCGTTTAAATTTAAGAATAACTTGATAATAAAATAAATACACCTAGTTTGTTACTCCAAGTATGTTTTATAATGTTGTAATTGATATTGAAAATTCCTATTGTGTAATGGCCAAGGAGTGAGTTAATATTTTATTCAACAGCAAAATGTTCTGGCAAATAGGTATATTAACAAAATCTTAAACGCTACGTTGCTTGCACAAACCGTGGACCTCATCAGCCATGCACTACATCTAATGTTGATAAGTCTGTGTGCAAGTAGTTTCTGAATATAACTAATTAAATATTAACTGACTTCTTGGCCTTTATGTATTATCAGGTATTTTCAAGCATTTAATTATATATTCTTTATAATTGTAATCTCTTTGTGATTAGCGATTGTCTTCAATGTTACGGTATCACTGTAAGGGAACTGAAACAACAGAACGTCCGTGCCCTAGCCAGGATTCGTACCCCGGACCTCTATGGTGCGAGGCAGCTTCACTGACCACTACAGCACAAGTGGCCAGCTCTGATTATTGTCCTAGGCTGTTTTGAGTTGTATGTTAATGAGGAAGAAACATTATTCCAATTGAAAATCTGGTTCTTATATTCGGACTCCTTGACTAGCTTTCTGACCACGTTAGTCATTGAGCTTGAGCCGTGGGTTTGTTCTCGTGAACAAGATCCGCTGTCGCTTTCTAAGCGCAGATCCATTACATGAAATATTATCGCAGAAAGCAGCACACGCGTCAATAGAGTCTGAAAGAGAGTTAAGAAAAGGGCGTGAAAGAAGTCGGCAGGGGTCGTATCGACTCATACGGGGGAAATGGTTCCCAGTGAGAGAGCTGACTTGTCGTACGACCCATTACTCCCTTCAAGTGGATGCCACTTAAAAGCCGAGAGCTAGCAACTCCTTCACAGAGGGACCAAAACACCAGCTGGAATCGTTAAACTAAGCATTTATATTACAGACGTAAATTCAAATCAACGTACAGTCACTTTGGATTTTCATTTTTCACAGACTCAATGTCCATATAATGTTTCACTGCAACAAACCTGACTTCACGACATAAAATGGCTAAGAAGTCAGTTATGGATTGATATTTTACAAAGAAATATTACTTGTACAATTTGTTGGCAGGAAATTACTAATACACTACATTTCGTCCATAATCAAGGGAACCTCACCAATTGTACAGTACAATTAAGTGAAACATTGATATATGTGAAAGATATACATAAAATAATGCTAAAGAGATTATTTAAGAACACAGTTATAAATGTTGCTGAGGTTATTGTAACAAAGTTAACACTAATTGATGAACAAGCGGGTTGGATGTGTAACATTTCAGATGTTAATCTGGCATATTATTTTGTTTCAAAACCTCATATTGGTGAATTATTTCAAACAAAATTGTGGTTATTTTGAGTAAATATGCTTATTGAAATAATTTAATAGCATAGGAATGTCATTGAAAAGGGGGTTGTGGAACGTAGAGCAAGGTGGCCAAGGGTTGATTAGGGCCCGGACTATAGTTTAAGGATCCTACCCGGTGTTTCACCTAAATAGAATCAGGGAAAACCCTAGAAAACCTGCATTAGATAGGTCGGGCCATTGGATACTATTCTCAGGCCCTTCCGAATGACGGGAGACGAGTTTGCTGTGGGTTCGCAGCATTCCCTTCTCCGTGTCTCAATAGTGTCTTAGGTGATCCAATGAAGTCAGTGGACAGCTCTTACCGCCCAAGGTCTACGATCCAAGTAAATACACCACCCAACACTGATCAAGGTGCCTCCAAATTTCAGAACCTTATAAATCAGAGAGAGAACGAGGCATCCCTGAAGGTAAATCGAATGATCTAATGTGTGTCTGAATACCTGCAGCAGAATGCTGTCTCACGTTCCTGAGTTGTAAGGGGTTTTATCCAGTGTTATGTTTCTTTTGGAGACTTATCATATAGCATCACATGTTTTTTGACTCAAAACACGAAATAACAGGATAACTTGGAAAATCAATCATGGTGGATTCCCTCGATATTCGGGCTCATGAATGTTTGTTCGTCAGCTACGTCCATCAGCCGGATAGACATTGCGGTTCTTCAGATAGCATCCATTTCCATGCAATGAGTTCTCTGCATTTATATTTCACGTTGTTGCCTCCGCCCTGATTTTCACTCTGGCGCCTATTTTATATACAAAATACTTACCAGTAATTCACGTTGTGGGAATGTTACAATAGCCTAGGAATGGGTAGACAAGGAAAATAAGTAGCCCAGGGCTGACTGTGGGTTAAGGATCCTAAGAATAATGTACGGAAATATCTACGGAATTTATCAACCGCATTATCCCGTGAAATTCCGATGGCTGGGAATACTGTTTCCGGCTCCGTTACCAGCCCGAATTTGGGTTCATGTGAGCGTCTACGACCCCCGTGCATGCACCCCGCAAACAGGACCTTGTATTACGGTTTTTAGGATACTTAGTTTAACTTTTATGGTTCATAAACAGAAAATCAAGAAACTAATACAAACCCCACAAATTTCGTCTTATCATCCTCTTACTATTATTTACAAAACACTACTAAGGACAGGAATAAAATATCGAGAAATAATAATTGTCCATAACGTCTACAGAAGGCAGGGAACTGTAATTAAAATTGAACGGCAAGAAAAGGAAGCTCAAATCAAGTCAGGAGTCCATGCTGTTTAACTTATAGAACAGGTGATGGAGAAAGTTAAAAAGGAATATGGACAAGGAATCATCCTGCAAGGAAAAGAAATAGAAACCCTACGCTTTTCTTATGATATTGTAGTATTAGGGGAGTCAGACGAAGACTTGGAAACCATAACAAATGGTATGAACGTGATCCTTGAGGAAGATCACATCATGAGAATTAATAGAGGGAAAAACAAAGGGATTAAGTGGAGTATGGGAAATAGTGGAATAACAAAGGGTATTAGATTGGGTAGGAATATTTTGAAGGGAGTCGAGGAATTCCGCTAATTATGGAGCATAATTACTAGGGATTGTAGGAGTATAGTAGCGATAAATATTAGGACAGCACAGATAAGCTTTCGCAAAAGAGGAATTTACGTATGGCTGAATTATAGGAAATATTTACTAAAAATGTTCGAATGGTGTGTGGTATTATATGGGTCCGAAATGTGGACGGTAATAGCTGCAGAAAGGAAAAGAATAGAAGTTTTTGAAATGTGGTGCAATAGAAGGATACTGAAAATCAGATTGGTGGACAGAATCACTACGAGGAAGTTCTAAAAAGAATAAGGGAAGAGCGAACAATATGAAAGGCTTTGATCAAGAGAAGGGATAGATTAATAGCCCACGTTTTGAGACATTTGTTGCTATTTAATTAATATAATTTCAATTTTCGTCTCCCTTTCTAGAATTCATCAGGCACAAAATTTAGCAATTCATGTCCTTCAGTCCTTGACATCTTGGTCCGAAAAGATTATGACAGGAATTTGGTGTCGCGGACTATTTTCCGCCACGGTTACGGCCGAAATTTATTTATTCATAATATTGTTAATGGTCAACCATTAAAGTTTCGAACACTCTAAATTTACCCGTTGGATTGACACAAGGAGAAATGTTTTTTTAAGCTCAGGTGGACGGCCATATAGAACCTTGTACGACCAATTTTATTTATACACTACAGTTTAGGTTGGCTGCAATTTTTCAATATTCATTTAGATTTCACCCTCTGTTATTTGTTTCCCGCCGGTGTGGCATTTGCACCTTTTACCGCCCAAAATGGCGATTATTTGAGCCGGGAGGTGTTAAATTGCTAAGTCTGTTGTTCTGCGGCGTAATTGCACTTGGCCACGGGGTAGTTACCGAGATAGCATCTAGCGTGCTTGCCGGCTCTTAAATTAAAAGTCCTGCGATCAATACTGGCGGCAGTAATTCCTCGTTTGTCACTCGTATCTAGGCTCTCGTGATTAACCACCTATTTGCCGGATGACAAGAATAAATAAATGGAACGAGAAGCGTGCGGATGAATTTTTTTTGATACGCCAGTTAGAGTACAGACAATGAGTCTTCCTAATAGGGTCATAGAAGTTTACATATTATGGGATACATGTTTAGTACGTATTTGTAAACAGAACCCAACTTTTTTCTCGTAAATAGACTTCTAGAGAGATCACAATTTTTTAACGCTAATATTAAAAATCACCGGTATTACGTTGTGATATCATTTTTATGGATACTTCACCTGAATATATCTGAAGATGGAAATGTATATCAAATATGATACTTTAAAAAAAGTTTTTATACATATAGAATTAAAAATGAGATACTGAAACTAGAGCTGAGACTTGATTTTTAAAAAAAATTGAGGTGGAAAATCGCTTCGTATTACACATTAAAGAGTACGTGAGCAGAATCCTATATAGTCCTATGAAGTTTATTCTTCATACACGAACGAAGTTTGGTTTTCAAGTTGACAATTAGAGTACGCCATGACATTAAATTAAGAAAAAATTACTTATTATCTAAACCGTTTTTTAATGAGTGTATGTGGCAATCGCCAAATTATTTGGTCAATGGGTAAAGAATTGTCCATATTGGAGACAGCCGTTCAAGTAAACACAAAGGCGTTCGTATATAATTGTGGAAAATATGTAGAATTGTATTCAACTTGAACAATCCTAAAAAATTTAGATAAAATTCGTCGTGGATGTTCTACATAACTTACAAGCTCCTTATAATACGTCGCGAGGTGACCCTGGTACATTTACATCATTTATTAACGTTGTTGTTGTTGTGGTTCTCAGCCCTAAGACTGGTCTGATACAACCCTTGACCAAGCCTTTTTATATCCTCATAACTAGCACAACGCACATCCTCCCTAATCTACTGAGCGAATTCTATCCTTGGCCTCCCTCTTTTGTTCTTACCGCACACACTTCCCTCTAATGCTAATTTTACAAGACCCTCATGTCTCAAAACTTTTTTGCTTAGAACTTCCTCGTTTGTGATTTTATCGACCCATTTCATTTTTAGTATCCGCCTATAGCACTACATTTCAAAGGCTTCTATTCTTTTCCTTTGCTCAACTCCTATCGTCCACTTTTCGCAGCCATATAACGCAACACTTCAAACCAACATATTTTTAGCAACAACTTCCCAATATTTACACTTATATTACCCGTAAGAACATATTTTCCTTTTTGCCTGTGCTATCCTACTCTAGTTATTATGCTTCCCAAGTAGCAGAATTCCTTAATTTCCTTCAAAATATCCCTTATCAATGTTACAACCTTTGTTATTCTGTTTCCCATACTACACTCCAATATTTTGGTTTTCCCTCTAATAATCCTCATATTGAACTCTATACCATGGAACCCATTCATTGTGGTTTTCAAGTCTTCTTCTGACTCTCCTAATACTACAATATCGTCGGCAAAGCGTAAGCGTAAGGCTTCAGAGCGTGCCAAAAACACCGTTTGGGGAATTTAAATTCTGATACCTGAGTCCATTTCTTTGGTCCCGGGAATTTTAGAAGACCAGAAATTAGGGAGAAAAAGCGCGGGTCAAGCTAAGTTTGTTTGGATGCTGAGGGTCAGGTGATCCGCCATGAAACTCATAGTGGGGGGATTGAAGGAGATAATCTGCGAAGATGGAGGAGAGAAACTTAATCAGTAGGGCATGGATATTTGAAGAAGGAATAAGTCTAGAGGGTGCGTGGTTTATGATCCACGGCACGGCATCATGGGGTTGAAATCCGTTGAGCATGGAGAATTGAACGAATAGGATGTCAGGAGAGTGCGTGCTAGTTGAACCACGACACTAGGGAAATTATTAATCAGGCGGAGAGAAGACGCGTAATAGAAGGAAGGATGTCCCAACAACAAGGCGAACTGCAAGCAGATGTTCTGTCCAAGTTATTAACAAGCTCCAGAAGCGGCCAAGATTTGTGAAAGACGGACCCCAAGATATCGACGTGGGCAAATCTGTTTACGACCCATAATAAATTTCAGGTGTATTAGTGCCAATATCGAAAAGTACGTGATGACGATTTTGTTGCTGCAAGATAAGCCCATAAAAATGACCCTTAAGTCGAAAGAGTCTTACTAAATGCAATTCAGATAGCCGTGATAAATTTTTAAAATGTTGATCCTAAACTTTAGTAATTATTGTTATTTTTTTGTTTTCTGTAAATAAATTTGTGTTTATTTAATAAAATCTAATATTTATTTTTATTAAAATTGAAATACAATCCAACCCCCAGTTCATTTAATGTTATTTAGAATACTACAAAAATTGAATTTGATTTATCTGAACTTAACGAGATTAAAAATTCATTTCGATAATTAGATGTATATAACCAAACTATTTACTGATGAATACTAATATCCGAATCTCAACATAAACATCCGATGTTCTTCACTCATGAATTCTCCTGATATAATTTAATATTTCTCATTTATCAACTTTTTTTATAAATTAATTAATATTGTATTGAATCCATAACATCTTAGTTAAATCGTTTACAAAACCATTCGTCTATCAGAAGTTGCTGTTGATGATTAATTAGCCACTGTATATCCATCCGCAAATTGAGTGAACCTGACGAATTTGGTGTCAATTTTCTTCCCAACGTTACAACACCTAGGAAATAAACTTTGTGGGCGTTTTTACAGCGCAGTAGTCGCCTTAACCTCGGATGTTGTAAACCGTGCACGGAGTGTTTACATATCGTCTATAAAACTTTTATTTACCTCGGCTACCTTAAGGGAGTTTGTAGGAGACGTAAAAGCAAAAACATAAGTTTTTATGAGTTTTACTTTTTACATTTATTTTTACGTATTACACATACATAAAAACTATCAACGTATATATTATTTCTCTTGGGCTAAAATGACGTATTAGTCCCATTTTTACGCAGAATACGGTCTACAGGTAGACAATTTTTCAGTTTAGCTTACTGAGCATCTCATTTTATATACTTTCCCTTACAAATATAAATGGATAAATTTGTACTAAATGAGCAGATATAGATCAACCACCTCGGTCCATTTCGTCAAAAATCGGACATATTTGGGAGAATACGTCACGTATTTCCTACAAATTCATCCAAAATAACATACTATCATCTCCGACACAGTCATACAGAATTTCACAACATTCAACTAACTGTCGAATTCTGTTTTCAAGATTTTTATAGTTAAATTATGTCTTCTCGGCGCTGTCGACATGGAATTGTTCTAAACATGCCCTAAAGGAAAATATTGTATCTATAAGCGGCGAGTTAGTAAAAATTAGTAAATATGCTGCAAAATTAGAAACAAGAAATTGGACCAAACAAAGTCAAAATTTTTATTATTATTTGGGAGCACAAGTAACTATTCTCATCAAGTAAAAAAAAATTGGACTATAAAGAAGGCATGGCGAAACACTAAAATCAACAGCATGAGCAAAGTTCAAATCGTAATGTCACTCTAGACATTACAAAATTTTATACCTGTTGTTATAACAGAAAAGGGTATATACTTTTAACCATTTCAGTCCTATCGTTTACAGGTGAATATTGGTGGTAAATTCGTCACATAAAAATGATTGAAATGCCATTAAATTATAGTTGATCAAGACATTAGCAAAGCGCATAAGCAACACATTGAGGTTGGCTGACGAAACGCGGGAATACGGCTAGTATATATTTGAATTTTTTAAGTGAATAAATGGAAGCGAACGTATATTGATACAATAAAAAAATGTTACGTTACATGAGTTGGCAAACATTACAAAATGTGAGTGTTATATACATATGTATATGGATGATTAACAAAAGTGGCAATCTAGATATTGAAACCGTTACCTGTGAAAGAATTTAAAATGTTCTGAAAATTATTATTACAACGTCTACAAATTTCACGATTACTATTCTATGTAGATTAACCAGTTTTTAAAATGTCAGTATTTTTTATAAATTGGTATGAGAATCTTTCACAATTTCTTATTACATGTTTACATTAACATATTCTTCTACGGTGCACCAATATTTCTCTCTTCGTAGCGCCTAATCCACTCCAACTGTTTTATGGTCATTATTATTTACTGTTTATGTAAATTATATTTTTTACTGCGTTATAAATTATGAAAGGTGCATACATGAATAATTTGTTACGCTGCATATCCTGCTGTATTTATATCAGAAAAAAAGAGAGACTGAGTAATTTTACTAATGTCCTTGTTTTAATACGAGTCTTATAATACCAAATATTCTTACGCTAATCGTACGGCAGAAGAAATTAGAGTAAACACGGCCCTCGTAACCACAGGTTCTTACTATATTGAAAAATAATAAATAAAAATTTATATGTGGAGTATATCAGAAAGGTCGAGAAATAATGAAACAGACAAAGTTTAATTAATGCACAAGAATAGCAATGAAAAATATTCAAATAGCTTTCTCAAATCTGAAATAAAATACAGCAGTGTAAAAGCGTTTCTGTATTGAATATAGGGCTTAATTATCAACAGCATAATTACATTTAATCGAGGCGTCTCCATTTTATGAATTCTGCTTTTCATCCTCTATTACAAAAAAAATTATGCAGCTGAACCTGTAATTCCTGAAGTTAATGTTGTTTTGAAACTTTGGTTTTAAAAGTTTTGTATATTTTATTTCACCCTTTCCTGTATAAAAAATATTTTAAACTAAAATTCTACTGAGTCATGAAGACTATAATTTAGTGATTCTGTAGTTATCATACAAATTAATTGTCTGAAACAGAGAAATATATGATTTTATAAAACTGTATATCAGATTGAATTTAAGAATTCTTTTCCAATGTTCGAGAGCGTAAATTTTTCACAAAAATTCTACTTGGGTGAATGATAGAAATGTTTGTTATTGTGATACGTTAGGTGGAGTAGCTAAAATGTAATAAAACAGTATACTTATTAATTTAGAGTAAAATAATTTTTTGAAGAAAAATACAAACGGCATATTTTTTTAGATTTCTCTACTGAGCCAAATTTTTCATTACTTATGTCACAGTTATATTTTTCTGTTAGTTAATTTGTCACATAGATAGGTAATATCTAATTAGTAATCCTATAAGCTTACTAATCAGTTCCCGCAAAGCCGATAGTTTCAAGAAATTCGCCTTCTAAATCTCTAAATCAGACATTGATGAGAAGTAATCCGTAAAAAGTATTGATAATTAACTGATATCGAATACGACTTTCGACACAAGCTCTTTAAGAAGTCGATACTTTCTAGCGATTCTTTCCGATATTGAGACTTTTCCTTCAATACATATTCGTATCGAAACTTTTTGGGCGGTCATTTCTTGTTTCAAGTCTTAATTGGTCTGTTATAGTTGCTAATTGTTGTACCACTTTTCTTCCATGAGTGCGTGTTTTATCGTCAGTCGTCTTTTAATTAAATAAATACGTTCATCAGCTTGTTCATCCGAAAGAAAAGTGTTAATATTCAGTAGTGTAAGTATAAATGAAATTAACCTTACTTAAATTCCATATAACACATTGTTGAAAAATTTTTTAAGCCACTGGAAAAGAACATAATCGTATTATATGAATGCTATTTGATGGAAAAGAAATAATGAAAAGTGTTATTAAAATAGAAGAAAAATTTTACAGGTCATGAATCAAAATAATAATTGCTACAATCAACATCTCTGTGAAACGTAAATTTATGTTATAGTTAGTTTCTTTTACACTTGGGATTAAAACGAGATAATAAAGGCGATGTCAGAATCAATTTAAGACATTAATATTCGTTTTGGTCATGTACATGAATCACGTCGTGTGAATTCTTGTCTTTTGCCCGACAGGTCATTATCTCGATTGACGTTTTCCCGGAAAGTCAATTTCGCGATGGATCATTTTCCAGAAAGGCGCATTTTTACTATATAAAACATATTAATAAAACATTTACTAAGCACGTTTTCTTATTGTAAATTAGGCTACTAATTATTTCGTTGAACAATATGTACACGTCACATATGACCCAGGAACATATTGTTGTCGATTCTGTGGTTATGATAATCGCAAAGTTTTCACGTTCCAGTATGATTATTTAAAATTAAGTCCCTATGTGTAGAGTGGGGGACGGAAGAAATGATTATGCATACATTCTTAAACGAGTGGAGCTTATTCAGCTACACTTCGTACAAATGTAACAATGTTGGGGTTTGGATGATGTCAGATGCATTTATCAAATAAGGAAAATCTCCGATATTATCACTGAATAAGGACTTTCTCTCGATGTAGTTAAATTTTTTATTCCTTCAAAATGAAGAGGGTATGGGAAGTGGATACTTAATAAAGCATTTTTCGGGAAAACGTTCATCGGGGTAATGTTCTATCGTGTGAACGTCAATCGGGATTACTTTATCGGTTTGACAATAGAGTAGCAAGTAGCTTTTCTTGCAATCAGAATTTAGATAAAATGGTAGTTTTTAACGAAACCTTGCATAGTACCCAATGTCCGACCTACCTGATGCAGGTTTACTAGGGTTTTCCCTGCATCTCTTTAGGTGAAAGACCGGATAGGATCCTTAAACTATAGTCCGGGGCTATTCAAGGGGAGTTGCCTCTTTCAGGATCACCCTCATGTAGCCTGTTAACCCCCCCCCCCCCAAAAAAGTTCCTTTATTTATCTCGCATTTTAACACACTTCTGTTTGTAGAGACTGGACTAATTATTTATTAATTACAAATTACTGTATGAATTATTGGGTTTGCCAAAATGTTTCTTCCGTTTGACTTGAAACCACGAGTATTGGAGCCAGGAAGCGAACTGCATAACAAAATGATGTCGCAGTGTATAAGGATGATGAAAGACATCTCGGTTCCATCGTTTCATCTTTATTGTTAGCACACTAAAGTATCGTGATCTCTCTTGAGCGGCACATCAAATTGTTAGACTGCGCATTGACCAACGCCATACCGGGCAATCGTCAGGCGTGGAGCAGAGTGGCGCCATAGGGTATCGTTCTCCATCTCGACTGCTTTTTTGCACGCAAAGCAGATACAGCTTCTTTCGTTGCCTGCTCGTTCGTCAGGCGTCGCCTGTTGAATATATATTAGATATGGTCAGTTGACTTTTCCGTCAACTTTCTTCAATGAACTGTGGACATGAATACAAACAGCCTAGAAGATGCAGACCCTGGCAGACTTACTACCAAATATACCAGTACTTACCACAGTTTCTGAAGATTACATAAAATTTATGAAACATTAATGGTTTGTTTATATTACGTGTTGTTCATTTCTCATTTTTCCTTGGCTGTGGCATCGAGCGGACAACAATATATTTTCTAAAACAATACTGCAATTCACTGGCTTCGAATCAATATTGGCACAGCCTTCCACTTTCAGTTTCTTTTCCTTAAAGTTGCTTTCCCGAGGCTCTTAGCTAAATCACTCCGTGGCAGCCAATACATGTTTGAAGGGCATTCCCGGTGTTAAACGCAGATATTGGAGGCGGGATTCGGTTGTTGTTTATGGCCTCGGCGATACTGAGCCGGCCGGATTCCGCCTCTATTTCGCAGAGCTCTGCCTGTAATCCCGATTGCCGCGAGCTTTATTTCAGCTGCTTATCCCGATAAAAGCGACGCTACCACCGAGCGTCCAGGCAGTCCCTCCGGCGAACGAAGTAATCCGCCGTCATGGCGACGCTCACTCAATTACAGCGCCTCGTTATCCTGGAGGAGCGGTCTTCTCCTCTACACTTCTCCCAATTAAAACTTCTCTGGAAAAAAGTCTTTTTAAAGTAACACGTACAATGGCGTTATTGAATACGTCAGTGATCTTTCGATTTGCAGAAGATTGTGGATGAATGTGGAATAAATCAGTTGGAGCTCTCCCCTTTGCAGTCAAATGAATGGCCGTTGATTACAATCCAGTTCGCGCCAGTACAATTCTTGAATACTGAAAGACCACTGAAGCTTTCGGAGGTTTTTGACCTGCGTGTTGTTAGGAAGGACGTTACCGGGAATCGTGCTATCGACGAGCAGTCGGCGCTATGTCAATGAAACATGGCGCTTGACACGAACGCAGCCAGTGATGGTCAACCATGATAGCCACGACACCCTGGTGACCTATGAACCTTCCATACACACGATTAAAGTAATACTAAAATCATATGATTGAAGCAATGGGATCAAATTAGATCCTCATCATTTCGCAAATGATAAGAACCAAAATTATGACACAAGCCAAAAATCAAACCATTTCAGTAAGTTTTTATAGAGTTTTACTTTGGGTTTAAAGAAATACAACCATATGGCTTTGAGCCAGAAGCAACACTCAACTATAATCTACATAAATAAAAGGAGAGTCCGGAGTTTATATACCCGGCCTGTGAAAACACACTGCCCCTGAGCCTTCCTATACCATTCATCCGATTGTTGTGAATTTTTTGTATTTAGCGATGACCATCCCAAATAAATTTTCTGCCGAGCTTTTGAAGATTTATATTTTTCCTTCCCTCTTAAAAGCCAGAAAAGGTCTCATTTCAATAATCTGCTCTTAAACTTTACGTTTTTAATTTATGAGTGTCTGTCATTCATCCAACTGCAACTAAATTTTTGTGGACTGTAGTGATTAGCCCAGACAATGTTTCTGTCGATCTTTATAAGAGTTAGGTTCCTTCCTTTCTGACCAAAAAGTGTCCTACCCTAAATAAATATGGATCTTGCAACAGAATAAATTATATCCTCACGTAACCGGTCAAACGAGATTATTAAATTGACGTTTAGGGTGAAATGTCTGTCCATCGAATGAAAATACAAATTCATTTGGAACTTTAAGACTATTATTTATTACAACTATATGGGAGCAGGAAGTTACACGCAATTTTATTTATATAAGACTGGAAAAAGAATTAATTCGACACTTATCATTACAATTCATACATTCACCAATCCCATGTTGAAAGGACAGAACTTGAACTCAACCGGCATCAGGAGTGTCTTTATTAATTTAGAAGATTAAGAAATCGATTAATTCGACACTATTAATTGAAATTTTAGACTATATTTTCCGTTATCACTACCCGCACCAATAAACCTAAGGTATCCAACGCCAGTTTAATCGTCATGATACAATACAGCATTGAACTTAGTGACCTCAGAAACGATGGATACGACGTCAATCTTACTTGTTTTCGTAATTTATGTGACTCTCGCTACTATCCTCAGGATTCTCTCATCTCTTTCCGTAAGTGATTAAATTAGTTTTTTCGTTGCACAGTATTTGTTCCTAGGTCGTGACCTGCTTACCACTTTTAGTGTGAATTCGCTTCACGTTCGTCAAATTCTATCTAGTATCGATAAAAATCGATTTGTAGTCATTGGATTTTAATCCCAAGATTTATTTCTTTACTTATATTTTGTAATGGAGAATTTCAATTTTTATATTTAGCTCTTAATTATTTTAGGACAAACAGTAACTCTTCCAGTATCTTTAGCAAATAGTTATTAAATATTATGTGTTAAATGAATCAAAATATAACTAATTTTAATTGCTTTACAGCGAGTTAAATGTTTCGTAATTACATTATCGTAGAGATTTTCAAGTTTAAATTACTCTGGGCAGTAATAATGAAGTGAGGAGTGAGAATATTTCATTTTTTCTTTATGAAATGTTTACTTTTGATAAGCCACGTTTCATGTTATTGTTTATTCTCATTAGCCCCTGTTTAATAACTCGCCTCGTCAAAATAACCGTTGTGTTTCACGCCTCGCTGTCAGGTAATCCGAGTGGATGAAAACGGATAATGTGGATGTTCACACTCCATCGTACGAACTAAGCAGCAGGAATATTATACAAACCACTGATTCACTCGTCTTCTTTGGACAGCAGCTTGGATCCAACACTAATCAGTTACTTATTATTATTATCATCGTTTCAAGAAAAATAATCGTGCTGTTACACGTAATATGGAGCATAGAAACTGTTGCTATTATGTCACAATATTGGCACTTAGTTCAAGTTACTTCCCATCTCAATAGTTTAAGTCAAGTTTTATGTTTAAGTACAATTAACGTCAGTAAATAACATAAATTTAGTAATAATTAACGACCCGTATAAAGGGGAACTAAAGAATTTTGAAAAAGAATGTAAAACTTAAACTAAGTAGACGTTTTGACCAACCCGTGTTGTCCTCGTCAATATTTATATCATACTGAAGTCATAGGAACAAAGATAATACAATTCAAAGATAATTTAATAATCATATGATTTATTTGATTGCGAAGTGCCTTGTTTTATATGAACAGAAAATTCATCAGTTTATTAATCTACCATTTCAGAAATTAATCTTTTCATAACATTTATTTCCTTACCAGAAATAACAGCATTATAAAAATTAAACGAGTGATATTGTTACTGACAATATTTTGTAATAGGTGAATCTTTATACGACGAATAATTTAGATTAGCTTTATGTTCTAATTATAATTGACAAAGATTTGACCAAAGAAGCACTAGGACTAATTATTAACAAATGTTGGTCGAAACTTCTATTTAGTTAGTTTTAAATACTTGTTCAAAAATATTTAGTTGTCTGTTATACAGGTCTTTAATTCTTATTAAATTTATGTTATTTACAGACGTTAATTCTACTTATATGTTAAAGTGACCCAATATTCCAGCTTAATAATGTTGATGAGTCTACTTGTTTCCATTATTTTTTCCGAGGCATCTGCTTTTTGCGGATGAAGTATTTTTTCTCTCTATCCTTTTAAGCACTTCTAAATTCATATGACATTATACTTTTATCATTTTGATTTTGTCATCATGGTACAGAATTTTTTGACTTTTATATTTCTTAGTTTTAACAATGGTACTGTCATTGTTAATCGTCTTAAATTGTGGATGATATGCATGGGAAATCTTGAATTCTCAAACTCATTAATTATTTTTATTATTTTCAGATAAATATTTGACTTACTTGCGAATTATTCTGACGTCTACTTCATATTATGAAATTTCCTTTCATCCGAATCTTTATAATACAATTAAATTAAATACAATACTGAAAATTAGGAAATAATTTTTGTATATGTATATTACTTGTAAAATCCATTATTTCATTACATTAATAAAAATTCAACAAATTGTTTAATTATAATATGAATCGTGTTGCTACGGGAATCTCACCAACGATGATTATCGCCTTACTCATTACTTTTTGACTTCAACCAAATAGCTTTTTTGACAGCTTGAGCATTATTGTTCAATAATATTTACGATTATTATTTATCTGCGGAAGCAGGGTGACGAAGAACGAGTAAAATAATTACTCTTCTCAGACTCTCGTCAATCTTTATCGTGCGTGGTTTTACAAACAACTGTGCGCCGCCGGTAGGGGAAAATAAATCTGGCTCAAAGTTTGCTTCGCGAGCTGGAGAATAGGCGCGAGAAGGGGAAAGAAAAAGTTTTGTGCTTCTGAACAATTGAATGCGTTTACCTTGCTCCAGCATAAACTTAGGTCAGTTATTTATGTGGCTTGATATACCAACACTGTTAAGCTGCCAAAATAGGTAGAAAAATCCAATAATATTTATATTATGACGGCATTCCAAATTGTAATCTATTTCTATTTTTCTATAATCGTAATGAAACCAAACGATATTGATTTATTAAATGTGAAAAATATTCTTTCTACTCACAAATACTCATTTTATTTAAAAGAATATTGCACATAATTACGATCACTATTTTTAAAATAGTATCGTAAACGTATTTTGGATCTATCAGGAAAGCTTGGACCATAATACACTATCCTCTGAAAATTCTATCGTGGTGGATAATTTTCAGCGAACTTTTGACTCTCAGCATCAAAGCCTGTCAGATGTCACTAATTATCCACAATGTAAATAAAATAAGGCCATTAATTTGTAGGCGCCAATCTGAAAACTCACCCAACACTTTCTTTCAAGCCATCGTCAAAGGATCGACCAAACAAACGATCAAGTTTCTCCTGAAGTTACAAAAGAACGCATGTCTCTTTATTATAACGACGAGATCATCCATTTATTCACTGGGAAATTAGATATTGTCACGTTTCTGAAGAATCGTGAGATACAGTAACACAAACGCTTAGAGATTATAGGCATTTATTCAACAGGAAGTACTGTACAAAGGCTTGTACTGCGAAAGAGTGCCTCCGCTTCGAGGTCCAGTACTATTTGTACATTCTTGCAATATTTCAGAAACAGAACATTCTCGAAACAGAAAATAATTGAAACTAAACGTAAATAAAGTTAGCAAATAAAAAATAAGAGCGTTGAGGGGGATTCAAACGCGAGTACAAATTTGTATTGTTCAGATCTCAAGTCCTGGGCCATGGCTCTAGGTTCTGAGATGTGGCAATATTAAAAATAATTACTAATTGGGACGGAACATCATATTCTTTGAATAATAGCTTATTCCCAGACATAATTATAATTTTAACACAGCTTAAGAAAAAGCGATCGTTTTTCAATAAATGCTATATTTTATGCTATGGAATAAATATCATCAGGAATCAGAAGTAAAAGGAAATTATTTACTGTATGTCACCTTCACTATAGGGTTAGAGGTAAATACTTTTTCTTGTCATTAAATGTAATCGATGTGAGAATAAAGCCAGTGCACATACATATCTATGCAATATACAGTCTGAAAATGTAATAAATACTTTCATTACCGTATCTGAGAAACCAACGCACGTTAACTATCGATAGATTTCCGAAATGTGTCAGAATAATTCATGGCGTGTGTTGAGTTAAACGTGTTTGCTCTGCGTAGCCTTGAATATCTGTAGCGACGGACGTCATTTTTAGTTGGAAAAAATATACTTATCCACCAGTTTGTATCGTTTTAATTCAATTTTTCTCACTTTGTGCCTTGTTCTTTATAGTTCACTTTTCTTTAGTTTTTTTCATCTCTGACAGCAATACATTTCTTAATGTTACAGGCAATATTAGTAAACTTTGTCGTAATGCTTCCCAACATTTCACTCATACATAACAGTATAGAAAAAGCCCGACCTGACCGGGAATCGAGACCGGATCATCCGCTTACCGGGTGGACGTGAGTTATCCTAGTCAACTCCCCTCCGGTGCAAGAACTGCTTCCGTCCAGTGTATAGACTTGAGATTATGACTCGCTCACAACTTTCGTAATCACATTCTTTAGTGACTAATTTTATGACATCAGTGAAGAATGGGTGCTATGTGCTAATTGACCATAGATGCAAATGATTTTCATACAATAACCGAAGGAATACTATCAATAAAGCTCTTGAATGCTATGCGACTGAGTTAGAAGATCAGGGTGGAAGAATCTTGACCGAACAGGAGTATGCAATGCATGAGGAAGGCTCGCACCGGACTTGGCTGTTGAGGCGTGTTACTGAGATGGCAGAGCACTCGCCCGATAAGCAGAGGGCGCTGGTTCGATAGCCCGAGTCGGTCGAGATTTCTCCATCAAGATCAACTGTATCTCTGACTAGGTCATAGGAATATTCTTGTCTTCATCTTTATGGAAGTTTGCACTCGTTATTTGTAACTACTTTAATATCATCAACACTATCAGTTACAAAACTAATTCAGTGATTTGAAACATACTGTAATACTTGAAATATACCCCCAACGAGATTTCCAGTATTAAGTAATTAAAAATTATGTGAAAGGAAGTAGAAATGCTTCAATTGAAACTCAGGTATAGGGCGTAAAGCTAAATTTAGAAGGAAAACAAGAATGGAAGCATGTCGACCGGTTTCAGGACTCGATCACAGGGACTCCCGTTTTCTGCGCAGGCTTCGTATCACAGATGCGACGTCCCGAGGACCGATTCAACATCCCTCCACTCCTGTAAATCTAAGCTAGGCTCACCTGAGTTAGAGTCCTGGGTCCGGTCGACATTTTTCCCTTCTTGCCTTTCAACTAAATTTAGCTTTATGTCCTTTACCTGAGGTTCAATTGAAGCATTTATAGTTCCTTCGACTTGAATTCCATGCACCTTCGATCAGTTTACACAATGTACATTCTTCACTGGATTTCAAAAAATTAGGTTGTGAAGAATTTGTTAAGTAAATTGTAGGTGAGCCTAGCTTACATTTAAAGGAGTGAAGGGATGTTGAATCTGTTCTCTGGACGTCGACTCTGACTACCTCAGTTATTCATTTCCCGAGAAAAGCAGGAGGTTCTGGATTTGAGTCCTGAGTCCGGTCGACATTTTTACATTCTTGTCTATCTTCTTATGTTTTCAAAATATTGTGTGCTAATTATTATCCAATTGATTTCATTGTAAAATTCACGAAGCTCATAATTGATTACATTTTAATATAAAAGAACCTGTCCAAAATGTACTTCAAATAATTATATTTTAATATATTATTCTGTTTATGTATCTACCAAATTTAAATTGTTATTAAAGTAATTTTCAAATATGTTAATTCATTATCTTATTTTGTTATTAACAGTTTTGAGTTGCATAACGTTATTTACAAAATTTTGTTATTTTTATTTTGGAGAGACTAACAATCTCTGTTAAATAGAATTAAGGAACATAAAACTAATTTAAATTTTCCATCTTATAAACATTCACTTATTAGTAAACATTGTCTAGAGCTAAATCACTCGTTTAATTTTGATAACACTGTTATTTTTGATAAGGAAATATTTTTTTTTGCCGAGCTCCTGTTTCTTATGACTAGCGTCACTTCCTCAGGTTCAAATCCTGGCATGAGCTTGGATGTTTGTATCGACATAGTCAGGGAGACTGGGATTAAGACTTTTGGAGAATCGATACGCTGACCACGTGTCACTCCAAATTCGGAATGTGTCATATGAGTTGGCAGTCAGCACTGAACTCGGAAGACCAAGGCCCTGAGTGGGCTGCAGAGCCAAGGAAGAAAACAGAAATTTTAAGAGGTTAATTACTGAAGTGCTACATATTAGATCCAAAAGTTTTCTGGTAATATACAACCAGATACTTCTGAATTAGATTCATTATATGATGGTTTGGGTTATTATTTGTTTTTGCACAATCTTTTTTAATATCACTTCGGTCTGTCTCAAGCATTGGCAAGCACCAGAAGAGTTGAATAAACTATTATTAATTTTTAAATTCTTTCATAAAACGTTTAGTGCATTCATCTGTTATAGAGCCATTAATTGTTATATTATTAATGTTTTATAAAAGCTTCTGAAAGCGGGGAAACTCGCCCACCCTGAATATGAGAATTCTGTCTTCACTTGAGACTGGATCTTTTCGGAGAACATTAATTTTTGCTAGCTGAGCAGTGAAATAGAGACTCAATCACTCGAATCCATTGCGTCCTTTCCCTCAAATGACAATCTATTATTAGTTTCATTACTTTATTCTTAAGAAATATTATTAATTCTTGAAATAACAATTAAAGATATTTACGTTTGTGGAATGAATTACACCTATATTTACGAATGTAATAAATAAAACTCACTATATGGATGTACCCAAATAATCAATTCGTCCATTGAATATTCTTTTGTTGTATTTAGAACTGATTTGACAGTTAACATTTATATATTGTCAGAAACAAATAAACGGAATGATTCTAAATTATGATAAATATCTGGGTTTAATCTCGGTAAAATAAGAAAATAATGAATATTCCCTTTACCTTACGGAAGTGAAAATACATAACATGCTTTTTCATGGGATATATGACACAAAGTTAAAAAATTTTATGGTTTCTATATTAGAATCTCTTTTATTATTAGTTCTTATAACCAGACATACTGCTAATGGTCATTAGCGACAGCCTACCATTTGCAGAACTTATTTCTATGTAGGGGCAACACAGCATGGGAACTAAAACTATACAACGTCTAAGCTCCAGCAAGGATACTAACCCGGTTCCTTTGTGGTGCAAGGTATCGACTTTAACCACTTCACCACAGGAGGCTGCCAATAGAAGTTTGTATCTTATATAACACGGAATATTTCTATTGACTTACAAATATTAAACTATTTTCTCACATAATTAGATCCTACATTTATCTTCATGATTTAAATCATTACGTAAAGTAACCATGTATCAAGGATGTAATATGTGCCATTTAATTTTAAATCAGTAAGTTGCAATAACTTATAGTTGAATATCTCATGCTCGTTTTAGTCATATAATAACCTAAGAATATGGGTAAGACTGGGTAACCAAATTTTAATCTAGGTCAGATGGCTAGACTAACTTTTAATCCATTTTTTATTAAATAAACTTCCAACATGAAATATGGCGAAATTTTGTGTTCTCTATAGTCATTGCATCTTTTTGTTTATAACTTTAAGCGTAAAGTATGAATCCTGGTTCACAGTTTACAACAAATACGCCAACTCTACTTCCATAGAAAAAAAGTTAATTTTATGTAATGATGTCTTTGGATGTCTTGTAATTATTTGAACATCTTCAATCAAATCGATTAAATTACAATGATTGATAATATTCTGCATTTAACTATTATTAAATACACAAATTTCAAAATATACACAGAGCCTAAAGTTTTATAGGATTCTCACTTGAAACTATTTCGTCAATATTTTTTAATTGACATCAAATAAAATTATTAAATCATCTTACCAATTTTTTATCAGCTTCGATTTTTCCTGTAGTGCGTATTGCAGGGTATAATAAGATAAAATGTCAAAGTAGCAGCATGTAGACAAATAGGCAACTATTGGGCGTGTTTAAATATGGCGAATCTGGTTGTATTTTCTCTTGCTTAATATTCTGTGTTGTCACAGACTTACGCGTGGTGACATATTCGTAATAATTTTTAACTCTAATTCTTCCCATATTTGAGATTTCTCATCGCCCTAAGTGTTTATATCACGGCTTTTAAGAATATTTGTACCATGACTTTTTTTTTTAGAATTTGTGTACGCATTCAAATTTTTATTAATAATATACATAAAAACATACAGAGATCTAATTTTAGTGTATGGATTAATTGTCTACTAATTATTAAATATTGTGCTTTATTCCATGACAATTTGACACGTCATGCATCATTTCAAGCTTCTATGCACATCTAATAGTCAACAGGCTCGTTGAAGGAAATATTTACTTAAATAAAAAAGTTACTGACCTAATCAGTACCCATGTTTTTATTTATTTAAAAATTTAAAAATTTGAGTATTTATTTAAGAAATTAAGTAAATCAAAAATTCTTCTGAACAGCACCGTGCATCGCGACTGTCTGGACGGCGCACGATTTCATGAGGCTACAAAGTCGAGTGTCAACAAGCAGTATGCTGAGAACATACTCTTCACAATAAGACAACAAGATAAAGATGCTACGCTGTACAATTTTACCACCACAGTGATGAAATATGCATGTCGGTGAGGCGCCGGCCACGGTAGCTGCTATCGAGCGCAGGGTGCTGTAATCACGGCGCGGCGCGTCGCGGCGCCATATTCCCAGCGCGTGCGTATGGAATGGCTTCACCATACAATAGTGACGAAATCGGGGAATATGGACATTCTATTTTTTTCCTTAGCGAGAAAAGTAACTTTAATTTTATCTATATGTTCACCAACTAAATCGGGTGGAAAAGAGTACAGAATGTCACCTCGTAAAAAAAATTCAAGTTCAATCGAAGACAAGACAAAATTTGAGAGCTAAAAAATAGGCAAATGTTTTTTCTACCTTACTACGCGGACATTTAGAAATGAAAGCGACCTTCAGACAGTCATTCTCACCGCTCACTATCCTCAGCCACATCCCAATTATCTTTGCACATTACATAAGGACGTATGATAACCTGTTCCATATTTATCACTTTATCCCAAGATTCACATGGATATGGAAATTCAATCGCAAGGGTGTACCAATATCTGTTTTGTACAAGTAGATGAACTAAGAGAGAGAACGATAAAATTTAAACAATGTAGACTATTGAGGGAAAAACAAAACAATGAGAGAGGCATTTTTTTAAAAAAAATATGGAGGAACCAAAATGAGGATAATCAGGAAAGCGATTGATTTTCTCTACGACGAGTCCCGCAGACCTATAGAGTAGAGGAGTTTATAATTACTCTCTGTATCAGTGGGCTTACCACTATTTCCCGGTAAATATTATTTTCATTTATAACTGCCCCTGAAAACATGTTACACAATTTCCGTGAAGTAAACAATTAAATTTATTTAATATAATTTTTATTTTTATCAAACATAATCTTACCAATCAACCATGAAGACTTATATCAAAATTTTATGTACAACCTCGCACCGCAAAGTTATTGTCTTCATGGTAAATTAATAACTATTCTGGTAGTTTATACAGAAGCTCTGGATGTCAGCAAAATGCTCGACGTAACGATAAATATGTGCGAATTTCTTGTCAGCTTTTAATTCCGTTATTTTAACATTTGGTATTTACGTAGTTAATTTATAATCAATTGGTTTGTATTGATAACACACCTTTGATTCTATTATTCATTCACATTTTTCAATAGTGACATAATATTTACTTTTTGGTTGTTGATAACTATATACTTTTGCTTAATTGCCAGTTCTAATACATCTTTGTCGTTACATAAGAAAATTCATATTCTATCATTTGATATTATTGAGGCGTATTTAATGAATGTTGAACATTTGATAAAGCATTTAGGTAGTCATCTATTTGTGTCCCTGGGATGAAGTCAATGAGCTGTTCTGCGGCAGATAACGCGGCTACTCTATCCATCCCGAATCGACGCTCCTAGCCACACTCGTCCCCCCTCCAGCTCCTCCCCCCAAAGCCCCTCTGCAGCTCTACCCGACCCACCGACGCCTGCGAGAGCGACAATAACCACAAGTGAGATGAGACACGGGTTTTTAGGGGTATAGGACCATCTAGAGGAAGCACTCAACGAGAGAGCGACGAGCTGGCACCACTCGGTAGAAAGATCACTGATGTGTCTGCAGAGCTACTCACTATCTATGAGTGACTGAATCCGATCACAAGCAGGGCTGGCGGCGCTGGTGACAACGAAAAATTACTTAAACAGAGCAAGCGATCTTAAAAAACTTCTCTCTCATCACTCACACATATCTCCTATACTACTCAATCTCATCTACTCCACTTATTAGAAGAGGGAATTTAAGGTTTAGTTGGTAGTTTAGGGTGTTTTGTTTTGATGGGTAAGTTGTGAGATTTGAAAAGTGTTGGGGGATAGGGGTTTTATTGTGGTTTTTTTTGTGGGGTGTTGTTGTGGTTAATTGGGGTTGGATTGTGGGGGTGTGAATGTAGTGAGTGTTTTGAGTAATAGGGAATGGGGTTGGGATTAGGTTGTTAAAAATAATTAGATGTTTTTTGGTTTGGTTAGAATTATTTAGTTTGGTAGTAATTTTTGTTTAAGGAGAAGGTGATAAGATTTATGGAGTAAGAGTTTAGGTTGTAGGGTAGAGTTTGAAGGATTTAGAAGGCGTAATAGAGATTTGAGAGATTTGGTTAATGAGAAGAAGAATTAGAGGGTGTGAAGAATGTAGTATGGAGGGTTTTGTGGGGATTTAGATATATTGTAATAAGTAAAAGAATAGTGGAGTAAGGTGATTTAGAATTTTGTAGGTAATATTTTATGGTAATGTGTATTTATTTTAATATTTATTTGGGGAATATTTGGTTGCATGATAATAACTATCACATTCACTTTTTTTTCTCCATGGCTCTACAGCCCATTGAGGGCCTGGGCCTACCGAGCCGACTGTCATCTTGCATGACACATTCCGAATTTGGAGTGACACGTGGTCAGCGTATCGATCCTCCAACAGTCTTAATCCCGGTCTTCTCGACCATGACGACACATACACCCAAGCCCATGCCAGGATTCGAACCCGGGACCTCTGGAGTGTGAGGCAGCAACGCTAGGAGGTCGGCATCACATTCACTAATCAATCTAATTCATATATTCGTTGTTGTTAAGTTAGATTTATTTCTTTTAATACACCACGACTCATCAAATCCTGTACTCTCCTAAACTGAGGCATCAACATTTCTTATAAGTAATACACTATCTTAATATAATTATTTCATGCGATGGGATGCGCAGGGGAATATCAGGAATACGTCTGAAAATAAATCGTTTATATGTCATTTTACTTTGAAAGGAATATTCCACTCAACCGTATACGTTTGTGTTTGTATACGAGAAGTGATTTAAGTTCTGGCACATCACTGTTTAACAATCTCCTTAAAGAAATTGAAGGGTGTAATAGAAACAAATTCAAGATAGGACTTAATGGTTTCCTAGTGAAGAGCTGATTTTACTCAGTCACTGAAATTATAGACAAAATTTGTTGTTATAATTCTACTATTTTTCTTAGGTCTACAAAATTTCTAGTAAATGACTCACCCTACTTAAAATAGCGCGAGAAAAAGTCGGAAGGCCTGCGACGTATTTTTTGTGTGCGCGTTACACTCTCCTTCGGACAATGCCGAACAGACCTTTCATGAATAATAGGTGTCAGCCTGTTAAATGAATGGGACCCGTCCCTAATGCGAAAATAATTTCCGTCTGTCAAGTCGGAAGCTACGCGTAGCTGATTAGAAACAGCTACAACGCGTAACTAATACAAAACAAATGTGAAGACACTCGTTCACATCTACACTTAAAATGTTTCCTATTGGCTGAAATTGTGTAAATACTAACCAATGGGTGCTATTTGAAATTGCAGTTGATTGGCTATTGGAAAAGGAGGAGGAAAAATCTGGGCCATACGAGGCAAAATGGAGAGAAGCTTTTGGAGAGATAACTATTGAATTGCGAGCCACTGGCGAGAGCTGTGTGTAGCACTTGAGACCTCCACTACAATGAGAATCATCTTAGCTGTCACCTTCAAATCGTCAACTAGAAGCAGGTCAAAAAAACCACCAGAAACTACATCTGTAGTCTGCTATGGTATCGTTTATTTTGAATTTAATTGTTCGGACCTATTTCCAATGAAACTTTTCTTATTTTGGTTCACCCCTCCGGTTGCCTTATTTTAAAGAGTTTCAGTGTATAAATTTATTATTGCTCTACCATTTTCATGTAAATTAATTTTGTTTTCTTATAGGTATTAAAAACTTCATTGATAAAATGTTACCCTTGTTAAAATAAATATCTACTTTGATTTAAAATTAATTTATGTCATTCTTATTTATTTCTCCTTCAAAAATTCGTAATAATCAAATATAATAACATAAATAATAAATTAGTAGATCATACTTCCTTTTAACAACAACTGGCTGTCACCAACGTGGGGCTAGTAATAAATAAAAAATAAAAAATAGCTCACGTCTCCATTATTATATACTAATATATGTGTTAAAATATTAATGGATAAATAAAAATATTATCTAATGGGATTTGTCAATCATTGATGGATTGACACACATTTCTGAGATCACGGCTATTCTACTTCCTGTGTTGATTGTGGTAATTCGTCACTATTGTAATTTCATGAAATACATGTTAATTTGTTGTTTTCAATAATCTAATTAAATTTTTACTTTCATAAAAAATTAAATATGTAAACGTTTAAACCGTGGCTGAATTTTTTGAAATTTGGGTTAGGAATTGACTCGATGGTTTTGATATCCAGATATCTGTAAAATCTTTGACCCGTCGTGCCTTTATATGTAGCGAGAGCTTTGTGAATGAGGCAGGTCAACCAGGCTGTTAGATTAGAGCCGTGCAATTACTCAACAGCTGCTGACGTTATCGCGAAGGGATGGAGAGGAGAGTAGAGTAGAGTAAGTGGTAATCCCAACGCCACGCAAAAGAAGGGCGTCAGCTCAAAGCCGCGTGCTGCATTCAACACACAACACCGATTTCAGTGATTATTCAGGATACGATGGCCTGATCAAGAACAAAACTTCAATGGGGTTTAAAAAAAATTCCATGCGGTTCTATTGACAAAAACCAAAATGTTTTATAGTATTTGTAGCGGTTCAATGTTCGATGAAAAGAGCGAATTCGTCGATTACATGCATTCGTGGAAAACATCAAAACAGTATTCTTTCACAATTTAATGTGCACACATTTCAGGCTTTAAGTACACCACTGGATGAAGCTGGATGAAATCAATAGTCTATAAAGTATTTTTCCCTGGACCCTTAAACAGGTTACATTGAGATTTCGGTTTCACACAAGAGCTAAGATTTACATAAAATATAATAAACTCTAATAAAGATTTATTCAATTTAAAATTGAAAAACAGTATAAAACTACAAATACATATCAAAAAATAACGGAATTTAAAATTTAGTTTGACACACGTATTGACTTGAGCATCAATTGATATAAGGTTGTCTTCATAACGAGGAACGAGAATTCTCATGTTTCCCATAGCTAATACCGTCCATTTGACTCCTAAATAAAATAACGAAAGACCGACTTTCTGGATCGTTGCAGTATTTCGAACATACCATTCATGTAAGGATGTAACAAAAATACAAATTCGTGAGCATGAACTAACAAATTTACAATCATATTCATAACATTGTTAATTTAAAGAATGCCATAGTTATAGAGTTTAATATTACCAACGTTAACTGTTGTATGGTATGGTTTCAAGATCACAATTAAAGAGTTATTCAAACAGTTTTAGTCAAAGTAATGCGCGTGTTTTGCTTTGTTGGTTTCCTGCTTGCGACGCCACATACGCAAAATGGTGACTCCGGAGTGTAAAGACGTTTTGTTCTCTGCAGCTTGATAAGAGTGAGTCTGTAACTTCAGTTCAACGTGCATTTCACTTAAAACTTAATTGCTATCCCACATGTGACAAAAGCAGCCACCGATGGTATACACAATTCCAAACGTACGTGTGTGTGTGTGAAAGGAGAAGCTCGGGACGACCTAAAGTGTCAGAAGAGAATGCTGCCTGTGTCAGACCATCTTACCTTGTTAGGCTGTCAAAGATCTATTGGATGCGATTTATATTCCATAACATCGGCTGTACAATTTAAAGTACAATTTCACTCTTAGAAAAATGCAGAACAGAAAACGCTTTGTGCTCAGGAGTCGCCATTTTGCGTATATGGCGCCGCAGGTAGGAAACCAACGAAGCAATACACGCGCAGGTCTTTGTCTAAAACTGTTTGAATAACTCTTTAATTGTGATCTTGAAACACCACTTTTCTAATAAGTCTTATAACGGAATATTTTTTATGGACACTGCATTATTAAATTAAAAAAATTAAAGTAGTTCGATATTATTCAGCAGCATATACTTGTTAAGTTTTAATGGGGAATCTTATTATACTTTAATTTAATAGAGCGGGAAGTATAAAATTTTATAATATAGTTAAAAAGCATCAAATAAATACTTATCATCCTGCTCTTCAATAAATAATATACAGTTTAGAAAATGAATTTACAATTAAAATTATATATGAAAGCAACTGATTCTTTTTCTAAGAGGATGGTGCGCTCGAAAACCTGGTATTTATTATTTTAGAACTATAATTGTTAGTGGCGATGACCACAGTGGGATTTAGTTGACGTCTTTGGGAGATGTATAGTATTCTTTATACGTTACTATCGACGACACCGGAACCTATGTTGTCATTGAAGCGGCAAAGATTCTTCAACTGTATGGCCGACATTGCCACCTTGAAATCTCGCTGAACACCTCCTCTCTGCTACCACCAGATATTTCACGTCCGCTTAATAATTGAACTAACTTTCTTAAATTTTGAACTAACTAACTTCAATCTCTTCCCCTTTCTCGTTCCTTCAAAAACTACCCTGACTGAACGATTATCAACCGTTTCAAATACTGTCCTCTCTGTCGGAAATCTTATTAACCACTACAAAACAAATGCTCTATTTGAAATTCCTTAACGACTCACTAAACTCAAAAACTCAAAAACCTCAAAAACTGCACTTTCTGAATTTTTCATTCCAACTTCAACAACTTAACAACAACAACTTTCTAAAGTTTTCATTACTATTTAAACGATTGTTCTTTCTAAATTCTTCATCTTAATACAACAACTGTCTTCAACTGCTTCTTCTCAATTCTTCCTCAACTTATTGACAACAACCGATTGACAACTACTACTTTTTCACTAAACTCGAAATCTCATATCTCCTCCTCTCGATACGAATTGCCCATTACTTTAACCAATAGGAATTAATTTTACATTTCCGAGTTCCCAACGTGGGCTTGACATGTCTTGCTTGAAAGCGGTGAAATATCATGACCAGGTTATTTGGCTTTCTGTGGGAAAGTTTTAGACGTGTCAAAATATTGACATCAAAGCTTATCCACCCGATGGATTTACGATACTGGCTGGGTCGGTCGCTGCGTTTCCGTTAGATGAAGTTGATAAAGTACAAATATAATAATTTTAATAGGTGTAAAAACGAATTTATTTGGCTGACTTTAATCATTGGGGAAAAATATAACACAATAGAACATATAAATATAACTTTACTTAAATATAATGAGAAAAACTCACATTATGCTCTATTCTATACAAGATATACAGAATACCGTGAAATTTGAAGAGGAGAGAGTTGCTACTGAATAATTAAAGTTTTCCATTAATATGTGGATAAAAACAAAATGTTCTACCGCAACGTTCATTAAATGACGAACTATTTATACATAGGAACAATGTTTCTATCTGGGAGGAAGCAGTCGGCCTACTTCAAAGACAAAAGACGTGACCGGAAATTTAGTCGATAAATATTTAGAGGTACAGAATACCAGTATAAGTTACTAATTAGTTGTCGTTACGAAGCATTACATTACACAATATTTAAGACTAACAACCAGGAATCTCTCGAGAAGAAGATGACTTGTAATAAATTAACACAATTTAATTATTAAATAAACGTCTGCATTTAAAATATTCTCTGTCAATATTATCATACGGAGGTGATCATAAATATGTTTCTAGAAGATCTAGCATGTTGGCATACCTTCATTCAAACCTTCTAAAGCACAAATCAGATACTTTAGAGCAATAACACAACTAAATCCACGATTCAATTTGCCTGGAAAAGCCTCTCAGCTTTAAAGCAACATCGGTTATTGTTCTCATATAACCGATCACGAAGCCTTTGGCTCGCGTGCTGGGAGCCTCGGACTGAAAACCAGACAAAAGGAGCGAGTGCAGCACTCGGCCGATGAGATTGCCCTGTACGGACTACTACGGAGCGAGGACGAGGGCAAAAAAGAAAAGCCGAGAAAGAAGCACAGCGGTAGAGAGGGCAAATGCATAAAGCTACTGAGCTGCTGCCTTGGCTTCATGCCGCGGCCAAATTGGTCCTCCAAGGCGACCACTTACAGCAAATGACGTCATGCAGCACACGAACCTCCCTTGAGAAACCAACAGCCTTCTAATCAACATTAATTTCATCTCTGATCCTTGGTCATGTGCGCCAAGATCGCCGTTTAATATAATCGATAAAGTCTTATCAATTACTTAAATATCCCGATTTCAAAATTAATTCATATGTAACTACGAACAAGAATTAAATTTAATATATATATATATATATATATGTATGTATGTATTAAATTTAACAGTGGGCTAGTGAGTGCACCCAGCGTATATATAAATACGCGGGTGCACTCGCTACACCAGTGTTTAGTTCCCCAGAAAATTAAATAAATTTAATTGACTTAAAAATTTTCCGGAATTGATTCCAAAATACAATACGTACATTAAAAAATTGAGTACAACTGTAAACCACTTTTAATTCAATATTTAGAAATTATTCTCAAATATTTTGGAATTAGAACAAAAAATTCATATCATACACTTATTATTTATTAAAACACAGCTGACAAATACGAGTAAACTTTAAATACTATTACTCCAAATACTGTTAAATTAACTTTTTTGAACTGTAAAAATTTTTCATACGATAGAGCAGTAATTGAGGAACAGAATTCAAACGAATTGTATTGAATCCTTATCAACATAAAAACCTACGTATTGACAAAGTGTTTTGTATCCTTTCTATAATTTTCTTTTGTCTAAATGAGCAAAGAAAGTGCGCCCTGGTTATAGAAAAATCTTTGAAATATAATACTTGTGTGATTAAAATGTATTTTGTAATAATATTTGGCTTGCCACTTTGTTAAAGCATCTTATTACAATGTAAAACCGTCAGAAATTAGGAACTTTTGGAAAAATCGTTCCATAACCATGTTAAAATTATTAATTACATTTTACCGCATGAAGAATAAGAACATTCCGTTAATTTTTTTTAAATTCGGTTTTAGATTAAACGGAAATATACAAAGTCACGTATTTAAGAAAATCTTTCGTACTAATAATAACGATGTAGTGTTATATTCGTCCAATAAATCAAATTTACAAATTGGATCTTTCGTAGTGTTTATCACCATCCTTCAGTGTGTACGTATTTTGAAGATTTAAATTGTAAAATTTACACAAACACAGTCGCAAAGTTGATCAAATTAACTATAGGGGTGCATCCCTGTATTGCTTGTCATAATTTATGTTGACGTCACATGCTTTATCGAGTTTAATCATGGAATATGTTGTCCCCTTTTGTGCTATTTCATGTCTCACCTCGACAGTATTTTTCCTTGGGCCTTAAAGGATATATGTATTACGTTTTGTGGCAATATGTCCATGCGTTTAAATTTGTACAAACAAAAAGTCTTATATTCGTAGTGTAGATGAGGTCCCATGTAAATAATAGAAAGTAGCCCACTTACAGTATATATATGTATATATATAATGACGTTGAAAAATCTAAAGAATTATCCATCCTATAAAAAGAATGTGTAATTAAATATGTTGGATGATTATAAATTATTTATTATTATTTTTTATGCAGGTGTCGAATTTGGTATCATGGGACAGGAAGAAACTGAATTTTGCAGGACACATCATTTTAAGCATTTCCTATTACATTCATTTTGGAAACTCAAAAATTCGATTCCATGAATATAATACAACGCGATTACACGTTACTTCTCAATTTTCGAAAAAAGTAAAGAAGAGGACTATTGGCCTTCCTCTTAGAATTCAAAGAGTAAGTTGTTACAACGTTTTTTTTTGAGAATTGCAAAACTCTACTCATTAGCGGCTCGTATTACTCAGTTAATGAATTTGGAAATCGGGATGAGCATAATGCACATTAGTTCCCCAGAATGCATTGATTTTTTTTGGGTTAACAGGCTACATGAGGCTGATCCGGAAACAGGCAGCGTCCTTGGGGGCAAGTCCCTGCCATAAAGAGTGAACAGTCACAAAGAACTCCCTACTCATAACTCCTTCCTATCTATGCCCTTTCCCCTCTTTCCCTATCTCTCTTTCGTTTTTACCTGCAACTGATAATTCACACTTGTTTGCTTGATGTGAATCACATGAGATCTCCAGTCGCTGAGAATAGCTGACACAGGAGACGACCACATTTTGAATTTATATATCATTTTCTTGTATTGTTATTTGTGCAGCGCAGACTTACTTGAGAAATTTGCTATTACTTATGAAGTGAAGTTTTTATAAAAAATAATTTTTATCCTTACCATACATATAAGCTTTCTTACTTCTGTAATGTAGGGTAATCATATAATTTATTTCTTAATTGCGTATATATAGTTTATGAGTGACAATATTTTCCCTGAGAAACTTTTTTGTGTTATTTCAAATATGTACTCTTGCAGTTTGTAATAATCTTTTTTTAAAAAAGTGACTGATGTCAAAAATCAAATATCGCGGTGTATATACAGAAGTTTATCTACGGAACCAGAGAGGTTGAGGAATGGGTGTGTGTACTTTGTAGAAGGGAGTGTGACCGCTGGCCTTAGAAAGGCAAACTCAGGATTTAATTAAAAGTAACAATTATATTTGGAAAAGGACTTTTACCATCGAATTACGTGTATTATACGCAATAATAATAATGTTTCATTGGAATGATTTGCTAAATGTGACCGTTTATTGGACGTATGAAATCCTGGCAATGTAGGAGTGCAAAATTGTAAGAGATTCTTGCAATCTGCCGTTAAACCTCAGGATTTTGCTTAATATCCGGCACACGAGATTTTGACGGGATTGATGTATGTATTCGAATCTCCCCTGAGACATTACGCAAGTCCGGGTGACGTAATAATGTGCGATAGTGCGATCGCAAAATAATAGTGCCGCTGACGGCCTGGGAAGATTACAGTCTATGAGCCGGAAGTTATTTTGTGAAATTTGAAAACGTACAGCCCAATTTGTGCGTTATAGGGATACTCGAATTATGTGTTAACAAGTTCTTCATGTTATTATTTATTTATAGTGATAAATGCGTACTGTATTTATGCTTTTATTCCTATTTGTAATTAATACCAACGGGATTTATCGTATTTCCTCAGCAGTGAACTAATAAAACTAATAAATTTAATATAAACTTTTGATTTGATCATTTTATTTACTTTCTTTCGCATATGTCGTTGCGGTCAAGAAATAAATTGAAAAACATTACTTATTCATTTACCAATAAGTTTAAAACTAACTTTAGCCCTACCCAGCAGTACTGACGGGGACGTAATAATATTTTGTTCCCATCCGTGTTACTTAAAATAAGATCATTATTGGAGGTGATTCCTCTTCCCGTGTCACAAATCAGGTTGCTCGTTTTAAGCGGATCCAATTGCCTATCAACTAATTTGTAATTGTCAGCTTCGTTACAATTATAGATTATTTTTTCAAATGGCTGTATATAGGACCCGTCTGATTCTGTGGGAATTTTAGCGCAAACATTTTTTATTCCTGCTGAGGCACTTCTAATTCATTTAGCTTATCACCTCAGAATTCAGATGAAAAAAAGAAAGACTAAAGTTCCCAAGCTGAATTACTAAGGTGACGATATAAATACATAAAGCTATGCGTTACATTCTATGGGTTACAAATACATTAATTTTAACGCTGTCTTACTAGACAATGGCAATGATTGGACTTTTAGTAATCGTGGCCAGCAGACAGCCAGCAGCTTATTCACGGCTATTACGAAAACACCCCAATGAGTCAAAGGCCGAGAGGGACATATTATAAATGATCGGAAAACCTTGCCAAAAGCTGTTTTAGAAAGTTATGGGAAGCCGGATATTGACAGTATAAAGAGAGTTCAAAACCTTTAATACCAACTGTCGTTAGGGAACAAGAAGCCAAGCTGATTGAATAAAGTTGCTGATCACGTGAAATGAAAAGTGGACTCTGATTAACGACTTCGTCCCAAACTGCTGACGGACAAAGCAAAATCGCAAATACAAAATTTATATATTTTTTCATTAATACTATTACATCAAATATTATTTTACTACATATTACCTTTTTACAAATATATTAACAACCACCTTTAACAGGCACAAATTATTTGTAGTGAAATCTGTCACAACCTTTAGCCATTATCATATGTAAAATTTAATTTTTTAATATGGAACGACAGAGAATGCCTGACAAATAACACAATATAATTTTGAGTTAACTGAAAGTTTTACTGATCCGTGGAAATTACAAAATTAAAAGAGACCTAGAAGATTACTTTAAAATGTATCAAACTAATCATTTTCGAAAACTATATATTTAGTGCAGAAATAGTTCCCTGGTTTCCACTCGGGTGCAGGTGCGATGAAAACGCGACGTTTCGACGACGTTCAGGCTGAAGATGACGACAGAGCACTTGGTCGTCGAAACGTCGCGTTTTCATCGCACCTGGACCCGAGTGGAAACCAGAGAACTATTTCTGCATCAATACACCGGGAAAGCCTCAGCTCATTATATATTTAGTGTTTACATATAATTTTTTCAAGAATGATGCCGGCAACATTTTCGAAAGCTCTCTTCTTAAATAATAATAATAAATCATTTTTAGTGTTAAAAGCTTTTAATGCGGGAAGCTGAGTAATTAAAGACATGAATTTAAGTAGAAAAACATTTTGTAGGAGATATTTGGTACTTTACATGACTTAAGGGTGACATCACTGGAATGAAGTGAGATCTAACAGATAAAAATTGTTTTGTTTATTATCTCAAAGTTGCAATTTAACGTTCAGTGAACCCATTTGTTTCTTCTGAAGTTGAAAAACTGGCTAAAGTATTTACTCGAATGATTTTACAGTACGGGGTAATTTTTATGAAAGATTAAAAAGTTAATAAACGGACGAACTTTTGTGACTGACGCGCGACATGCTGGCCGGCCAGATGAAGTGAATTGTCTTCTACTCAGTGCACGCGAAAAATGCTATTGTTGACAGCAGGGGTGCATAAATTGGGTCCTTTACACTCAAAAATGTAAATCCGCGACTCATATCTTTCTTCTCATGTGGTTACATCTGGAGCGTGGTCACTTACCGGCTGTTCTTTTACCGTGACTGCAGCTCCATTTCAATTTACAAACACAAATTTTTTCCCCTCATCAAGCGGTTCAGAAAAATCTCATCTTTTCTTGAAAAAGCATGGGTTTAATCAACGACTTGTTTTCGGAAATCGTCTGCACCAGACTGATTGTCGCGACATTCTGGCGCCCAGTCTGATACCTGGAACGTTACGTGGAAATTTCGCCACTGACTCAAGATATAGTTTACGATAATAAGAAAATATTCGAACGACAAAATATAATATGGTCAACATAGATTCAAATTACAATACGCATCTAACAGTAACCCATTCATTAGAGGGATTTTATTATATAAAATCTTTATTGCTAAGTAAAAATTGTTAAATAAACCAATCTGCAAACAAGTTAAAGTGGATTACAATTGAAACAAATTTCACTTACTATTACAGTTATAATGTCTACTACAAATGTTTGTGCACAGGAATGCCATATTGAAATATTCAAAAAAAATTATCTGTTTGAGCAGTTTATATATAAGTATATGTAACTATGAAGTCAGTGGCTGTTATACGGAAAGCTCTAGTTTGCTAACGATCTTGATAGTAGCTGCGCTTCCTCAGCCTCTCTGGCTGGCTCAGCCCATTTACTGCTGGAACAAGCAAGCCAAGTGGAAGAAATCCTCTTAAGGATGGCGTTAAGTTCCCTCAGCCAGTAAACACAATTACTTCTGGTTTTACGACCGACTCTCGGTACAGATAGGTAAGGAACTTGCTTCAGGAAGATTGAAGGGGTGAGGAAAATTTTACCTCCTTCACCTTAATTGTGTTGAAATATAATCTCTGTGATCCAGCTGCGTTGAGGTCTTATCAAGCACCGCAACGCCACCAGCATAGGAAGTGAGCTCTATGTCTCTGGAACCTCCCGAGGAAACTTGTAAATTTTCAATCGGACGAAGTTGTATCACGTGCTCTTCTCTTTGTCAAGTTTAGAAGTTTGATTGTTCGGAAATTCTGGCAGTTGAAACTTCAACGTTTAATAAACGATTCCTCGAGTGGAAATAACAAGAAAATTTGGTGAATTTAGAGAATACTATTCTCTTAAACTGAAAGGGTTATGCACCTTCTTCTTTCTACCGGGCCCTCTATTTTATCCACTTGATTATTCCTAATCCTATTCAAGGCTAGTCTATCCCTGAATTCATTCACTCATTAGCCATGCGTCTTCTTATTTCATCGGATCCATTATTTTAAATAGGTTTAGAACGTATTTAAAAAAGAAACTGTTAACCGGTTGATACTTATTTCGATGGCCAAAAAGTATATTACGTAGTTGCCATGCAACACGGTTATAGAAGTATTAAGTAACACTAACCTTCCACCACCTAAACAAAACAATAAATATTAAGTATGTATGCCATCATAATTTATGGAAATGCTAGTTTAGCATTACTACTTCAAAGTAGTTCAATTTCCTTAAACTAAATAATAAACATTAAGAAATATAACCTAACTGTTATTGTGGAAAACTGGTTTGAATTTTCGTCTCTGCAACATGCTTTCTTTGACATTTTCGTGGTTTCTCTGAGTGTTTCACGAAGAATATTACTCAGGAATATAAAATATAGTGATAAGTAAACTCATAAATCAGCATATATCTATGAAAATTAGCTGATAAAGAATAATTATGAGCTAAAAGGTGACAATTATTAGTATAACATCCCAACATATCACAGAATGTGTAGTTTGTAGTACACAAATGTCCGAATCGATATCTAATTACACACAATATTATCTGATTTGGAGCTCGATAATAATCTGTTATAGTCTGGATTTATCAGGCCTGATAAGATGCTGGCTTATCCAGAATAATAATTATATTCAAGCGAAGCATAAAACAAGAATTGTAATAGGTTAGTGAAAAAATAAGAGAAAGATAAAATAACTATTAATCCCATTTTAAGCCAATTTACACTAAATTGATTTAATTTCTTGAACGTTAATATCGAACTAGGTAAATTAACGGGAATAGAAAAGGGGAGTCAACCAATATATAGCGCTTATACGATGTTATATATATATATATATGTTTTACCATTGTAATGAGTAGTCTACAATAAAATATTGTAATAATAATAATAGACGAACATTTCTTAAATAAATTTCATTCGTAAAAATTAATTAAAAACATATTAGTAAATTCAGTATCTTATCCCTTGACGCCTATTATTCCCGTTTGGCTTCCAATGGTTCGTTATTAGAACTTCGGAAGTCTGGAGCTAATTAACACTGCAAGAAATATTCAGCCAATGTAAAACAATCGACAGCTGCAGAGGAAAGGGGTGAGCGGCCTTTCACCGAGACCAGCAGAAAATAATTACCTGTCAAATATAAGGGATTGGGCCAATGCCTGCATTCAGCAGCAGACGGATGGAATCTTCCTTTCATTATTTTCACTATTGTACCTGACGTACAATTGAAACCAAAAATGTCCGAGTTAGGAGGATTATGAGTGTATTTATGAAACTCGTCTCTACCATTTTATTACATGAATTCTTAAAGACAAGAGACCATTAAAGAAGGAAATTAATACTTTTATTGCCTTTTATTAAGTCTCTTATAGAAAATTTGTGGAGGTAAATTCTGTGAAGTAGTATTAGTTAAAGAATTTGATATTACTCAGTTTTCAATAATAAACTGTTAGAGGCTGCTTTTGTGGGACGATTTTTATTGTATATTTTAATTCTTCTCCCTAATATATATATATATATATATATATATATATATATATATATATATATATGCTCTACATTACAGACGACAGGCACTATTACAGTGTGCGTGACATCGATAGCTGACACAAGTAATGCGGGAAAGCTAGGCTGTACATTCAGTGTCCAAGTGATCTGGCGTTGCAAATGGCTAACGCAGCGCGGGAACTCGCATTACTGCGATTGATGGATACGGTCATGTGACCGTGATTCTGCAGGTTGGTTGAAGGCAGGAGCTGGCGTGTTCAGACAGTTTATGGCGGTTTAGTGAAGACGTCAGACGTGTTTCGTGGACTGCGCAGTTTTGCAGCCACGAGGCTTATAAACGGCTAGCAAGTAATTCGCGAATAAGTGGTGCTACGTCAGCGATTAGTAGCTGCTGGTGTGATTGATTTAAGACGAGTGAAAGGAAAGTTGATTGGAGTGACTACGCCTTGTTTAGATGATCTATTCCATTTTCTGATTTAAATTAAACTTTTTTATTTGAACTTTTGGTGTTTTTACGTGAAAAATATACCTATATTATCCCTTGTAATAAAAAACCCATTCTTTATGAATGTCTAGTGGAAAAATCAAACAAGTTCAAAGAAAATTCCTCTCATTTCGTTTTAAAGTAAGCTAATAATGACAATTAACAATCGAGTTGAAATTATTAATGAGAACGTGAATAATCTACATTTTAAATTAATATTTAAATTATAACGTTAATTTTAGTATTTTCTGATTACTACTATGTATAGGAATTTATGTATAGTTAAAAAAGCCTTAAACTTACGCATTATTAAAGTACCAAGAAATTAATTAAAAGTTAAGAGCCGAGTATCGTCACTTCACTTGTTTCTCCTAAGGATCTGGAGACTAATATATTCTAAACTTCCCTATGGACCTGTAAGTTTATATTGTACTGAATCTCAATCTCAGGAACATACTTTCATACACTTTATTATATTAAAAAAATATATGACCCTGATCTGTGGATTAAAGCAAATGAGATGAACTAAATATAGAATTCTCTGGTTTCTACACTGGTTATATCGCTTTAAAAATAACGCGTTGAATCCCGAGAACTCTATATTCAATTAATTCGCAAGGAAAATCTACATTCTCTGGTATAAGATGCCTGTAAAACTGATAGAAAAATGATAAAGATGCAGATAGAATGGAGAATGAAATTGATGAGAGAAAGAGAGAGAGGTCTCGTATAGCGATTGATTATCGATTGGAATGAAAAGGAAGATAGGATAGATTTTGGGATTGTGATTGCCTTGACAATCAAACTAGAGACAAGTGTTATAATTAATAACGAAACACGAAGTGTATTAGAAGAAAAAGGTTGAAATGGACCAGAACCTCCACCCTAGCCGACAATCAAAGTAAGATTGTGCAGATTCTTAAGAACTTTCCAAGGAGCGGGTACATCTTTATACATCAAACGCACCCTGTTTCGAGGTGGGGATCCAATTAGAATTTACAAATGGCTGCCTAAAGTAGTTGATTTGCATTCTCAGGCTGAGGACAGACTGCAAGTTGAAATTGCAGTGTTCTCGATGACATTCGTCGCCACCAACTGGCCGGATGGATAATATTGCATCCTGTTTGTGCTGAAGCTCCTTCCTGAATAAAACCTAGTTTAGATTCCCTCAAAATAATAATACAGTGTGGGGGAGGGGGAGAATAAGTTATAAATTGCTTCAAATTACGGAAGGAAAACTCTTCACTTAAATGCGAATGATCAGTTAATTTAATTTGGTATCATATTAAATAAATTCCTACGTATTTTTATATTATCAATTATTTTCCTCTTAAGTTCATTTATATTCACAGATGTTGCTTCTAAAACTAAATTTTCATACATTTTAAATTTAATTTTCCCTTTTCATAGAGGTCCAATGCGTATTTGTCAATCAATTCTTGTTCAACGTTTTATGTTTTTGCAGTAGAATGGCCAAATTCTATTTTGTATTATTAAACATTAATATTTTTTTGTCTTGGTGTATCTTTCGCAGTATTTATTTTTGGTTTCCAACTAACTTGGAGGTCGAAAGTGGCGTGTCAGATGAACAGGCTGTGAAGATTGTTAAAGAGACCCTCCCATATATTTGAAAAGAAATAACAGTTATCTGCAAAGTTATCAAATAGAACACGGGTTGCGCTAATGATGGGAAGGAAAAATAAAAAAACAACCAACAGTCCTAACAGCAAAAGACGAATTAACGTCAACGAGGTTCTTCTAGAATATTCACATTGTAAAGATTATTTTAATGAAGCATTTTCGCCGAGTACCGATCAGTAGAAAATAACCAATATTAATTTGCGATATGAAAGGGTTCCCCTGTATGTTGAGCCACCTGGCCACTCGTGAGCTAAACAGGCCAGACCATTAGGGACTGGCGAGTGCCTTCGTCGGCAAGGCTCTACAAATCACTTCCCGGCCGTGTAATTGCACCTAACTCCGTCTCCCCAAGCTCCAGGCTACAGGCTCCAGGCTCAGCCTCGTCTAAACTCACGACTGCAGGCTGCCTGGCAGGATTTCAGGATGTATCTCTGAAACACACACTATTCGTTTATATGAATAAAGATATGAAGGGTATATCAATAGAAGTTACACAATTGTCAAAAACCACCACCACAAAACGTAATAATCAATATTGGATTATTTAGGTGACCTCTTCTTTGTTTTGTTGAACTGATTCAGGAGAGTCAATGTTTTTTTCACAAATAGTTTGGTTAATTCGCAATGGTGCGTATGGTATTCTTTTGAAGAGCGACGCCGAAAGACAATTTGCATTACCATTCCGCGTAAAAACTCTTTCTGCAAATTTTTAATTGAATGTATTGGAAGTTGTATTCAACATCGCTGAGATTTATAATATGCAACTTATTCTTAAGTATAAGACAAAAATATTTTCGGTATGTATTTTACTTTAGACGGATGTACAAGAAAATCATTAAAGACTATATAATTTGCAGAGAACTGTAGTAAACTCAAATTAGAAGTATTAAATTTCATTGAGTTTTATGCTGTTTAACTTATATATAGAACAAGCGATGAAGAATGTTAAAACGGAATATGGAAAAGGAATCATACACAAGGAGAAGAAATAAAAACCTTACGCTTTACCGACGATATGGTAGTATTAGGGTAGTCAGAAGAAGACTTGGAAACCATAATAAATGGCACGAACGGATTCCTGGAGAAAGAGTTCAATATGAGGATTAATAGAGGCAAAACCAAGGCAATGGTGTGCAGTTTGCGAAACAGTGGAATAACAAAGGGTGTTAGATTGGGAAGTGATTATTTTGAAGGAAGTTAAGGAATTCTGCTTCTTGGTAAGCATAAGGATGGTAGAAGTATAATAGTAGAATAGCACAGGCGAAAAAGAGGAATTTACTTGCGGGTTACTATAAGTGTGAATATTAGTAACTTGTTGCTAAAAATGTTCGTATGGAGCGTTGCGTAATATGGGTGCGAAACGTGGACGAAAGGAGCTCCGGAAAGGAAAAGAATAGAAGGCTTTGAAATGTTGTGCTATAGACGAATGCTGAAAATCAGATGGGTGGAAAGAATCACTAACGAGGAAGTTCTAAACAGAATAGGGGAAAAGCGAACAATATGGAGGACGTTGACTAAGAGAAGGGATAGATTAATAGGCCGCGTTTTATGACACGTGGATCATGTAAAATTAGCATTAGAGGGAAGTGTGTCGGGGTAACAACAGAAGAGGTAGGGGAAGGATGGAATAAACTAAGCAGATTAGGGAGGATATGGGTTGTGCTTGTTATAAGGAAATGATAAGTCTTGCGCAAGATAGGTTAGCATGAAGGGTTGCAGCAGATCAGTCTTAGGACTGAAAACCACAACACAGAGTTCTATGCATTACGAGGCATGTTCATAAAGTGTAGGGTACTGTGACATAACGGGCTATGTTTTTTCTGCTATTTGAGGGTTGGTGTCACGGAGTGGTAGACGAGGATCTCCTGATAGAATGAGTATGGCAGGAACACGGTACTCCGTACACTCACGTTCCAGTGTCCAGTTTCATGAAAGATATCGGTAAGAAATCGCACCACTTGCTGCGATCCATTTTCTACTCCCGATAGTAATAACAATTATTGAAATTTTCCCCAAATCTAATCGGTTTACGACGGTGTTATATACAGAATGAGTGTCTTAAATTGGTGCAGGGAGTGTACTAAAGGCAGAACAAATGTTCACAATTTAGGCTAAATAAATTATGATCTCAGTACTTTTATACCGAAAAAGCATGATTTTGGTAGAATTTCGGCCTTCACGGGACACTATTAAAACGCAACGATATTTTGGGACCATAGGAAATTCAAAAGGAAGATTGAAAACAAAGTGAGGGAAATAGTGAGGAGTATGTTTGTTGCACGACGATGCCCGTCCTCACACAGCCTTAGCCTCCAAGGCACTATTGGACTCATTCGGTTAGTCGTATTGCACCGTACATTTCACTTCCTTAAAGGGTAGAATTAAATTTTAAACCAACGAGCTAGTGCAGAAACAGTGAAGGAGATGGCGGGTGAGTTCTTTGAGAAATGTATGAAGACGCCTGTGCCACTGTTCACCACATGCATTGACCAGGATGGTGATTATGTGAAAAAATAATCAACAGGTGTATCCACAACATCCGGTAATGCTTTTTCCAAAAATACTTTCAAGAAGAATATAGAAAATATAGCACGCATACTTCCCAAGTTATTAAATGAGATGATTTATAATGATCACAGCCAACTTAATTTATAATATTAAGTTAACTAATTTAATTATTTTATTTAAAATCGTTATAATTGAAGTTATGGACTATTATATTCCCGTGTCCCTCACCAATTGTTTTCAGGACAAGTAGCTCATCACTGAAACATAGATAATTTACCCTATCAGGCTCCTCGTAAAGGAATGTTCTTATGTTGCAGACGCCACGACGGTGCTTACATCGGAGGCGGCGTCGGCGTCGTCCCCAGACCCTGAGGAGCTCGAAGACGTGAACGAGGTGGCGGTGAGGCTGCACCAGGAGGTGCGTCTGGAGTGCGTGCCGCCGCCGGGCACCGCGAGTTGGCGCCACGACGCCGCGGCCACCGAGGCTGACGGCTCTCACCGCTACGCGACGCTGGATTCGGGTCACCTACGCATCAGCAGCGTGCGTCTCGACGACGTCGGCCTGTGGAGCTGCGAGCGCCGCGACCCGCAAACTGGACGGCCCTTGCCCGGATCCGTCGTTCACCGCCTCAGCGTCACAGGTACATCATCATACGTACACCAGTCAGCGGAAACTTCGTGTTACGAAATTAATACTTGAGCAGATTCAATGTCAAATATAAAACACTCCATAATAGTCTCAAAAGAAATTTAATTTTAAATCGAAATCAAATTTTTAGATGAAGACAGCTTTCGGTTAACCACCAGTCATATTAATCTGTTTTTAAGTAAGAACCGACATTTAGTTAAAAAATAACATAACATTATGTTCAAAATATGTTAACATCAATCATTACCTTACACTATTTCTCCGCATAGTCACCGCCACTATTCAGGTAAATGACGTAACGGGAAACCAGTATTCATATGCTTTTGGTAATCAAAGATGTAACCCATTATGAAAGGCAAAACTCATCGTGCACATTTTCACGACCCTCGTTAAACTGTCTAAACTACTTCTTCACCGTTTCTTCCCAAAACACAATTGCCGATTGAGGTTTGCTGACGTAGCATACCATACCTTGCATTCAAGAAACGAATCACTGTTCTGACTTCACAGTCGGCGAATCGTTCAATTGTTTTGAACATTTCGATTTGCTCTACCAAAAGGAGAACGCGAAAGGAGGATACTTAACAGCTGCGACTGTCTTTGTAATGAATAAATGCATGCTCACAATCGCAAACAAAGGCCTGCAGAACAAAATATTAAAACGCTATTTAATTTAAAAAACAGCTCACGTAATAACTCATAAGGATTAGTATCCTTGGAATTGCGGTGTATACGTGTTAAGTAGAGTATCACTGTGATGTAGGGCGAGCACTCCAGTGAATTTACATTCAGTTTCTAAGATTCAAGTTTTTTGTGTCGTTAGGTACGTTTTAAGGCACAAAATGCTGCATCATATGAAAGAATTTATAGCAATAAATTTATTAAAAGCGCTTTCAAGTTCGAAATCTGCCAAATACCCAGTTAATGAACAGCAGATCCCTAGTAAATTATATAATAAAAACACGTTACTAACACAAAATATGTAAAAAGTTATGCATGATATAAAATAGACTTAATCTCATCAGACAACTATCAATACTTGTCTGAAAAACACTAAGTTTTCTCTACCAATTGGTAGAGGGAACGTTGTGTTTGTCATATAAGTATTGGTAGTTGTCTGTTACGATTAAGGTCATTTTATATTATTCGTAAATAATATTAGTATACAGAGGTAACTTATGTTATAAAAAGTTATGCAATGAAACGACTCTTGCCTTATGTCTGAGGCTGACCACCAACTATTTACTAGACAACATGGCTTTCTGGGGAATGGACTAATTAGAAGAAACCACAATGAATGTATGCCATCTCAAGGAACATCGAGATTGATCCAACGTTATTAATATTCTAGTTTATTTGATCAATGATCATTCGCTTTGAGGAAGTGAGTGAGTCTCATTCACTAGTTTGTTTAGCCTATTACGAGAACATTTAATAATTCCAACGGACGATCAATAATTTTGTATGTGAGATCATCCAGCTGTGACCATTTTCACCGTAAATCATCCCATGATACCCGACAAATAGCTAACAATCTTAATAAAAACTTTTTATCTTCGATCTTTTTCCGAATGCTCATTGATACGAAGTGTGACTGTGCACGAATCTACCAACTTTATCAGTCAAGAAAAAATCCTAAAGTGCTTCAAGAAAGGATATTAATTGAGTATAACAAAAAAATTAATGGCAAATGGACGTAAAATATATGCTCTAACAGGAAAAAATTAAACATTCCTATTAAAATCAAGTCAGGCCAAAAAATTAATCAAAATTTTATTCAATTCAGAAGCAGAAAGTAACATTCCATTTAACTTTTATATTGGTAGTTTCTCTACTTAGAGCGTATGACTATCAGGATAGAAAAATAAAATGGACAGCTAAATGCTTGACAATTTCTTTAGAGAAGAGACCGAACACAACACGTCATTACATATTTGAAAATTGTTTATTATAGTGTTTGTTACACGTTTCGTCTTTCACCTCAAATTCGCAGTAAACATTATAATGCAATAGTTATGTAACATGGAAACATTTTGAATGAGGAAAGTTAGTAAATTTCATTACGGATAAAACTGTAATAGTCCGAAATTAAAAACAAATAATATTTGCTTCAGGAAGTTAATATCCTGACCGTACATAAAATTTGTTTTTAATTTTACTGTGATACGGTGCCGTTTGTGTCCCTGATTTCATTGTAAACTTGTGAAATTTCTCGCGTGTGCGATATTAGTGTCCGGATGTCCAAACATTAATACCTGGTTCAATTACAGCATTATAATGCCATAATTTTTATCCGTATCATTACCCACTTTCAACCTTTATCATCCCACTCTGTATGGTTAGCGGAACTCCATTACGGGAAAGCTTTATTTACGTTGGGTACAAAATGTTAATGCTGCCATAACATTAATTTGGAAGGGGACTGATGGAAACAAATAGCCGCCGACCAAAATAGTTGCCGTATTATTCCACTGTGTTGAACTGAATGCCGAGGAAGCAATTTTAAGTAAATAATTTCCACTGCACCACATCGAGTGATTCAATAAATTTCTGCATTATAATTACTGTATGAGTCTATATAATATTATGTTTCTAATAGTATATACTGTATAATCAATTTTATATTATTGTGCAATAAGTCAACTTGATTTGAAACTTTGTGTCATAGCGCTGTAAATATTGAAAGTATTACTTTGTGATTCGTAAGGATCAGTATGTACTAGTGTACAAAATAAAAGTTCTACTAGAACCGACGAATACAAATTTAATAACTTCCAAACTTTTTGAATTTGTCAATTGATCTTGGTATTATAACTACCACAGACCTTATACGTATATACTGCCACTTCAAGAGACTATCACTAGAGTAGAAAGCTCATCAAGGTCTAAAAACAAACGTCTAGATTACGGTGATGGATTTTCTACTAAAATAGTTATTGCCTTTTTTCCCATTATAAATTTTAATATTTTCTCGTTAATGACAATTGATTGAATATTAATAATTATTTACCGTATGAGCGAGACAATATAAGATATTTTTGATCATAGTTTTTATCAACAATCGCAAGAATCCTTTGTAATTAGGCCGCTCAGTCATTTATTTGAAACTCTCAAACTTATAACTCTTCTATGCTTTTGACTAAGTCTACAGCCACTGGGGATATCGTAAACCCTTTCCGTCCACCTTCGCAGATTTTTTTTTAATTTTGTGGTATACATTGAAGAAATTAATTAATTCGGGATTATCTTTTTATTTTATTTTTCAAAATTGAGCAATCATATTCCTGTGGTGACTGGTTGTGCAATTGTACGAACCCATCTGGGGACCTAAAGCAAACAGCAACCATCGACAATCCTTTAAGGGTCAGGAAAGCGTTCAGACGTTGTATTTAGATACATATCATTGTAACAAAGACTTTATCGTGTAGGCTAATGGATAAGAAGAACGTGGAATCAGCTATGTTTCCCTGTAGTTGGAAGTAGCTAACTGCAGTTAGTTACATCTGTGGGGCCTGGGATTCTTTTCTCATTCGTCAGTATCAACAAGTTCAAAATCTGATGGGCTGGCCCAAGGAAGTATTAACATGATCTTCAGAAATGGGAGAAGGGAAGAAATGTGGTAGCAGGACAGAATGAGAAGTTTGGCAATAATGTACTTCCAGTGTATACGCATGGTCGGTTCGCATTAGGAGAATAAGTTCAAAGGAGTACGATAATCACAGCGACCCTCTTCATGCGACGTAGTGATTAGATGAGCGTCCGCGGCCGCCCGAGCTACCTGATCAGCTGGATTACCTAACAGATCTGAGAAGTATTGAGAAAATTAGACCATCAATTACAAAACTGTTACATACTTGCATTAGTCCACATGTACCAAACTTTTAACCCTCCATCCTATAAGAAAAGGTGTAAAATATTTTACGTTTATATTGTCGGTAGCTAGAAAGTTAAGGGTTTTTGTTAATAAATGTAAATTTAAAAGACTATTATTTAAGTTTATCCTGCTATGTTATTAAATTTTTTAGTCAAATGAGATATTTAATTAATATTTGACTGTTATACAGAAATTAAATTTTCCGTGAAGCTGTTAAACCGTAAAAATTTTCAATCATGTTACCGAATAATAATATTTGAATAAGACTATATATTCTTTACCAGGTGATTCCATTGAACGTTCCTTTTATTTACGAGGGTCAGTCAAATATAAACGGGCAATTTTTTAAAACAATTTTTCTGAGAACGATAGAATTTCCAAACATTTTTTCATTTTTTACAGTTTCCTTGTACTGAAACACGTTTTTCCAGCATTTTGGAAGCTTCCTGATTCCATTACCATAAACTAAACCAATGGAGCACAAAGAGTTCAATATCTTCATGGATATCGTACCTTTGACCTCCTAGAGCTTTCTTCAACGGTCCAAACAGAATGTAGCCACACGGTCACAAATCTGGGCAGTATTATGATGTTTTGGCTCATCTAAGTGAATTTCCCCCAATTTGGTCTTAGCTATGCATACTGTGTAAGGCCTTGCATTTTCGTGAAGGAGAATGACTCTTCTGATTGGAAAACGCCGTCTTTTGCTTCGATATACAGATCTTTTATCTTGTCCATCAGTTGACAGTAACATCTGGAGTTCATTGTTCGTGGAGGAACTTAACCAAAATAATGCGTTCGAAATCCCAAAACACGATGACAAGAACTTTCCCTGCAGGCCTTTTTTGGTGCAACTTATTTGCTCGCGTTTTTCGATTGAGACGTAGAATGATGAACCCGTGCCTGAGGAAGCATAACGGACAAAAAGCCTGTGGCAAATCTCCATACGGATGTTTTTCTGATCAGGAGAAAGAAGCCGAGGAACCCAACTCACTGAGATCTTTATGAAGCCAAGTTCCTTTCTGATGATCGAATGTGTACTCAAGTGACTTAAAGCATCTGAAGAAGCAATTTCGTCAAAGATGAGGCGCCTGTCTTCCTCCAAAACTCCCTTATTGCACGGATGTTGTTTTCTGCGATGGAAGTTTGAGGACGACGATCGTGACTCTGATTTTTCGACATTTCCCGGTCTTCAAAAAAACTACTGTGCCACTCGTACACGCGGGTTTTGGAGAGAGTGTCATCCCCGAATTTTTCCAGTAATCGAGTTAAAACTTTTGAAAGTCTCATCAAGAACTATAATAATCCGTTCCGCAACGCAAGCAGGAACCTCTTGTTCAGTCATTGCTCTAGTATCGACTGAATGCGACTAATATTGCCAGAGCGGAGTGGTAAAGCGGTCGAGTCCTCCAACTCTTCTACTAGGCTTGATGAAAAAATTGCGTTTATATTTGACTGACCCTCGTTTTTAGTTTATACATTAATTTAACACAGAATTTGATATATTTTCAACGAAGTTCAAAATATTTTGACGAATATCTAAATCTCCATTAAAACCAAATTATGTAATTGGTGTTGTTGTGGTATTCAGTCCTAAGTCCGGTCTGATGCAACGTTCCAAGCTAACCTATCTTGCGCAAGCCTTTAATTTCCTAATAATTGCACAACCCACATCCTATGGCATACCTTGGCTTACCTCTTCTGTTCTTACCCCCACACACTTCCCTCTAATGCTAATTTTACAAGATCCTAGTGCCTTAAAACGTGGCCTATTAATCTATCCCTTCTCTTGGTCAACGTCCTCCGTATTGTTCGCTTTTCCCCTATTCTGTTTAGAACTTCCTTGTTTGTGATTCTATCCACCCATCTGATTTTCAGCATTCGCCTATACCACAACATTTCAAAGGCTTCTATTCCTTTCTTTCAACATCTCCTATCATCCACGATTCGCACCCATGTAACGCCACACTCCATACTAACATTTTTAGTAATATTTATACTTACATTAGCCGTAAGTAAATTCCTCTCTTTTGTGAAAGCCTTCCTTGCGTGTGCTATCCTACTCTTTATGTCTATTATACTTCTACCTTCCCTAGTTATTACGCTTCCCAAGTAGCAGAATTCCTTAACTTCCGTAAAAATAACCCTTCCCAATCTAACATCCTTTGTTATTCCACTGTTTTCAAAGTACACTCCGTTACCTTGGTATTCCCTCTATGAATCCTCATACTGAACTCTTTCTCCAGGGCTCCGTTCATGCAATTAATTAGGGTTTCCAAGTCTTCTTCTAATTCCCCTAATATTACAATATCGTCGGCAAAGCGTAAGGTTTTTATTCATTCTCCTTTCTGTATGATTCCTTTTCCATATTACGTTTTAACATTCTTCATCGCCTCTTCTATATATAAATTACACAGCAGGTGCGACAAACTGCATCCTTGTCTTACTCATTTCTTGATTACGGCTTTTTTTCTTAGTCTTATATTATAGTTACTGCTGCCTGTCTTCTGTAGAGGTTATGTATTTTATTTCAGTGCTCTTCAAAATCCTTAATAGCGTGTTCCAGTTCACAATATCAAACGTTTTTTCTAAATTTGCAAATACGATAAACATAGACCAGTTTTTTCTTATCCTGTCTTCTAAAATTAGTCGCAAAGCTGATATTGCTTCTATTGTCCCTAAATTCTTCCTAAAACCAAATTGATCGTCTCCTTACCCGCATTGTATTTGATGTCCCATTCTCCTATACACTATTTTGTTACCGAGGACTTTAGCCAACCCTTGGCTTCCTTGCTCTACCTTCTATACCCCCCTTTTCAATTCCTTTCTTATGTTATTAAAGGGGAGGTGCCTGTTTCAGGATCACCCTCATGTAGCCTGTTAACTCAAAAAAATTTGCATGTAATATAAGGTCGTCTTAAACTCTGAATTTCTTAAAATTGATTTATTTAAGACATCTGTGTCAGAAATATCTGTAAACTTTATTAAATTTGAGAACGCCAATGATACTTTAAACTGAGCTCTGTTTTTGTTTCCATAGGTTTTTGTTAGAAATGACTACCGGTTCGTTTAAGGAATCTTGTCTAATTTGTTTCTGTATTCTGCAATATTCCATAGACGGTTTTGACCGATTTTTCACAGCTTATTTGAAAAAAAGATTAATTGACGCACATGTGTTATATGTAGAATCTGATATGCTAGCGTTTAACACTTCATACTTGATTTCAATTTGATGGTTTAGAGGCACATCAACAGCTGGCACTTAGAAGAGCGTACTCGTGCACGCGGAACTGCCTTTGTGAGCGGAGAGTTGCGTGGTAACAGAGACCCTCCTTCCGCCTCTAAATCATGTCAGAGGGCTGAGGGCTGTGACAGCAGACTGCGTGTTTTAATGTGATGCTTCCGATAAGGGTTATAAAATATAGGGCCCGCACGTGCCTCCTTCGTTTGGAGATGAACTCGGCGTGACGTTTTGCGACCGAAAAACACAGATGCATTAATCAAATTTCACAGTGTAAATTCATCAATTACTCGTTGTAGAAGAATATTTTAAAATACCTCAGTCTTCAACAAATGCTATTTTTAATTATTGGATCCGGTGAATTGGTACTTATTGACAGGGTGAGTAAAGTCGAATATATCGTTATCGTGACCGTGAACAGCGATGACAAACAATAGATTATTTAATTTATGGGGTGTTTATTAATGGAATGTATTGAAAATGATAATGGGGAAGGGGTTAATTGTTTAAAATTAATCAAGCAATTTATTTGTGCTTATAAAAAATAACATTTATTTATATTATAAAACAACGTCTTTAGTGACCCTGCGCAATATTGTAATTGTACATATTAAGGAGAATTACTATTTAAATATCAACATGTTCTCGGGGTTAATCAATGAAGTAATAACGTGTAGCAGACATTTTACCTTTGTGACGAAATTGCGTCATCTCCTCAGCAATTCTGGAACTCCTGCGTAATAGATTTTCCTTTTTCTACTCTCATACTTCCTTCGTCTTCCAGGTCGGGTTGTGTATTTGCTCTCTGTTAAATAGCATGGGCGACAGACTCCTTTCTTGATTACAGCTTTCTTTTTTTGATCTTCTATTCTAATTACTGCTGCCCGTCTTCTGTATAAGCCTCCTTTCCCTATATTTCTAAAATTTATAAAATCCCATTCAGTTTCAACCAAGCAGTTATTGTGACTTCCGTTCGTTATACGCATCAATAAAATTCTTTTAGAGAACCTGTACACACAAATATATTTATACTTCTTCATCCCACACAATACAGAACTAGTCATTCTTTAAGACGCGTCATCTTCTCGATTCAGTACGAACGGTTACAAACTATAGTCAACTCTCAGTCACATACTTCCAACAAATAATCAAGGAATGTAAGTCAGTAGAAAACAAAAGATCAACATCTCTCACCGAAATTCTGGGTATTTTCTCTTAAATATATTCAACTATTTAGTAAGACTACAGATTCACTACATTAGGTTTCCCTTCTATATGAGAACGAGTTTTAAATGTTGGATGTAACCTTTGAATGATTATTGGTTAAGACGAAGGTATATATAAACCTTCACGCATCAAATATATAGATAATAATGCTGTAGTATCTTTGCCACGTGACGGGATCTTATTTAACAAGTTCGTCTTCCTTTTAATTGTCTTTTCTTGGTCTCATAACTAATTTAAACGATGCAAGGCCCTTGACGGGCTGCAGAGCCAACGAAGAAGTAGAAGGAATTTATTATTAAATAAAAATTTATTCTCTTTTTTTCCTCACTTTCCCAGTGTTTATCACTATTATATTTTTAAAGGGCGTTTTCCCTCTCATTGAAGTGTTATTCAAATTTAGTCGATGTTATTAAAACAGAAATGTTTTAATATGAAAGTCAATATAATTTTATTTGTGTTATGATGGGGATATGATTTTTATGCGCATGGCGTTAAAATACAAACAAAATAAGTCCGCACTCCTTCCGTTTATATAACAAACAACTCATGAAAAATGACAAAGCTAACAATGACATGGGCTATTCAATAATAAATAATACATTATTTATGAGAATAATTTTAGAAAATCACGTAACAGTCCACGCCTAGTAACCGTGTATAATAAACTATGTTTTATATTAGGCAATCATGATTTCCATTTTTTCATATTCCTCGCCAGATACAGATACTCCCGAACATTAGGTTATAGCTAATGAAACAAAATTTTAAGTAATTAATTTCAGATGACAGTAATAAATTTTGCTCTAGGGAAACCTGTTGTCACAATTTTCTTGTCCACGTTGATTTTCTGAGGAAACTGTTAACAAGAAACATTCAACATTCGAATGAAATTCAAGTAACCATTTAATTTAAGAATGAGTATTCTCTTTTACTTTTTATATTACCGTGTTGTGGTGATATTTTTATTTAATATTCGGCTAAATGATTGATTCAGCGTATAAGTTGTTTCAAAAAACCATTAAAATTTGGAGAAATTGTGTACTTGTAAACTGCATATTTATCAAAATCTTGGAAGAGTAATAGACTTAAGAATTAATCTATTTTATGAATTAGTACTTGTATTGAAAATTTCTCAGTGTCCAATCAGTACTCATAATCGGATTCCATTGCAATTGACAATAGCAATTTAATAGAAACGCATTCAGACATTACCTATGAAGTAATAAATATTTTTTTTTGAAATTATTAACAGTTTTGTAGATACTTTCGAGTTCGTATGCTAACGTTGAAGAAGATAACCGTCAAATCTTCTATTATCACTTAATCTCATTCGCTGCAAAAATATTAAAGAATGCATAACGACAAATATCTTTGATATTAAATTCGTAAGTGTAACTCAAAGGATTCTGGCGTTTCGTTGTGACGGAAATTGATGGTGTTATTCAATTGTAGAAGAGGATTTATACATGCGCCTTGTCGTCTGAAACGGTTGCAGCGGGTTAATTGAATCCCAGTCCCAACTAGGCCGGAGCACCAACATTATTAAGTCGACGGTTCCTCAGGGAGTTTCTGAAGCAAATGGTTTAACTTCACTTTATTAGGAGTTCGGTGAAAGGGTTGGAAACTGCTCCAAAGTATCGCCTTATAGAATTTTTACACTTTCTTCATTAATGACATTTTCGTCCACCAATTAAAAAATATTTTCTTAACAATTTATGCAACAGTATTAGTTCAATTATTTTCGAGAATACGAGCAACTTAAATCTGAAATTTTGTCAATATTTTAGAAGGCCTGTAAGTATATTAAATAATAGTCCCTGTTAGCGTTTGTTAAAATATAAACAAAGTCTAACGGTATCTATATTTATACATTGTTTAGAAATACTGAATTTTTGCCAATTTGCAAAATAAATTTGCTAGACAAATTTCGATGAATTACTTTTTCGTTATCATATTGAAGCGTAGGAAGGAACCTTGGAATATCAATCAGTCACCCCAAGACTAAATAACGAAATGATTAGGAATGAATTTTGATTGCTTTTCAGAAGAAAACGGCTAAACCTTTTTTTCTCAAAAGCTGTTTGAAGTTGTCATTCACCATTTTAAAAAACTAATTCCTAAAATTTACCTTTATTTTTAGAGTGCATGTATTGTTGCGTAAACAAAATATTTGCTGTCGAGAATAGGCTGATGGAAGTAAAAAGAATGTACTAAATGAAAATGAATTATAACGCAATAGTGAGTTATAAGTAATGCTCAACGCCAATAATGTTATAACATAAGTAAAACGTTTATATCGCTTTTTATTTATCGGTAGGCATTTACTTTACACTGAATTTTGCGCCAGTTATTAATCCCGTGAGCAACTCTTAAAGACAATAATATATAATTAGGTTGTTAACTGCGATTGAGATTGTATAAATAAAATATATGTAGAAAAGAATATATGACATAAATGACAAGTCTTTGTCGATTTTCCTGAAAAATAAATAAACCACGCTTAATTAAAGACTTCCAAACAATAGAAACATCACTTCATTGTATAATAAGGAACAACCTCACAACGCAGACTATAATGGCGATGTCATTTCGTCATAGACTGAATGGTTAGGTGAGAAAAACAAAAGAAACACGCCAATAGATAAACGGAATGAACCACAAGCTCTAGAGACAACACAGGAAACGGTCGAGAAATTATTAGTTGGAGCGGCCGCCACACAGCAGCGTTGAACCACAAGCAATGAGCGGTTTCTACGAGATTCACCGCTTAGTAGCAGCAGAGAGGAATCTTAACATCTCATCATTCTGAATTTTAAATATGTTTCCCGGGTCTTGGTTATGCTCACGATGATTCCGCGATTAAGTTTACATCACTCGCTATCGGGCACCTAAAGAAAAAAGAAATGCATCGTTATGTTGAGATAGGGCTCATGTCGTTTCCATTTTCTATTCAATAAAGCAGAAAAGAAATTGTTGAATTAAGTTATTTAATCTGGTAAAGCCCGCCTTTTGAGCTTACTTTATTTCAGCAGTAAGAAGTGTCAAAGCTAGGCTCAGGCACAAATTTGCAAGAATTTGAAGCAACAGGGAAGTTGTTCTGGAACCCAACTACAGTTTTAAATAAAGCACATCAGGTGACGTCCATCTGGGTGCTTTATCAATTTCACAATCCTCAACGCTTATTATAATCTATAACATTTCTCGTGACATGTCATTTAAAAAATATATTTCTTGTTTCATCGTGGACGATTTTCTTCACGAAGAACTCTGGAAGGACTGTTTCTCATGACATTTTCAAGATAATTAGCCGTTAAGCCGTAGAAGAGTTAAAATTTCTGTCTTATTACTTGAACGACAGACTAAAGAAATGTGAGAAAAGACATTTTAAATTTAAATCATACAAACGCATCGCCGAGAATTCACTTTTATCATATTAGTTCTCTCGTACCTAGGATTACTTCATTGTTTAGCATAGGATTGCTTTTCCAAAGTATTCCTTAGAGTCTCAGTCTAATTTTCAATCCACTGTATAAGCATATGTGTATATCGAAGTACGATTTTACCATCAGATCATATCTGGGATAACAATCATTGACATCAATGTTGATTGGTTGGGTTCTTCAGCAGCAAAAACTAATCAATTGACGGGTAGAATTCTTTTAATATCGGCACGTGCATAGAAGTGTAATTTATCTACAAATATTCTTAAAAAAGGATAAAATTTCGAATTTTGGAAGCAAATGATGTTATGTTGACATAGAAGTTTATTCTCAAACCTGTGCACTTCTCAGGATTTGTCGAGTTCTATAGGCGAGGAAACATCTTCTTTAAGGTTTATCTATGACGAAAGTCGGTCTATATGCAAAAGTGTACTGTAACCTGATTAAAGAATTCACAGACAAGCTGACAGAAGCGTATGCATGCGGTAATGTCTAGACTCCAGAGCGACGCTTCAAATCTCTCACTCAGCCGAGCGGGGATTTTCAAGAAAATGACGTTTACATGGTGCAGCCGTAGGGAATTAGCCAAGAGATTTTGCTAAGAGATCCGAGCGCTGACGAACTAATTTGAGTGAGATGCCGATTAGGAACATTTCTGTAGGGCAGTTGATCGTCTCATGAAGTACATGACTCCTTAGAATACGAGAAGTGTAAGGTGGCAGAGAGCATGTAAATGAATTTGTATTCCATTATTTGTCTTATCATATCATAACCAATGGTCAGAGTTTTTGCCTTTGTAAAAATTTCCTATTGTAAAAGTGATGTTTTCGTCAATATTGAACGAAATTTGCTGTAATCTGAATGAAAGTGATTGATGGTTGCCTTAAATTCTTTTTGAAAATAATTAAATCTTAGCTTTTTTTAAAATAAATTTTGTTTAAAAATTTTAAAGTGCTTCAAATAAGTTGTGACTGATAATCACTTCCTTCAAAATTAATTTCTTCTCTAAATATTTCAATGAAAAATTCTTAAGAGATCCAATTTTATTCATCAGAATTTGAAAAGGACCCATAGCTGTGCCATCTCCTGCTCAAAAGATTCAATTTCGCATAGTTGAAATTTCATTAAATTTTTTTGTAACAAATCGTGTTAAATTTTGATGTCAATTTGTAAATATTTCTTAAAAGTCTGTCATATTTGTGAAATTAGGTGCCCCTAACTCCTAAATTAATTAATAGATATTACATTTCAGTTGTCTTTTCTGAACGGGGGAGATATTATTTAAATGATAGAGTATTGAAGTAAAAATTACGAAAATATAAAGAAGAAAAAACTGTTACTGCGTTCCATGAAAACTTTTGAGGAATTACATTCACAGATACGGAGTTTGAAATATTCATTAAATATATTTTGTCTGTCGTGCACTTTAGTCAGCACGTACCGTCACGGTAAAAACGATAAAATAAGCAAAAATAGCTTCAGAAAAGTAATTAAAGCAAATGTTTTGTGAATTACTAATGCACTGGTAACCACGCGTATGGTTCTGTTTATTAAGGAAAGTTGACTGGTATTGAGAATTTCCTGGAATAGCAACGAGAAGCCTGATAGTGCCTCAGAACCTGGCTGCGGTGTTTCATAAAATAAAACTAACGTAAAGGTATTATTTACTATGGCGGAATAAATAAGGTTAAAAATTAAAATATATTCTTACTATTCCGATAATTTTAAATGATATCAAACAATGTCAGTGTGTCACATTCGAAATATCTTCCAGTGACATGACGTCAGATTCGTTGTTGTTGTTGTGGTATTCAGTCCTAAGAGTGGTCTGATGCAACCCTCCATGCTAAACTACCTTGCGCAAGCCTTTTCATTTCCTCATAACTATCACATCCCAATTCCTCCCTAACATCCATAGCGTATTCCATCCTTCGCCTCCCTCTACTGCTCTTACCCCACACACTGCCCTCTAATGCTAAGTTTACAAGACCCTCTTGCCTTAAAACGTGGTCTATTAATCTATCCCTTCTCTTGATCAACGTCCTCCATATTGTTCGCTTTTCCCCTATTCTGTTTAGAACTTCCTCGTTAGTGATTCTATCAACCCATCTGATTTTCAGCATTCGCCTATAGCACAACATTTCAAAGCCTTCTATTCTTTTCCTTTCCGGAGTTCCTTTCGTCCACGTTTCGCACCCATATAACGCAACACTCTACTCGAACATTTTTAGCAACGATTTACTAATATTCACACTTATATTACCCGTAAGTAAATTCCTCTTTTTCGCGAAAGCCTTCCTTGCCTGTGCTACCCTACTCTTTATATCTACTATTCTTCTACCGCCCTAGTTATTACGATTCCTAAGAAGTATAATTCCTTAACTTCGTTCAAAATATCACTTCCCAATCAAACGCCCTTTGTTATTCCAATGTTTCCGAAACTACGCTCCATTACCTTGGTTTTCCCTCTATTAATCTTCATATTGAACTATTTCTACAGGACTCCGTTCATGCCATTTATTATAGTTTCCAAGTCTTCTTCCGATTCGCCTGTACTACAATATCGTTGGCAAAGCGTAAGGTTTTTATTTCTTCTGCTTGCTGTATGTTTCCTTTTCCATATATTGTTTTAGCATTCTTCATCACCTGTTCTATATATAAGTTAAACAGCATGGTCGACAGGCTGCATTCTTGTCTTACTTCTTCCTTGATTACAGCTTTCTTTTCTTGATCTTATATTCTAATTACTTCTGTAGAGGTTATGTATTTGCCTCCTTTCTCGATATTTTATTCCAGTGCTCTTCAAATCCTTAATAGTTTGTTCCAGTTCACATAATCAAACTTATCAGATTATCAGCTTCGCTAAGGACAGTATTCCCGGTGCATCAGTTTATATGAATCCAGAATAATATAGTAACCAAGTGAAAAGCAAAACAAGTAACCGTGACTTTAAAGTTGAAGAACCTGTGACTTATTTTGGAGGGTTACATCCGGCTTCACGTGACGATGCCAGGAAAAACAAATTTCTCGGCGAAAAATCCAATTTCATCTTCAACTCAATTTATCGTGAAGTTTCCTCAGTTGCGTGTTTTACTGAAACAAAGTAGAAGTTGAATATTCTGGAATATTCAAGCTAGGGCCTAGCAAATATCTTAATAATTTACTTTGGGTTTACTATGGAAGAATATCTGCATGATGAAGCCCAATTGAAGGTTGATTTCTCGTAGACAAAAAACTAATATGTTCCTGGCTAGAAAGTTGATTCTTTTACTCCCACTACCTTCTGTGATGTGTAAGTAACGTATTTTACAATTACAACATAAAATTTATACCTAACTATGCTGCCGCGGTTAACAATAAACGAAAAGTGAAACGTTCGATTTACGTTTTTCTAACTCCGGTCTACTAATCCAACATGGAACCACTAAAGAATTTGATTGCCATTACCTTATATTTACATTAAAAAGTAAGGTATTTTTGAAAGTTTTAATAGTCGTACCTTTAGTTTTTTTTACAAAAGTTATTTTCCACATCTCTCTCGATAAATTATTGATGAAAGTTTATTTTGGGAAAATTAAGTTTCGTGGAATATGAATAAAATATTTAATAGAAAGTTTATAAAATTCTCTCTTATCAGTGTTGAACAGAATCTAGTCGTACAAATCCTTTTAGTACCCGTGCGGAAACTATTCAATATTCGTAACTTTAAAGTCTCAAGATAACTTTTCTTCTTCTTCATAAAACATAATTTTCTACTTTTATTAACATTAATAATTCAATTCACTTTTTCTTATGATGTTGTTTTACTATTCTGGTTCCGCTGTATGAACTACTTAAACTTTGAATTCTATAACATTAACAGACTTTGAAGCATGAAAATTATTAAACATATTTTAAATTCTTATCACAAGATGTTCTCAATAACTTTTATGCTCACCAGCTACTGTTTTTAAAAACCTGACACACATGTGTAATCACGTCTCACGGTCTTCAAGTTAGTAAATTTCCACTACCATCCCCTCCCCCATTTTCTATCTCTCAAAAATATTTGTGAATATATTACATCGATTAAAGTTTGTCTCATTATAAAACATCATGTATTGTAATTTTAAGTTTGTGTCGGGTTTGCTGTCACTTTAATAAAGGTTGGTACAGATCATTGCCACAGATATCATCGAAAGCTACTATTAATGTAACAGAAATAGAAACACAGCAAGAGAATAATATAATTTGGTATGCCAAATAAATAACTCGGAAATCGGGATGTGAAAAAGTGTTTTATTTCGTGTACAAACAAGGTGTAATATAAAATTATATTTCCCTTGTAAGTACGAATATTTCTTGTGCTGAGAGCTAAGACAGGAAGAAAGGTGAAACTTCATCTTATTCAGTTCTTTTCTACACGTGTACGAACGTTGCACCTAAGCTTTCCTGACTTGCATTCCCCACCTCTACCATTTAAGGACATTGTTATAAATAATAATAACTTCTCCTTCCAATCCGAAGCTAAAACTCCACCTTAATGCATGTATAACCTAGACCCGTTCCCTACCAGGCCTGGATAATAAATGAATGTAATTGGCCAACCCTTCTCATTACGATTTCAGCGTTCATAAAAAGATGTTATGTTTCTATGTAACCTTCTGACGCCGTCTCTATACCACTCTGAGCTCTTATTTTCTTCATGTATTTATCTTAAGAATAGGCTGTAATTTTTTAAAGAATAATTCCCTTTTTAATTCTTCTTGAACTAACACCTTATAATTTCACCCACCACAATTATTAACGCTATTCTAGAGTGCAATTTAGCTAGTTCTCCGAACCTTTCTGGTTTAAATTTTTCTATTTTATGAAATTCTGGATTGTATTTCACTTTCAAAATATTTCAACTTATAAATATTTCTGGTGGCAGCGGAAATTAAACTCGACGATATTCCAATTATATTTCAAAGGTATTAATTATTAATTCGTTGGCCTTCCACTCGTCGAGGAAACCAAGCTATTTGGCATGTTCAGAAAGTAAGTGTATTTTTTAGGAAAAGTGTATTTGAAAAAAGTACAGTTGACTATTCGAGTATTTCCTTTTCATATTATCGCGCCATTCTGTTCAATGCATGTGGTGAGCCGTGGCACAACCGTCTTTATGCCCTCCTCGAAGAATTCCCCCGCCAGTTCTCCCCCTCTGCTTGTGCTCGTCAGTTGAAAATTTAATTCCAACCATGTGTGCCTTTGGGGATGTGAAAATATGATAATCTCAAGGCACAAAGTCAGGGGAATACGGATGGTGCTTCAAAATACCCCAACCAAATGTATCCAAGAACGCTAATGCTGTGTGAGAACGAGCGTTGTCCAACAACAAGCACACTATTCTCGTCACGATTCCCATCATTTTGTTTTGAATGACCTTTTTGAGTATTTTAGGGTCCCGCAATATCGTTTTGCATTGATTGTTTTCGCCTGAAGTAGTAATTCTACTAAAATTATGTTTTCGGTCCCGAAACACTGAGGCCATGACTTTTTTTACCTCAAATTGTGAACATTTTTTCTGCCTCCACTTAAGTGTCTGCATCACTTTGGCACACTCGGCCTGTTCAAAGCACCTTCGCCGTTAACCGATTTGATTCGCGAAATATGTAGGTAGATGTTATTTCTTTTGTGAGTAGAAAGCGGCACACAGCACGTGGCTTGCTCTTGCGGGATTCTTACCGTAATCTGTCTCGCAGCTGAGGTTACGTACTACCGTGTTCCTGAGATGCTCCCTCTACCACTGAAAACAAAAAGTCACAGCCCGTCGCAATACACTATCAGAACTTAATGAATACTAGATCACAGTTGTCTTTGAAGGAACGACAGGAGCATTATTTGCTCGATTGTTATTTCAAGTTGGATATGATTGTTTCTGTTTCCAGAACCCCCTCACGCGGTGTACCTGGAGGTGGATGGGCGACGCCTGGACCCGGGCAATGTGTTCCTGCCCGTCTGGGAGGGCGCGGCGCTGACCATGGGCTGCGTGGCCGAGGGCGGCGTGCCACCTCCACGACTGAGCTGGCGGCTGTTGGTGTCGGGAAGTGCGGCTGGCAACGCGCCGCTGCTGAGCACGCAGGCGCCCGTGCAGCTGCCCGTGCACGCACATCTGCCCCCGCACGTTGTGCGCTCAGAGGCACGCGTCGAGCGGCTGGTGCGCGCCCACCACAACGCCAGCGTGGCGTGCCTCGTGCAGCACCCGGCCATGCACCCTCCGGCCATCACGCTCTCGCTTCTGCTCGACGTGCAGTGTGAGTGGACATCAACTAGTTAATCTTAAATGGACTATATTTATCTTAGCCCCGAAAATGAATTAATCCCATGCTAATCTCTTTGTCAACTCGTGTTTTAAATCTAATCGAGACTCTGGTAGTTAAGGTAATTAGAAATAAGAAAGACAATAATACTTCCAGTACAATCAGAAAAACATGAATATTCACGGTATCTTAAGTAACTGAACAGTAAATAAAATTTAACATTTTCCTTAGTTATATGACACAAGTATTTAAATTTTTATGAGTTATACATTAAACTCTTGTAGATATTTTAAAAAAGAGATTTCTGATATTTTCATTTTATTAGAAATATCAAAATATTATCTCATTTATATGAAATTGATTCGGTTATTCCAACCTCATAAAACCTGAAGAAAAACACTGATTACTTAACTCTGCTAACTAATTTGAGTATATTTCCAAATTTTGAAACAAATTGAGATGATTTATTATCATTCAAGTTCAATTTACTTAAAAATCTGAGGAACATATATTATTTAAAAGTTGTTTGTTTATAATGTAAATCAGTGGATTAACAACTATTTTAAATTAATTGTTATTATCAAATGAAGTACAAACAGTAATGAAATAATGCAATCGTCACACACAAAACAATACAAATGCGTTTCATTTATTAAATACAAACGCCTCTGCAGCCCATTCAGGACCTTGACCTACCGGATCTACTGCGGACTGTAACCTTACATGACACATTTCGAATTTGAAGTGGTCAGCGTATCGATTTTCCAGCAGTTTTATTCCAGTCTTCACGACTTACGTATTTAAAAACATAACCTACTTGATATCAAAAGCTATACAATTTTATACTGATGTGATAAAACTATTTCTTAATGATATAGGCTTGAAACTGAATGACTTTAAAACAGTCTCTTATTGTGGTTATAAACTGTCACTTATTAGACTTATTGGATAAAAAAATGTAAAAACATTCATGGATTCGGTAAATTCTTCTATATAAAAAAATATTATATGAGTAAATTCGTCTAACTGGAAAATATGTCGTCATGCTTCGCAACTAGAAAAATGTATTCTTTAAATTTTTAACTAAATACTTTATCAACCTTTGAAACTAACAATAAATATTTTAAATTATAATGATTAAATAATCTTATCTACGGCTTCGACAGTTTCCAAACATCGTATTCGAAGATATAATTAATTAAATGCGGAAATTTTCAATGTTAGAATTTCCCGTGCCTTCGTGCAATATTTGTCATTTTAAAACGAAGCTCTAAATGAAACCGAAATGTAGACTTCAATAATTAAAAAAAATATTTTGTGTTCTTTAACTTCAGTTTTCCGTGTGTTGGTATTTTAAAATATATCATAAAATGTGAGTTATATCGTGTTGATTTTTATCATACTTCCTTGCCTTTCTGGCTTTTATATAGGAGGATATAATTGGTGAAACGTAAAAGTAATAGAATTAAAAACAAATATCAGGGCATATTGTGCGTCATTGTGTTATGCCTCTCTTACTTCATATTCAATTCCTTCCAGGTGTGAGCCTGGGCATCTCACCCCTATCCCCGTGTTTTTATTTACATTTATAAGATTATTTTCCATTCCGTCCAAACGTTTAAATACGTAAAAAGAATTGATAAACATACGTACAGAGAAAGGGTGGGCAAGAACTTCCTTTTCTCGACTTAATATAGAATTAATCGATATAAAACCAAACATTTTTAACTATGCAAAGTGCACTCCTCACCCACTCTGTACATACATACAAGCATACTTTCATCTTTTTTATTGTGTATATAAATAATATCTACGTACAAAGATGCATGCTTACGAAATGTTAGCGTGTGTTATTTTATATAAACGCTAGTTTGACTTTAAATCCAAATAAAATTACTGAAATTACTCGAAGAGGATTTACGTAAAAAAGTGGAAGAATGAACGCCAACCTTACCCGAAGGTCTGTCACTACAAATGTCTGCCGTATCTCAGCTATCACAACGGTAGGATCTCCTTTCATTTTGCCTCAGGACTGAGGAATTAACTTCAGATTATGATTTAGCGTTAGAGTTATAATTGAATCTCCAATTTGAAACTGGTGAAGTTTATCTACTCAGAACCTATTCCCCTTTACTGGACTGCTTGAAAATCGTGACAGTCGCTGTCAAAAAATAGACTCTTGGTCTCAACTACTCTTCTTCATTAAATCTTACCTCATTTTCTATTTAAAGTGCTGTGATAAAATTTGTCTTATCCGTCTTTTAACTTAAGTGTCAAGGCATTCACAAACCAAATTACTTTTCTATTTTCTAGCCTTAACTTGACACATCTCTGCTGTCGTGTAGTTAGTTTAAGCTTTTACGATTTATGAATGAAAAATTCCTCTCACCACTTGACAATCCTCGAAGAACCACCCGAAACATATATCAAAATAGTGAGGGTAAGGTTTATAAAAAGTTAATATCCACCAAGGAAAATGTTTTTCGACTCTCTTCCTTTATTGGTCTGAAATTACGAAACATCAACAATATAAAATTAACACAAACTAAGGATAATGAAGTAATATAGTGATGTAAATTAGTCGAAAGTGAGTCACCATACTTTTATGTATTCATAGTTTAGGGTTTAGGCATTGCAAAATTGGCGTGGTTCTGATCACATCTTAAAAAAATTCAGGACATCGTTTTGTGAGAATAAAATTGTACGCCCTTCTTATGTTAATTTATAGCACACTCAAAATTAATGTTATTTTGAAATATTAATTTTATGCGTATACTGGCTGGTTCTTTAATGTTCGCCTGTTATTCATTTCTGCAGTGTTTAATTAGACAGTAAATTCTTTGTCAACACATGATTAAACCATCAGCTAGACTGTAAAATTTCTGAACCTATACTTTTTCATGCCCTGTCATCGAAACCGCGCAAATGAACGTTGAAAATAAAATGTTTTATTTAAGAAGTTAGATGGAATGCCGCCGAATGAACATGTGTAGAAGTCGTAATTCAAACAACGCAACTTTTACATTTTCACAAAAAGTTATTTTAAATACACTTCATTTGTTCAATCTCCTATTAACCGATAAATAAATAATTCACTCAGAATGCAAACAGTTATAATACTCGGAACTCATCAATCCGAAATCAAAATGTCAAAACAATGCCAAGCTACGACGCAATTAATTTGCGCATGTATTGAGGAGGAAGTCAATGTCACAGATTATTCAAGCGGTCAGGCTAAAAATTTGGGATTATATGAGATATCCAAAAGTTATTTTAATAAATACAAAAAAAATTCATCAAAATCTGTCAAGTCGTTTAGGAGAGAATATTTACGAACACACGCTAATCGGAATTATATATAAAGATAACGTGTAATAATTGATTTTGATCGTGATACAAAATACTTCTGATTAATTTTTATCTACCCGTTAATTGGTTTAAAAACGAAATTAATAAATGTTTTATATTTCGTAATTACTAGTCTTTTTGAAATTTTTCCGAATTTAAACCCCACCTAAATCATTTTATTATTTGTAATTTCTTAAAGAATCAGATTATCCCTTTAAACGCTCTCCCTCTATGTTGCATTACGTTCTACATTGACCAAAGGGACAAATACGAAGAACAAGTTTTCTAGGGTTCACCCTGCATCAGTTTTAGGTGAATACCCAATAGTATTTTAAGACTATACCCCGAGTGCCCTAATTAATCCTTGGCTAACATACTCTCCCTTCCTCATTCCCCCTTTCAAGTTCTCTTCCTATGTCATTAAAGGGGAGTTGACACCATGTAGATAGCCTCATGTAACGTGTCACACGTTCCTATGACGTTGTTCTTAGTTATGTAATAAAAATATAATAAGGTTGAATTTTAACGTCTGATTTTTGTAATAATAAGTAAAAATTTCCGACCAATTTCAGACTTTATCTTTATTTTTAACAATTTCCAAAGAGGAAAACACAACGTTTCGGTACTTATGTGTACCTTCTTCAGGTTATTATCCAAATAATCAATACATCAATTGTCACATTTTAAATACAACAATATTTATGAAAATAATCACAAATTTTACAATATTTTGAAAACGTCTCTCCGAGGCTATACGACAATTTTACACTTGCTCAGTTGTGGCAAAAACCTAGGTTTCATATTAGATTTAGAAGAAGGCTGTGTATTTTTTTATATAAGCACTAAGATATTTTGTGTACCGTTCATGTCTCTCGACGTTTTGAATATTAGAAATAAATGAACGGAATTAAAAGTGCATACAGGTACTATATATAGTAAACATTAACGGGTATGCTCATTTTGTTGTTCTCTTTGTTACAGATAGTCCATCCTTCGCCATTAGCAGAGTTCCCGGTTTCGGGTATCCTCTGAGGGAAGGCATACCAGTCTCATTAAAGTGTGATGTAGATTCCAACCCCGCGTCCAGTCCAGTTTGGGTCAAAGGTAAGAATATAGAAATAAATTTACTGATGTGCCCCTTCTACTTAGATATGCATATACAAACAGCCTTCGCATAATTTTCTATGGGTTTTCTAGGAAATCAGAATTTAAGTGTAATATATTGAAGCATCGTTTAATTTTACAGTTTATGTTAGTAGTAAAACTGGTTGGCTTAAGTAGTATTGAATTATGACTAGAAACTAGTCTGCACGAGGACATCCATTGCCGACACTTGTGTTTTACTGTACATGAGGATGTGTGTCCATTTAGAAGATTACATTATTTATTTATTTATGATTAACTCAATTATATCTACAGTTTTTTTAACTTTTTTGTCAATAACAATCCATTTGAACTGCAATTTGTTATCCTGATATGTACAGTATATTCGAGTAGCTTCGCCTCCAGCCGCTTTCGGCGCTCAGCCCCGGGTGCAATAACACAATGACGGGCTGCTGTAATTATCGCTATTTATTTGCAATAATTACGTAATGACATCAAACTGGTAAAGAATTTGACCACATGACAACTAGTAATGCTGCACATGGAACTCGAGGGTGGCTTGGTTGCAATTCATGTTTGTTTCTTTTTAATTTTATTTTATTGGTTAACTTTTCTGTTCAATTGTACAACATTGCTATGATGATATATGCTTTGATACATGACACATGAGAGGCATATGATTGTGTTTACAGAGAAAGTGGTAAAGTATGTACTTTAATTGAAAACAAATTGCAGAATTTTAGTTGAGTATGAATAGGATTTTTCATTGATGACTGTTTGTATGTTAGGTATACACTCCCTCAGAAAGTCTGTTGGACTTTTCCGTTGAGTCTTTTCAGGTGTTTAGGTCGTGGAAGGTTGTTTGCAGTGTCTCTTATGAATTGGTTGCTGTGGAAACGCCATGGAATTGTGAAGCCTGTGATAAATGAAATTAATGGATTGTAGAACAGTAGGGATATCGAGGTCTTGATGGCCGATGCTTACGTACCATGGTACATCAGCAATAATCCTTAGTATTCTATTCTGGACTGTCTGTATTCTTTTGATTTGTGATGTAGCCGTTGAATTACATGTGCCACAACCAACTGACCATATTGGCCGTATTATTGCCATTGGTATTGCGACAACATTGAAGAAGCAGTGGTAAGAGACAATTCATTCTTAGACCAGTGAATAATTGTTCACAAAGGCACATAGATACTTCTTAATTTTCACCTACAAGACCAATTTCTTTAATGAATTTCAGAATTCTGTGAAGTGCCAGTGGAGAAGGACACAGTTCACGTCTGGAGTGGTTTGCAAGCGTGGACTTTCTGATGGTGACAAAGAATATGTGCGTCACCGTCAGGGCGGTGTTACAATCGGAGCAAAAAGGCGTAGGAGACCTAAAAAAACGAAATGAATGCGTAAGAAGGGAGTGGAAGGAACTGAGTCTTGCGACAACGACCTTCTGTCTTCTGTGTATAAGCTTTATGTTTATAGGACTCAATTTCATAATGGAGAATTTCTCATCTACCTTTATTTCAACTTTCAGTGCACCCGATCGTCACGTCGTTTCTTGGGGAGGATTATTTGAAAATAATATAACATCATCAAATAATCGACAAAATATCACAGTAATATAGGTTATAAAATAATTTGTAAGCATGAGGTGGAAAGGAAATGCGAAATCGTGAATACCATAATCAGGCTATTAATTTTAAAATTGATTTAATCGAGAATGTTTAAGAACGTTATGAAATGCTTTTGTCAATTGGCTCTCTCCTAAGATAATATCACTTGAAAGTTGACAGCTTGTTCTGGAGGATTAGCTGCTCATAATTTACATAGTATGTAAATGTCGTTGCCCTGACATCGGCATAACGTCAAACGACGTTGTCTCAGAGAACTGCTATTGGCAACTACATGCCTGCGCATAATTGTGTGCAGCAGAACGGAAATTATGATCGGCATGTTTCGTGAATCAGCAAGGCGGTTACGATTCAAGCGTGAAATCTGATATTAACATGGATAATGACGCGAACACGTAATTCCGTATTTTTAAACAAATATGTAAGGTGTGTGCTTTATAATTTCGTGAATATTTTTGAAATAAATTTATACATAATAAGTTATTACATTTTTATTGAAGAACAGTAAATTAGTGTTTATTCCGAGGTTATGGAAAGAAAAATAAGAATTTTCGTAAAATGTTATGGAAATTCTGTTATATTTTATTAAGAAAATTTGTGTATATTGCTTACATTTAGAATGTTTTTGTTGTGGTAACCAGTCCAAACCCTCCATGCTGACCTATCTTGCGCAAGTCTTTTCATTTCCACATCACTGGCACATCCCAAATCCTTCCTAATCTGCTTAGCTTATTCCATCCTTGGTCTCCCTCTTCTGTTCTTACCCCACACACTTTCCTCTAATACTAATACATTTAGAATAATGCAATCATGTTTGTGAATAAGTCGAAAGACAGCCAGATACATAAATTAATAACTCTACCCACTATCTTTTTGATGCTGTCGATTAAATTTGGATTATTTATAATTAAAGTTGTGACAAAACGTTGTGTTCATATTAATTTTGTCTGACTTATTCGTGAATATACTTATTAATATAATTAAACATCAAATAATAGTGTTTATTTTATTTATTTCTCCTTCGAGACCTTGATATTTATTGTAATACGTATAGAAAGTAAAAAGAGAATTAAATTTTATCAGATCACGAATTTTGTAGTTTATGAATGTTTTTCGAGGTTATTATGAACCGTCGTCGTCCATTGCCAGTCAAATCCACAGCTGTATTCACATCAGTCCATCAGATTATATTCAGTTCAACAGTTCTTCTCCTAGTGCAAAGATAGTGATGGTGGGATCCTTTCAAGATGTAATCTTGGTAGAGCTCTTCAGCGGCCCACATTGCCAATAGCAGAAGCAACAAAACATTGGTTGAGGTTCCACTATGTACTAGTAGGTTATGAAGCCTTTCCATTAAAAGTTATTTAATTAGACCATATACGTGTTTTGTCTCGTTATAAGAAGAGTTGTGCAGAATGCATTTGCCATTTTATCTAAAAAATTTAGCATTTATAACAGACTAGTACAGGCTGTGAGACAATATTTTAACAATGTCAAGAGCTATATTCTTTATAATTTCATAGAAAAAACGTATGACGGTAACACTTGTACATATGAATCGGAATCAACTGCTCCGTCCCAAGAAAAATCGAGTATGGAACATTTGTCCCTTCAAGGAAGAAATTCAGCACGATGCGCGTATCACGTAAGGGAAAAGTATAAAGCCTTTTGCAATTCGGAGAATGGCAGCGTGCAATGACAACGTAAAAAATGTAACAAAAATGTTCCATTTATCTAAATTTATAAATATAATGACTATTAAATTAATTTAAATAATAATCTATTTTATGTCTTTATATCTACGCCGATTTTCTTCCGTACGTCTTTTTTTTAAATGTGTACATTTAAAGTCTCAGAAATCATGTTCTGGGTAATTTCGAGCACAACCTTTTACCATCACCTACTTTTTACCGAAAATTAAAAAGTGCAGAATTAAACGACGACGTTTTATTGATATAAGACTCATGATTTTATATGAAAATATCTATTTTTGAAAGATATATGGTCCAGTATTCGCGGAGTTGGTACAGGACGGAATCAGGTGCTTCAATCCCGTCACCCAACCGTCAACGTGAAGTTCCTTGTCAATCATACTATTTTAGTTTCGATAAAATGGGATAATGGGAAAACTTTGGTGACGATGAAGATATAATCGTGTTCAAAACTTCCCAGTACTTATTGATTCCTAAAGTTTTTCAAGTAAATGGACACGGTTTTCAAAAGTTGAATATGGAAGACAAATATAAATGTTATAAAAATATATTTCCATCAAAATTAATTTAATACAAACAAAATATTTGTTATAAGTGAAGCGTAATTGTTAATTATTATCGTGTTGCCATGGTACACTGGTATATACACATAAAATTATATTACGTTTCAGAAGGTTCACAAAGCATAACAAAATTCTTTTAGTTTTATTCAGTAATACATCATAAAATACTAGGTAATGGGACATAATTTCGCCCGAAAAAGACCGTGGGTCCCAGAAGTCGAGTTAGTAGGAAGGACAGAGTAAAAACTTAACCCCGATTCTTGCAAAATCAGTAACAGGGTGCGCTTTGAAAACTGTATTTGGACCTAAGGATTTATAAAACAAAACCCGGAATAATAAGCGGGCCAATTACTGGGATTTTAATGATCCAGTTTGATGAAAATAATTAATTTTAGTTTTTAAACTATTTTCGAAGTGATTGTAAGTGGCGACTCGAACCACGAACAATCTTGTCAGTATGTTTCATTTGTAAGATTCCGTTTATTCTTTCTGGTTATGTTGACGGAACGGTTGATTTACAGCCAATAAGTTCGCAGATAGCCTGTAGTTAAGATTCGCATACTACTATTTTTATGTTCCATCTTGTGAATTTGTAAAATTAACACATTTCTATATTTTTATAATAGTTCATTTAAAGCTAAATACTTAAGACATATTACTTATAATTCCCGGACTGAGAAATTGTAACGTTGGCAGTTCCTCAAGGCTCTGTAATTGGACAATTACTGTTTTTAATATTTTTCAACGATTTAAAATCTCGGATTAGACTTTTCGCGGACGATTGAATCATCTTCAGAAAAATAATGAACGAGAAAAATATTTTAGTATTACAAGAAGAATTGGATAAGGTCAATAGCTGGGCTCAGGAAAATACAATAGAAATTAATGGGGAGATAAACGGTCCAATCTTGTTAAAAATATGTACATTGATAAGTGAAAAGGAATATAGATTAGGTGGGGAACTAATTCCAAGGGCGGCATGCTGTAAATATCTTGAATTTTATTTTAACAATAGACTTTGGTGGAATGGAACAGGTGAATTTCACGAACTGAGAAGTGCGGAATTCCTTCCATTTCAGGAGGTGGTAAATTAGCTTTAGCTAAACCCATTTTGGAACAAGAGGCGGCTCCTTGGGATCCCTATAGGCAAAATTAAGTAGAGTTATTGGAAAATGTTAAGAAAACGGCTACTAATTTTGTACTAGTTCGGATAGATCAAAGGAACGAAAATGTAGAGTTATTGTTACTAAGGAGGGAGAAATCTGCATTCGTTATTCAAAGTTTATACGGGGCAAAAATGCAAGAGCCCATCAACTGAAAGCACAAAATAGAAAACAGAAAACAAATGTAGGCAAGTTTTCATTCTTAAATAAGACCATCATCGACTGGAATAATTTACCTGTGTCGGTGATTGTGGGGAAACCTATTCAGGAAAATATATTAATGACAAATCTAAGATTAAGTAAGAAGTTAAGTGGCTTTCCTCAACAATATAAATTAATATTAACGCATAGTCCAATTTAAAGAATTACGCAAAGTAAAGTGTTCAATCAATATTTTTCTTGTTAGGGGTTTATTTAGATTAGCAATTATGTATCTGTGTATACGCTCAATTGTTCATAATGAAATTAATACAAAAATGTTTTTTTATATTTTTACTTAACAAACATAGCATTTCAGCTTTATAAATATTTGATTGTATCTGGAATTAGTCTTGCGTAACTAGTAATGGAGTGCGTGTAGATGTTTGCTGTGCGTACCTGGAAGAAATACAGTAGTTTACTTGAAATAGGAAAGCCTCTGCTAGGCGTGGTTTGTTAGCACTGTTGGCTGCGTCCGCCTCTCAGAACTGCGAGCTCTGCAGAATGATAAAATTGCAATGCGCGAGTTAATGTGGACGGCCATTGTCCTAATGGCCTGCTCTTGTTTTATTCAGCGTACACTTCGCGTGATCCCTGTAACCCGCAAATGTCTCCTCTGAACAGGGAGAAATTTCTCGGAACAAACGCTCATGCATTTATAGTCGATTCGTCTTCACAAAGGAGGCGACAGCTCAGGCATACTCATTGGCTGTAAATTTCAAAGTCAATAGTACAACCATGTTTTCTGCCAGAGGTGGCAAATGGGATCTTTCTTTGATCAGTATTCTTGTATTAAATCGAAAAATCTCTCTTTGTTTCGCAAACAATAAATTGTAAGCGGTTCGAGTTACTCAAAGATCCCTTTTGAGTATTAACGAAATTGAAGCTCCTATCATAAATTCATCAAATAAATTAAAATGGATTGATAAATTACGCTTTGGGTCAATGAAACTAAATTTTTAGACAATTAATTTATGATAAAGGAACTTAAATGGTCAGACATCGTTAGGAGTGGGTGTGGATTTAAAATGAGCAAAAACATTCGATATTAGTATCGAACAAATATTAATTTGGACTACTGAGATTAATGATTCGCTCGATGTTGTTAAAAGCTCAATTTCTATCGGCAAGGACTTTGAGCATTCCTACGCATGTGGTTTAAACAGGGTGAGAAAAAAGCGTTATTAATATCAAAGATTGAGGTCTATTACAGATTTCTGAAGATCTCTCTTGTTGAATTCTGGCTTCTTACATATCCCCATTAGTATACTTGTGAGGAGGGCTGAGATTAAAAATAGGCCTAAATGACACATATTAGACACGAATACATGTTATTTCAATGTCGTTGAGATGATTAGTGATTCTGCCAATAATTTATTTTTGAATTTGAAATGTGGCATTTAAAAAGGTTTAAGGTCGAACGGAAATGTATCTATTGAAGCTCTCTGAGTCTATGAACAACAATTGTTTAACAACATAAATTATTAGTGCATACAGGAAACAGATAATGAAAAAACTATAATAAAATTAGCCTTTATAAATTTTGTGGTTAATAGATTTATTTTCCGTTATATTTTGGAAGCATGTGCCAAAGAAAGGAAAATCCATTAACAGTATATTAATTTAAAAACGAAGGATTTATTAAAAAGATAGTGGAGTTGGGTCGTTGAAGATGCAAAATTTATGTTCATAATAGTAAACCTTACAAGTGGAATAGTAAATATCATTCAGATGAACGATGATAATATGTATTTGTGAAAAGTATATTACTTAACTAAATTAATATTTCTTCGGACGTTTCAACCCGTATATATCGATAACTAGTTATACAATATATGAAATTGATTTGAATAAAATTATCATTTAAATTAATCCGTCGTATCATCTCGCAACAAAGTGTTTGAGGTATCTGTCACTCAGAAGTTTTTAATTATCTGTGTGTACTATACAAGAGATTCGACGACGCGACGCCAGTAGCCTTGTTCTCGATATTCATTGAGCCGTTCAATTCATAACTGACCCGGCATTTGTGTTCCTGCAAGCACGACGAGAAATTAATGTAATCCACGAGAGACTGGCGATGCTGTCCGTTCGGAAACACCAGTAACAACTTCGGCCTGAATTTCCTATTCAGCAGGCTGTCCGCATAAATTTGTCAATCAGAGCGTAAATACAACTGCAAGTGCTGAGTGGGGTATACAATTAATCGCTGGGATCCGCCATGGCAAACAGGCGAATGGACTAGATTGTCCTAGATACTCCGTGAGAGTTGGATATGCCTGTCAACTGCAGGCTCATAAGTCGGAATATAGTCAACGGCAAGAAGGATCTCAAGTCAATCAGAACATCGTTTGGCCATTGGTATTATTTATTTCTTTCACAGTGGAGATACTGAACTCTGAATATACAATCAAAAATTGCAGTTAAGGTTCGTGGATAGCGCCTTACCATAATCCGCAATCTAGCCAATCAATACGACGATATCATTAGTAAAAAGGTTGAATCTGATAGAAATAAACATGATGATAACTTCCTGATATTACGTTACCATTCATAAAAGTAACCAGTACAAATATAATAAGTAATAGGTAGCTTTCCCATATGTTTACAGATGTTTTCGTAATTAGGAAAATAAGAATGTTAATTGTAGCTTTTAAATGGGTACGAAACTGAACGTTTTATAAGTTTTCATTGAAAACATTATAATATTTCAGTATTGTGGAGGTTTATTTAATTTTTACTTTAGTAAATAGAATCATTTACAGTGAATTTTAAAAACATAATATTTAATTTTTTATACTGAATTAGTGACATATTAGTGAAAAAATTGTTATACAGTTTATTTATTCCAATTCAGTTACATAATGTTTTAAATCTGTCAAAACGTTATACAAATTATAATAGATATATGCTGCGTCTAATTGAGACACAGAGAATTTAATTACAGTTTCCTTTTGAAGACATCTGAAATGTATATAATTTTGCGTTAGCTATTAATAATCTGGATGTCCATTTGGGGGATCTAGCGTTGTTGTGCAGAACTGATAGATATCAAGTCATACGGCGGTTAGTTGCAGCCGGGCTTCCATGATAATCATCATTCCTTTGGTTTTGTAGGAGTATATATATATATATATCACAATCTCCAAATCAATTATTCTATCATACTCTACTTCTATACTGCCTCATTGACTAGTTTAGCACTGTTGTGCTTAGTGGCAATTTCTCAATCGGTTTCCCCTCCTCCACCCCTTCTCCACTAATGCCTTGAATATCCTGGAGCCACATTCAACGCCTATGGTAGGATATTTAATGACTACTTCTTGTAGTAAATTTCATGTCTGTCAACCTATTTGTCCTATGTCAGGAACATGCCACAGACATCGACATTTACAGATCGCACGACTATTCCATTAAATATTTCACCAACTTCAATGATAAAGTGATATTGTAAAATATTCACTCAGAAAACCTCAGAGGAAGAACATATTGATGAAATCTACTAATAAATTGAAGAAATAATTATGTACGTCAGAGGAAACGAGAATTTGATAATAATGGGTGATTGGAATTCAGTAATACGAAAGGGAAGAGAAAGTTAAGTAGTTTGGGACTATGGACGTGTTGAAAGGAATCAAAGAGGAGACAAGCTAGTAGAATTTTGCATGTAGCACAAATTTAGTGGTGACAAATACCTCATGAAAAAAGACTCAACACGTGAAAGAAGCCGGGGACACGGGCAGGTACCAATTGGATTACATAATGGCGAGACAGAGATATAGGAATCAGGTGCTGGACTAAAAAACCTATCAAGTTGCAGAAGTAAACTCGGGCCATAATTTGTTGATTATGAAATGCAAGCTGAAAATCAAGAAAGAGATGGGAGTTATAAAATCTGAAACAAAAGGAGATGCTTTAGAGTTTCAAATAAAATATTAAGAGTAGATTAATAGAGAAAAGAGACAAACAATATGTGAAAAACGTGGACGGTAGGCGGTGCAGAAAGGAAAAGAATAGAAGCCTTTTAAATGTGACGTTATAGGAGAATGTTGAAAATCAGATGAGTGGATAGGGGAAGTAACCAGGAGGTTTAAACAGAATAAGAGAAGAGCAAACAACATGGAGAACGTTGACGAAGAGAAGGGATAGGCCACGAGGGTCTTGCAAAATTAGCATTAGACGGAAGTGTATGGGGTAAGAACGGTGGAATACGCTAATCAAATAAGAGATTATTTTGGATGTTTTAGTTATGCGGGAATAAAAAGGCTTGCGCAAGATAGGTTGGCATGGAGGGTTTCATCAGGCCAGTCTCAGGACTGAATACCACAACTAGTAAGGAAAGCTTCTCGGGTTTCCATCAAGGTGAACTCCGTGAACAACGACGTTTCGATGTCTATCTTTGCAATCTTCTTCAGCCTAGAAGGATAGTTATCGAAACGTCGCTGTTCACAGAATTAACCCGAGTGGAAACTCCAGAAGCGTTTCCTAATTATTTTCACTGGGAAAGCATTTTAAAATTAATATTACAATTCATTAATATTTTAATTGTTTCACATTAATTATCTACTTTATTACATAATTAAATTTTTTACTGAAGATTTGCGTTTCGTAAGTAAACTGACTAAGATGTGATTATGAAAAGAGGTATTTAAAAATCCGTTTCAAAAGAGGAAGCAGTCAATTCTATTCAGTAGTGTACAGAAATACAATTTTCGTTAAATACATGAAATTATTTTTAGACGAATTTAAATTCAGATGGACTACGACTGCAGAGCAAAAAATACACGTAGTAACGCACAGATGTCCGCAGGGGCGTAAAAGGCAGAGCTATTTTGGGTTCGCACATATTGCCTTCTCAAAGCTGTCACGAGTGACATTGGTCGGCCTGTACTTAAATTAAAAATAAGCGTGTAAAACATTTTATTGAAATGAATGCTCTGCTCCAATTGGCTGAAATTTAATGCGTGACCTCAATATATATTTCATCTATGATAGATCGGCATGAATTTCATTAATACATGACTAATGATAGCTTATTGATATAAATTCTAACGTGCTCACTCAGTTAAGTACATTATTGAGTAAAGAACGAAATATCACAGACCGCGCCTCTCCTTTTATTTATTGATTTTATTAGTCTCTAATAATGAAATAGGACAAATCAAAGCATAATTAATGTATAGATAATGTAATTGAACTATGAAAATGTATGAATGGAAAAGTAAAGCAAAACACGCTCAGAAGAAAAAACGATTAGGAAGAGATTTTATGGTTAATGAAATTTAACATTTTACTGTAAATATTGACTCATTATAGCAATAAAAATTCAGACAGACACGTAAAAGTAGTATATAGTAACTATCTAAAAACCATAAATTCACTATTTTGACTGATTTCATGACTGAATCTTGCACTTAAGCATACGTCATCCGCAACAAACAAAAGAAACAATTATTTAGTCCTTATGAAAACAGTTTTTGGAAAAATTAACGTATTTATTAATTGAACGATATGCATCATTTTACAATTCAAACAATTGTTTTTAAGATTTTGGGATTTTTGTTGGTGTAATATACCTTTATCCAGGAATAAAGAAAGTTAAAGCCTTTCTATTGTAAGACACGATTTCATATTAATTTTCATTTTCGAGAATCATAAATCATTTTAATATTTCTAAAATGTACACGCTAGGTAAAATTAATATTCCAGATGTTTTAAAAACTGGTTTACAAGTTCCTCGACTTTCATTTCCGACTACTATTATAATCCCTGTATGTAAAAATTTCTAAGTTACGAGAAAACGTGCGATACCATGGATGGACAACTAAGCACGATACACCATGTAGGGAGTGATGTTTGAGACATAATCATTGGTGAGTGGCAGGTAGAGCAGTATTTACTCTCTAGTACTTTAATCTGATAATACCATTTTCTCCCGTCAACAATTTTTAATCCCTTGGTGTTATGCAATATCGGAAATCTTCTCAAACAAATAATTTTTCATTAATGTTGTAAATTTCCCCAACTAAGTCATACCTGGATTCACGGTTAACTTATTTGATACATTCTTTTTGTTTCAGTATAGACAAATCACAATCTGAGAAAATAATTAGTGGTAACAGCATATAAAAATGATTTGGGACAGTAAATATATTTAGCGAGGTAGTTTATGTACGTGTCCAACCATTGGGAAAAACTCGAAATTATTAAATTTTCTGAAAGGTATTTTTAGAATTTTTCGTTTTCTTTGCTGAAATATTAATTTTTGAAATTTTATTTCAGAAAACCTAGTTTTTAGAAAACTGCGGCTAAAATTTGGCAATTATTCAAGTATGATTTTTTTACGTTTCTGCTAATTATATTGTCATACGTTGTTTTAGTCGTAGTGCGTGTGACAATTTAAAGTACACTACTGTACAACTTTCTCACCTCAACTGGTTTCGGTTTTTATTTTACTGCTATTGTCAACACAGAGATGTTAATGTATTGATGATATATACTGATGATGGTAATAAGGTTGAAAACTAGTTGAAATACGAAAATTAACATATTTAGCAGGGGGGCGTGGAGAGAGAAATACAGAAGAAGAAATTTTTAATAAATTTTGTTCTCATATCTTTTAGTTTTACATGTATAGATATTCTATAACTCTACAATGTAACACATATACTGACAGAAATCAGGTGAAGCGTGATTGCTAATAGTAAGATGAAACCATACAAGTCTTCAACAAATCATGGGTGGCTCAATGGCGGCAGTTTCTCACTGGAGATACTGACGCATTCCGTTGAAATAATTCTTAAAGCAGGTTATAAACCACACAAAGTTAAAGGAAAACCAGAAAATATTTAATTTATACATCATTGATATCATTTTCTTTGGTTTTAAAAGCATCTCGTAAAGGCAAGTTTAACTCAGTTTTGGTAAAGGGACCTAAACGTACCCCTCCCCTCCTCCCAACCCCATCCATGTTCATTTTGCAGGAATAGAGGAAATGTTTAGGTCAGTTATATTGGATTACGACTAGTTCTATTTAAAGCATGGTTGATCGCCAAACAGAGAATAGCCTTAGTCGCTGTAAGTGAAGGGAAACAACAGCATAGTTGTCAATTCCCGCGTATCCGTGACGAAATTTCGCAATCGTTTCCGCGTGAGTTTGGAGGATGTCTGAGCACTGGCCGAATCTGCGCGCTCCCCTCTAGCTCACTTGTCGTCCTCAGATTGGTGAAGAGGATATGCTCGATCTAGTAATTGGACTACACACAATGTTAGGTGTCAAGTGGCATGGCGGACTATTTGCGACTAATTTTTGAGCAGGTTTCTTTGACACCTAGTGCGAACAAATTCATTCTGGACATTTTTGATAGGTCGGAACGAAATTTCAATGATTGCTGTCAACATAAAACATTTATTTCCATACTACTGCATTTTAACCGTATATTAAAAAAGACAAGACTTAAAATGTGACGTGGAAAGAACACTAACATCTCGAAAAAAATATCTTAAATCAAGAAAAAAGAAGCTATGAGCCGCAAGAAGACTTACTTGAAAAGGCCTAATGAAACTTTTCTTATATATATTAAAAATGGACTTTGTTATATATTAAAATAATTAAGATACCACTCTATAGTCCTGAAAGTTAATTGTCAAATAAAATTAGGCTAGCTTGCGACCATTATGGTCATCATCAGGCTGTGAAAAATAGATATATAGGTATTAAAATATAATTGTGTATAACACGAACATTTTTATTATTCCTAGTTTAGGTATTTATCTTGTAATTAGTAACTTGCAAATTTTGGTCATCAGAGGCGCATTAACACAGCCTTTGGTAAATAGTTGCATGTTACAGTTCGACGCGGGGCGTTACACCTGACAGATGTAACGTGTGTAGTAAGTTACAACACCACTCTATAAAATAGGCAATTCCTTCCCTCTGAGATTCACTCTGCGTGATACATTCTTCATTTTATAGCTATATACATTGTAGATTGAGAATTAATGTACCTGTTTTTGTCGTTTCACTGCCCGATGATGACCATAATGGTCGAAAGCTATCCTAATTTTATTTGACAATAAACTTTCAGGACTATAGAGTGGTTTCTTAATTATTTTTTTTACTATTCTTATATTTCAGCCAGCTTGAGCTCATTTACCTTACTGATAGAACAACATTAGGATTACTTATGTATCACAAAGTTGGTATCAACATTATTTAAGATGTCAGCTTCTTCAGTACTAACTCTACTTTTGTACTGAACCGTCATTGTCTTCACCAGTTTCGAATATGAGAATCGACAAATTGACGCCGGGAATTGGTATACGTCTTCTACGTGACACTTTTCGTTACTAACCCAAACAAATTTCATCTTTATTTTTTATCCAACACGTAATGCAAATATTCTAAGACACCTTAACTAATTCTTCATTGTCATCAATTCTTCAAGCACTTCACTAAACTCATTAAGTTTTAATATCTGTTTTCGATTCTTTAATGCAAAATATTTCTTATTTTAGATGATGGACCACCACCAGTGGCACAGTCAGTCGACGGCTATCTGAACTTCAGTGCTATCAGCCGGGATCACGTCGGCTGGTACAAATGCACCAGCAGAGACGCTAGTTCTCTGGGTTACTTCCTGAATGTTGTATGTAAGTACTCCTTAATTATTATTAGTGAACAGATTTCTACTGCAGAAAAATTAAAGATGTATCTCCTATCTTGTATATTTCGCTATTAGATGCCTCTCTAGCTACATATAAACTGTCAAAGAATCAGTTCTTTTCTTTGGAACCAAAGTCTCCATTCCATTCTTTTTTTTTGGAGGGGGGGTTAACAGGCTACATGAGGGTGATCCTGAAACAGGCAACTCCCCTTTAATAACATAGGAAGGGAAATGAAAAGGGAGGATGCGGAAGGTCGAGCAAGGTAGCCAAAGGTTGACTAAGGCCCCCGGGCTGTGGTTTAAGGATCCTACCCGGTATTTCACCTAAAGAGATGCAGGGAAAACCCTAGAAAACCTGCATCAAGTAGGTCTGGCATTGGGCACTATTCTCATGTCCTTCCGAATGACAAGAGACGAGATTGCTGTGTGGTCCAGTATTCCCTTCTCCATGTCTCCACCAGTTTTAGAAGGCAGTTGGCCGACTGATCCAATGGGATCAGCGGACAACTCTTGCTTCATGCACAAGGTCTTCGACCCCAGTACATATACCTCCCAAAATAGGTGTAGGTGTCTCGGCATGTGAGAACTTTGATAAAAAAAACCAGAGAGAGTACGAGGCATTCCCGACATCTCCATTCCATCTGACCTTTTTTTCAGATATACGATGCTTCGCGTAGATAATAATGTCTTTAAGATACACTTCCAACAGTGAGAAGTCAGTAAACTGCTCAGCGAAACTTAGCCTTGAGAGTTTGGTCTATTTTATACGTCAAACGGACAGTGTACAAACCCGGTCTTAGACTTACACGTTCACTGTCTGCCGCCTAAAGAGGTTGAGGTGTTTATTTGTCAAGCAGGAACGACTCTCAACTCACAAAATCTTCAGACATAGTCTGCCGATCAACGCACGTCACTCACGTCGGATTTGATTGCAGATCTGTTCTATGCAAATTTGTATCTGATGTATGTGAGCCCTTTACTGTAACTGATTAGTCTATAATTCTTATTCATAGTATATTTATTCATACTATTTTAAACATGTTCTATCCATAATAATTTTTTCCAATTTTATGTCCATTAACTGCATTCACGTTTCACGTCAAAGGAAAAAATTAAAAACCAACTTATTCCTTTGTTCTCCTTTTTTCTGAAATATTTGAAAAAATTAATATTGTACAAAATGGCTATTGTAGGGAGTTAGTCACTTTTTTACATTCAGTGCTAATATGTTTACTTTATGAATTGAGCAGAGTTATTATTGAATCAAGTAAAAATTAGTCCACAATTTTTACCATAAACTCTGATGTACTTTAATTAAATCAGAGCATATGATTACATATTTTATCCAATCGTTGCCGCATAATTAACGTTTGTAATGAAATATTTATTTCTGACGCTTAATTTCATAGGAATAATTTTTCTTGTGACGTTCCTCTTTGATATTTCGATGGTGAAGCTGTCATCGCATTATTGTATTTTTCAGATGATGACGAGGTGTCGGAAGGTTCCGAGCGGGCGTCTTCCGGGGCGCGTCCCATGGCGGACGAGGGCCAGCAGGTGGAGGCGACGCTGGGGAGCGCCGTGACGCTGCAGTGTCCCGGGGGAGCTTGCTGGCGGCGCCTCGGGACGTCAGGTCACCTGGAACCCGTTGGCGTGGGTCCAGAGCTTTCCTTGGAGCGAGTGCTGTATCAGGAGGCGGGGGTGTACCGCTGTGAAGCAGACAGACAGGCGCAGAATCAGCTGGATCAGCGCCGCTCGCAGCTAAGCGTCCGACTCAACGTCACCGGTAATGACTAAACACTGTCCCCGCAAGTTCGCAAGCGCTAGTGGCAATTCTCTTCATCGGATGTAAAAATACAATCATCAGATAACAGTTTATTTTCGATTTTATGGCGGTGATACATTTCAGAAGTAAAAGTTGGTAGAGACGGCGAGGCAGAAAAAGGAGAAGAAATATAGGAAGATTCAGCGTAAAAATCGAGTTTTCTGCTAATGGGTTATTTTACATACAGAAAAATATTTACGAAGGATGACTTCTCTTACGAAACTTGTGTATAAAGATAACATATGAAATAGCAATCGTTTCTACACATATCACAGTTTATTAAACGGTTTCTTTCATAATAATAGTTAAAAATAAAACCATCTCTGCTACTAGGTTCTAGTAAATGATATTTGGTCAGTTACCATTAAAAGAAATATACTGCACTGATTGTGCTCTGTACCGGAATGCGAGTATGTTACACTGCAAAAATACTTACAGTGCTTTAGAATTGAAATTTGGGGTTTAAACTAAATTTAACGTGGTATATTATATGAAATGATCTGCATATATATTTTTTTAATTTTATTGCACAAATTGTTCTAACAGAATCAGGCTTTCTTAGAATTAATAATATTTACACTCAATACAAAATTTACAACTAACATGTAGAGCAATGAGATCTTAAGGGCTTATTCATAGAAGCAGATTTAAAAAATTTAAATTTATAACTGGGAATCGGCAGTAAGAGGAAATTGGGAGAAAGTTACAAACAGAGCAATTCCTCACAATAACAGGTTGTTCTTTGTCTGAAGCTCGCCGCTGGTCATCGGGTCACCATAAGCGTGGAATCTCACAAAGTTTCCACTAGACTTCCGGGTAGGAAATGAGCTTCTTGCCCATTAAATCTTCTGAAATGCCACGGAGACCAAGAGAATTCCACCTTGAATTAACCAATTCAGAACCACGTAACAAATCAAAACCGGCCCGTCACTTCAATCTCTCTCTATCTCGCTCTTGAATATATTTAATCACAATCTCCATTCTCTCCCTATCTCTCTCTCTCCCCAAATCACAATATCTGCCTCAAGAATACGTAAATGTATTTTATTGACTTTTTCTCACTCCAGGACATAATTTCCCTTCGGAGTAGCGGGGACAAATTCCTCCGCAATCAAAGGTATTCGCTCGGGAATCTGGGTGAAGCATTCACCCACGTACCACCGATTGTTGAGGAAGTACAAGCGATGGTCAACTACAAAATTCTAACAGCATACCACCGTTTCCGAAAACCCGCTTTTCAGCCTATACCAGCCTTTTTTTACCCGCACTGTAACCTCTTTCAATTTACTTCAAGGCGACTCCATTTGGCTTTGTACCACCTAATTTCATATTAAGTTGTGTTATATCATTACAGATAGTAAAATTGTGAAAGTCTTAGAACTAAATTGAATAAATGTTGTATATAAGAATTTATGAAAGTAATATGATTTAGAATATCTAAAAAATCTCGAACGACTTTTATTAATTTCGTTACGCCGTCTTTAACTTAACATTTTTTCATGGTGGATAACAAATTCGAAATTCTTCCATTCCGTTTATGGCTCCAGACGGAAACCGTTCATCCGTCTTTATTTAACTCGCTTAAAATTCTTTTTCAGTCAGTTGGAATCGGATTTTGGAACGCTTGCCATTTATTCTAAAAATGGGATATGACATTTTAGATATAATAGAAACATTCTTACGGTTCTATATAACAACGAAATTTTTATCTAAATCTGTATAATTCTATAAACGTGTCGTATTCCAGTCGTTTCGTTTCCAGACGATGTTTGCGATTTGATATGATAAGAATCTTCTATTAGCTTGACAGAACAGTAGAAAACTAAGTTTGTCAATATTATTGTGGAAAAGCAGACAAAAGAAGTAGGGCAAATAGGTATAAGGAAATTAAATAGCATATGTATCACATCAATCATGATTGATGAATGGCGTAAATATAAAAACGTAAGAGGTGACAATAGTATAGAGGAGTACAAATGACTGAAGAATTAGATTCATAGGAAGTAGAAAGCAGCCAAAGGGACTTGGATCCAAGAGAAATACAAAGTGGTTGAAGATTTCACCGTGAAAGGGAAAATAGTCGCAGCTTATAGGAAAATCAAACAAACATTCGGAGAGAAGAAAGTTTGGCAAGAATATGGGGAGAGCAGATGAGGAGCCAATTCTAGATGAAGAAGAAAAATGGAAAGATGGAAGGAATATCTAGAAGAGCTGTATCATGGTGGCAACCTAGATCAGTCAGTAATAGAAGAAGAAGAGGACGTGGTGGACGATGAAGAATTTGGGGACATAATATAAGGTCAGAGTTTGACAGGGCCATGGCTGACAGATCTGAGCAATGAATTGAGAACATTCCAGCGGAGTTGATAAGATCATCGGACGAAGAAGCTGTTCAGGATATTTTGTGAAATCTTTGAAACAGGAAGAATTCCAGAAGGTTTTAATCAAAACATAATTATACCCATACCGAAGAAGATGTGAACAGCACAGGACAATTATTTTAATATCTCATGCATACAAAATATTAACGAAAAAGTATATAGGAGGATGGAACGTCAAATAGAAAGCGAGTTAGTTGAAGATGAGTTTGGCTTTAGGAAGAATGTAGGGACAAGAGATGCAATATTGACTTTGCGTCTAATTTTAGAAGACAGGATACGTTCATAGCTTTTTTAGTTTTCAAAAAGCGCTTGATAATTTGAACTGGAAACACTATTAACGACTTTGAAAAGCATAGGAATAAAATATGGAGAAAGATGGCTAATACATAATCTCTACGGAAGGCTTGACAGAAGTAATTAGAATTAAAGATCAAGGAAATAAAGCAGAAATAAAAGAAAGGAGTAAGCCAAGGATGCAGTCTGTCGCCCATGTTGTTTATACATAGAACAGGTGATGAAGAAAGTTAAAACGGAATATGGAAAAGGAATCATACTGCAATGAGAAGAAATTAAACCAGTATGCTTTACCGATGATATTATAGTATTCGGACAGTCCGACGAAGACTTGGAAAGCATAATAAATGGCATGAGCGTGGTACTGGAGAAAGATTACAACATGAGGATTAACAGAGAGAAAACCAAGGTAATGGAGTGTAGAATGGGAAATAGTGTAATAACAAAAAGTGTTAGACTGGGAAGGCATCTTTTGAATTGTGCTACTTGGACAGCATAGGCTAATAACTAAGAATGGTAGAAATATAGTGGGATAGCAAAGGCAAGAAAGGCTTTCCCAAAAATGGGAATTTACTTTCGGTTAATATAAGTATGAATATTGGGTAATCATTAATAAAAAATTTTTGTATGGGGTTTGGCGTTATATGGGTGCGAAACGTGGACGATAGGAGGTGCAGAAATAAGAAAATATAAGCTTGTAAAATGTGGTGCGTTAGGAGAATGCTGAGAGAAGAGAAGAAAGATCAATATGGAGGACTTTGACCCAGAGAAGGAGTAGATTAATTGATCAAGGCTTGAGACATGGGGTTCTTGTAATTTTAGCATTAGATGGATGTGTATAGGGTAAGAAGAGAAGAGGCAGGCCAAGGATGGTATACGTTGAGTAGGGAGGATGTGATTTGCGCAGGATATCTAGTCTAAGGACTGATTGCAACAACAGGTTTCACATCCGGTGTTCCATGAGAGAAGTACAACTGGTACTCGATTGCAAGCAATGTACAGACTGGTGTAGTGATTTATGTGTATAGATTTTTGGAGACTAGCCTGTTTCTCGTTGAGCTTTACCGTGACCGTGCAGGTTCGCCAGTGGTGCACCCGCCCAACGCCAGTGTCGCTGCGAGCAGCGGCCAGAGAGTGACGCTGCGCTTCGAGTTCTGCGCCAACCCCGCGGCTGACAGGGCCGTGTGGCTGCTCGGATCCTCGCTGCTCAAGCCCGGACACGTCACCGACGCAGCCGTCGCTCACAATATCACAGTAAGACCCTATACTCTCCTTTATAAAACTTCTCATCATCGTTTCCCATCCTTTCTGCTAAAACATAAGCCTTTTTGACTTCTACTGTTCACGTGTTCCACACCACAGGGACCTTCTCGTCTCGTCGTAACCAGACATACAAGTAATATTTATGCAAATTGTTTAGTGTCCAGAGAGTACTTTTTAATGCCATACTTACGAACCATAGATCTTCAGCTTTACAATATAATTCCAAATCTATTTTTTTCTTGTTTTTATATTCAAGACTTTACAAAGCCTTTAACTTTACACCAGTGTTTATCATTCCTTATAGTTATTGAACTATGAAAGAGCAATAATACTGTTGTCCAAAGGTGAAAGGCAGTAAGTATAAAAATGATTTTCAGAAATCAAGGAAAAAAGTCTTTTTGAGCTTCGACATTTACATAAACCCCTTATCTCTTTCAAAATGGTTTTATCCATACCAAGAAATATGAATTTGTCTTTATAAATTAACTATAATACATTTATCTATGAAATATTTTCAAAAGTCGAAAATTTTTACTAACTGACTTTCTACTTTGAACTAGGAGTTAAATGGTAAATCTATATCTCGTATATAGTGGCTCAAGGGAAAACGTACTCCACTGACTATAGCGTTTAAAATCGGATTTGTGTTCTCAACAATCTGAGAGATCCGGACTTCCGTCACCGATTTTAACGATAGCGCGTTATTAAGAATGGGTGCAATTAATTCGAACTGAGATTTAGAGAGTTTTGATCGCATGAGTAACCATGGGATGTTAATTGCGACCATGTGAAATGTAAGGACCGTCCAGACCCCTGGGTAGAACATGTGGAGAAAATAAGAAAAGACAGGCCTGCAGAATCGCCAATGCAAGGGTAAAGAAACGGACCCCCTATGGCGCCGGGTCTCTTCAGAATCTTCAGACACACGAGGGTGACCAATGTGAAACATGTGAGAGACACCCCTGAGGGAATGCATACAGATGCTCTGGCGACAGAAGATTGTTAATTTTTGGTGCCTTTAAGAAGTACGACTGATCCAAAAATGTTTAAAAGGGCATAAAAGATGAGATGAAAGGCAGTCGCTGGCAAAGTTTTGAAGACGACGTTCGATGAGAAGGACACGACAGAGAGAATTCGCTATCTTTCGCCGGCAAACCACAGAAGTGGACAGTCCGCCAGGGTCCACGGTATCTACCGGACAATCTGACTAAAACGACGTCGCCAAGGAGAGCAACAGATAAGTTCCACTCATGGTAGTTCTTAACATTTTCGTAGTTACGCAGACATCGTAAATTCGTCATTTTTCCAGGACAAAATTTATCCCACGGTCAATCCGAGATTAAAGATTTCATACCTGAGTAGCCAGTGGCAGAACAGAATGTATAAATAATTGAGGAGGATTGGTCCGCCAAAATTTGTTTTAAAATAAATTTCTATATCCTTTACGTCATAATAATAATCATTTAACTCCCCTCCCTTATTACATACAAAATGGCAACAAGAACATCCACTCTGGCGCCCAACAAACATCTAAGAGAGTATGTCACATAACGGTGGAGCCTTGTAATGGAATTTGTATGGATAGTGCATTGAAGGGGATGATCTTTGTAAAGTAATGGGTAATCAATCAAATGTTTTGTCTCGTTATTTGTCACATCTCGTATTTATGCGTCTACTGACTTCTGTTTGTGATAATGAATAATTTCTCACTTCCACGTACACATTTGCTATCAACGTTCCCAGAACTTTCTTCACAAAAGACAAAAGGCATCGTTACGATCGAACTGCTTATATTAACTGGGACGAGAAACTTCCAAATTCTCCAGCTCTCATCGTTTTTGAGCGTCGGGCAATGGTTTTGTAGATTGAAGATCGAGAATGCTTTATCAAGTGGTGTTGGTGAGTTACGTCACCCACCCTAGTTTATCAAATATTTCGTGCGCATTACGCTTCTATTTTGTTTTCTTCTGTTGTACCAGGAGGGGTCGTCGCCGCTGTGCCACGAGGCGGCGCTGACGCTGCGCGCCGTGACGCCGGCGGACGCTGGCGAGTACGCGTTCCTGGTGCGGTCGCCGCGAGGGCTGGCGGAGGGCAGCGTCTCCCTCAGCGTGATGCGCGCCAGCGGACTCGCCAGGGCGCAGCACTGTCGCGCCCCAGCGTCCAGCGCGCTCCTCTGTTGCGTGGCCGCCATCTTGCTGTCGCGTGCGTAGCTACTGGGTGTTGTTGTCTGTGTTCGGTGTCGGAGGCGTATTTCATAGTCGTTCTGCACATTTCCTTTAACTACCTTCATTTCATTTGTAGGCGACGTCTAAGTCCTTAGCTAACGCTACGGGACGCGATAAATTGCAGCATATCTGTTTAACATAAGATGAGCTTTTATATTATAATATTGCTGGAGAATGGATTTTTACAAAACCACGGGAAAGAATATAGTAATTAGAATTGTTTACTCGATGAACAATAAAATACTTAATTTTATATAGTCGTATTTGCGGTCTCGTTGTTTCATTGTACATACCTCGGGTCGCGTGCGGAAATATACGTATCCATCATATTCCTGTAAGAAATACACCAAAAGTTGTAAATTATCTGCGTTCTAATAAGAGTATTACCGCAAAAGGTGAGTATTTATAAAATATTATGGCGAGAAAAATAAAGCAGGCCCTTGTAGCTTCGCGGGGCACCAGAATTTTCAAATGGTACCTGAAAGCGAAGGGATCTCGTAATCAGAATGTTTCATCGTATTTTGAGGAGTGACTCAAGCATAGAAGAGAGGTGCTTTCGATTTAAAGGAAAGAAAGATAAAACTGATTTTTTCTATCTCTGCCAAGATATAAGAAATTGGAATGTATTACTATTTGATGTAAATGTTTATAAAATATTTTTCTGTAAGCAAAATGTATACAATAAGTTATCCGTGTAATAAAAGTCAATAAGATTTTCTATTGATATACGTCCATAAATATATTATTTATGATGTTGAAATTGGTGAAATATATATTAATAAACTGTGAAAATTCTGTGATTAATTATATACTTACTCCAAAATTTTGTGTTCATTTTAATGTTATCTAGAGTACTTATTAAGAGTTGCTTTCCTTAAAACCTTTAGTATCTAACATATACGAGGGACACTTAATAATTAGAGACATAAATTGTTCTAAAAAATGAGACTTTAACTACTTACACACATCTGTGAATATTAATGTGCTTGTCCAAACGATGAACTAGTATTTTTATAGCTTATGCAACGAAGTCTTTGCCTTGTTGTTTGTACCAGTTGCTCGCAAATTGTTACACCTCCTCGTTACACCTGATCCTTTTTCAAAGGCCTCATTTAATGGACCAAACAAATCAAAATCGGACGAATCCAAATCTGGACTGTAGGTAGGAAGAGATAATTTCCCCCAACCCGTTTTTTCAATAGTTTGTCGGGACAGCTTCGCAGATAATCTTTGTAGTTTTTTGCTGTTCTTGAACTTACTGATAACGTTATAAACTGTCAACACTTACTGCAACGTTTTTGCTATATCTTTAACAGTAATACGTCGGTATTCACGTCAATGCGGGTTTCAAGCGAAGAAGTTGACACTTCAACTATCCGGACAGGACCTTGCGCGTAAGTCAATGAGGTTTGACAGCTTTTGAACTTTTTTATCCAAATATAAAATATTCGCTTTTTAACCAATCTGAAAAATCATTCGAGGAAAAATTTTAACCAGATCTTCACAGTCAAAAGGTAAAACCGGATAACTAAACGTTTAAATGTAGTTTTGAGAGTATTAGAAATATAACAGTCTGACGGTCGCAGGTCATCTCAGTGATGCCAACCTAAAATTATGAAAGTACCAAACACCTCTTACAAAACTGTATTCTACATCAATTGGTCTATTTAAATATTGAATGTCGGTCCCATTTATCGAAATTACTATGTATCATTTGTTAGGTGCGATTAAGGTCACATTAGTTACTTTTGTTAACTGTAAAAGAGTGAAACATAAATCCCTCATTATAATACAAGTATATATACTGTTCTGTGTTATCTGAGGATTTATCCATTTTAATCTTATATATAGATAACATGATAAGTAATCTATTTTATAGATGGCGTTAAATGCACTAAATTAAAAATATGTAGAAATTAAAAGTAAATTATTTCACGTTTTATATTAATTAATATTCGAAATTGATAGTGAACACTATTTTGAGTTTCAAACCTCGGAGAAAAACGAATAAATTCTTTGGGGTACTCACAATTACGCAAACAAAATAATTTGTCGATTATTCTAATTTCAATACCTTCGGAAACACTGTGATTTTTTGTCAAACAATAAGGCATTATAAATAGTACATTGGAGATGTTAAAAACCAGGAATGATAAAAGAAGGAAACGGAGCTGCTATGGAGGAAAGAATATAAGTAGGGGAGGTTATATAATTTGGTAAAGTAATTTGTCGCTTAATGTGGCAATTCACTGTGAAGTCGTCTCAGAGGTGTATAAAGAGGTTTTGTGAGAGATCGCAAAATAACAGAGCTGCAAAGTTCATAGCATCAGCATGATGACCCTTCCAGATACCACGAAACTCAAGATGAAGTGCCTCGAGGCTCAGAGAAGGAAAAGCCAAGAACCCACAGAAAACTCCTCTCCCGTCATTCGTAAGAGCGCGACACAAATACCTAATCTCTCGACCTACCCGACCTAGGGTTTGCCCTGCACCTCTTTTAGGTGAATACTTGGTAGGATCTACCAACCTCTCCCTACCGCATCCTCCTTTCAAATTCCTTCGAATGCTAGTAAAGGGGAGTCGCCAGTTCCTGGATCCCTGATGAAGTGTTAGGGACTTCCTACGACGGTGCCTCTTCCTCTCTCTGGTTATTAAGATTCTCACAAGCCGACGTATTTCAGTCAGTTTTCGGGGTCCCGACATGGGGCATAGGTAAGAGCTGTCTGCTGATACGTTTGGAACAGTCGGCCAGCTGACTTGCGTCAAGTAAGCAAGAGCCGTTAATCCTTGGCTCCCTTATGTTCCTTTCGTATCCCTCCCTTAAATTTCTCTTCCTATGCTATAAATGGCAGTTGACACAATAAAAATCATTTCAAATAGTTCATAAAGAAACTATATAATAAGGTGAAAGAACGCAAAATGAAAGTTTATATGAAATAGATAAATTAAAGATATGGTCGTGGTTGAATTTTAATTGAGTTTTCGATCCTAAACCCCTTCTGATGATCCTGATATAAGTAACATAGAATCAAATTAAGTACATAAAATCTTCGTCTCCTAAAGGAACATAACTTACTTGTTTATGTTTTTAAACCTATCGAGGAATCAAGATTTACGTATCTTGAACTATTTTTTTAATAATTAAATTTTAATCACAATAAATTATTTTAATTAACACTCCATATTGAAGGTAAACACAATTCATCGCTATCAATGATTTGTGAATTTCAGTACATCAATTCATTTGTCATACAATGTCACACAACAGTTTCGTAGTAGACTGAAATGTTTTGAAGTTATATTAATGAATTATCACACTAAAAAGAGATAATATTTTAGAGAACAGCTCCACTTACAAGATACTTCTCTGGTTCCGCTATTGGGACTATTTTTCTAGATTTGATTCGCTTTCTGTTCCAACTGCGCCGAAGTAAACTTCGGACCCTGTCGCATTAGTAATTGTTGTGGGCAAAGGTCCAAGTGCCACCAACACAGCATTAGTTGGGTTAAAAGTATACGGCGCGAAAAGAAATAGCCCCGTCAAATGTACTAGAGCAATATTTCACATGTGATCGCGTCATTATTTCAGACGACCCTCATCGTCGTTCCAGATCCAAGACAGACAGATCTTCGCGTCTCCAACACGCTGGGCTGCACGCATACTTTTTGTTATTTGATCAATTTAAAGGTGTAGATGTATAACATCCACTCACACTATTTTCGAAAACAAAATTTATTCATAATAAATGTCGCTAAATAAAAAATCTTTTATGCGAACGGAGTATTATTATTTATAATAAGAACAAAGTGTTCCATTAGTGTATTGTGTTTTAAACCAATTAAAATCAGTGCGGCGAGAAGTGTTCTGATAGATTATTTAAAAAAAACAGCACGGAGTCTCGAGATATGGAGTCCAATAACATAGGTAACAGTTAAGGACGTTTAAAATTATTTATATTTACGTCCAAACTATCTATTCACGTCTTCTCGCAAAAAGACCCTGAAATAAAGACTTCACGCCTACCGATCTGCTGATTAAAATTATTTATATTTTTATCAATTGTAAATAATTTTTATGCCATTAAATTGTTTAAATGTAAATAAACTTATTAAATGGCACCCAATCCTGAATTAACGTGGTATTAACTTTCATTGAATGATAACTAATAAGTTTTTATGAGGTTTTGGTTTAAGCGATAATAATAAAGTTTCCACTATCTTTATTACTCAAAATTTTGTGCTAAGGTCACCTCAAACATTACAACCAATTTCCATTACATAAGTTAAAATAACGTTCATGTAGTCAGATAGGAAGCAGAAGACATAATTTAAGAGAATGAGTAATTTACAAGTGTTTCGGAACAAATGTATTAAGATTATGGAACCGAAACCAAAAGCTATCAGTTGAACCATACACGTTTTTTTTGGTTAGCAGGTTACATGAGGGTGATCCTGAAACTGGATATAGCATAGGAAGGGAATTTAAAAGGATTGGGGATGCGGAAGGTAGATAAAATTCTCCAAGGGTTTACTAGGACCTCCAGCGTACATTTTAAGGGTCCTACCCGGTGTTTCATCTAAAGAGATGCAGGGAAACCCATATAAAACCTGCATCAGGTAGGTCGGGGTTTTGGGCGCTATCTCACTCCTTTCCGAATGATGGAAGACGACTTTGCTGTGGGGTCGCAGCATTACCTTCTCCGTGTCTCTACAAGTTTTAGGAGGCAGTTAGCCAACTGAACCAATGGGATCAGCGTACAACTGTTACCGTATGCACAAGGTTTTCAACCCAAGTACATACACCTCCTAAAATAGGTAAGGGTGCCTCATCATGTGAGAATTAAAAAAAAGCACAGAGAGCACGAGGCATTCCCAAAGGTGAGCCCTGCAGTCAATATTGTAAGACATTCCTACGAAAAAACTCCCACAAGCATCTTATTTGAACCATAGAACCTTAGAACATAAATCAATAAATAACATGGCTGTAAGAAATAAATTAATTAAATTACAAAGCAATTAATAAAGACATAATTTCACAATGTTCCCGCCTTGATGTAGTATTTAATAACGCGCAAAATTGGGACTTGGCGTATTATAAATAAACTTCTCCCACTCTTTTAACAGGAACCTGAACATAACGAAACGATCTTGAAATTTCATCAAAATATTATTTTTATTCATTGCAAAGGTTCTGTCGCCGTTGCTCAAGACCACTGACATGTTTCTTATATTAACTTTACGAGTCTGCAAATCGAGTGTATTAATACAATTACTGAAATATTAAAAATTATTCTTATGAGACAGAAACGGAAGAAATCCACTACTCATTGAAAACGTCTTACCAGTTTCTTGATGGAATCAAACAATTAACCTCTCTTGATGTTTCTTTATTGAATTTGTTCTCTAATGAATGGTTTATAAATCATATGGCTCATCTTCAACCAATTCACCAAAATTCCAAGTAATGAAATATGTAAATTATTTGAAATCAAATACTCAACTCTACTTATTTTAAGTTTAATCAAGTTCAGTATCATCTCAGGAAAAGTTCTCCTATGTGAAGCCACCTTAGCTCTTTCTTTTCTATGACTGACTTTAGAGATTTGGAGATTTTTTGCCTTTTTTAAATGTTTATTTTTCTGATATCACAGCAACCGAAGATGTCTTAAAGTTTATTAGCTTACAATTGTGCTTATAAAGTATAGAAATAGTGATATTTATATATTATAAGTAATATGTATCTTTGAGACAGTTGTATGAGTACACAGAACGGTTGTGAGTGGAGTGGACCCAGGCCGACGCCAGAAGCTATTTCTGCTCCACTCTCTGATGTGCTTAATGAGGCGGCCTCGTCACTGAATCACGGAAGCGTATCGAAACGAAGCTCGTCATCTGCGGAAATGGGTGAAGACACTCCACACTCTGAAAAGAATTATAGCCCCAAGCGGCTGTGCAGTCAGAAATACAGTTGCTGAATAGCTTCATTTGAAATAAGTCACAAATGTATTTCAACACGCATTTTATAAAAACGAAACATAACGACATAAATCGAAGGTTGATTTCACATTCCTGCTTTATCTTTAAAAGATTGCAGATAATTACTTTTATTGTTTAGGTTTAATGATTAAATGTGGAGAAAATTGATTTTAAACTGTAATTTACCCGACAATTAAATTTATAATATACTAACAGATAGCATTAGACTCTATAAAAATTTATCAATTAATGATATATTTTAATAAATTTTATAAGGAAAATGCGGAAGCAATTTTCAGATTTTTATTTACCCAAAAAAAAAGTTTTGAAGCACCTTATTATCTGAACAACAACTCTTTTCTCACTGTATGTTATTTTTTTTAGTTAAATTTAATATTCGTTCTAAATACACTTACTGAATACAGAAAGGGAGATTTAATTCGATCACTAATTTAATTACTATCGAAGCGGGCGATCTCATCAGTTACGTAGTAGGAATAAAGTTTATGAAATGTACTGTACATTGCTACAAAGGGCGGCAAACAAAAAGGATGGAACAAAGATGTTAAAAAGATAATGCAGTCATAGATATGACACATATGTTTATAGGAATTAGTAGATATGTAGGAGAACTTGGGCTATAACGGTTTACCTTTTTTTTGACTGGGATGGAGGTTAATATTTAGGGGTGAAACATTGTAACTGGTCAAGGAAGAAATCCCGGCAGCTGACATGATCAAGTTCTGGCTAAGCCTTGTGAATGAACTCTTGTTTTGGCGTCTTACACTTGTGAATTTATAATTTTTACAGCATTTCGACGGAAGGTAAGCTACAAAACTCCTCGCTTTTAACTCTTTAATGGTACATTTCATGAAATGCACCATTAAATGTCCATGACGTAGCGTGCCACGCGAACTAATAAAATTACTGTTCAGCATGAAATAATACTGACGTTTATCTAACATTTTATTTAAGTAATGACACTTTTTAATTGGTTAATACTATTGAAAAATGTTTTATAAGTCACAATGCAAATGAACTAGAAATACGGTTTTTTCTATAACTTAAAGTTCAGTCGCTAATCTGATGCAACATTTGCATAACAACAAAATGTTATTTGACGTAATGTAATTACTATTGAAGCTTTTTTATTAGTCTGTAAATAATAAAAATGTTTTATAAGTCGCAGATCAGATTTATTATATAAAGACCAGGACCGCAAACACTTAATTTTACTTTTAGTAGATATGTATGTGCACTGTAAATATAATTGACTGTTTCAGTGTATTTTTTGTGTATGTATGTGCTATATACAAACATAAAAGCGTGAAGAAGTTTCGAAACATTTTTGTACCCGTGCACACATAAGACAGACATTTGCATTTTTCGCGGTTAGAGACATTTATCGTATTTTTCTCGGTATAACAAATCTTTTCAGACCTTTCTTGAGTTACTGTTTTTTATTTAAGGTAGCAGAAGATATTCTGATCGCTTCAGAGTTATGCATCGCGGAGGCTGTAATGAAATGAAGTGGGGGGAGGTAAATTTTCAAGAATATGACGGTTTTGATGGTGGTTTAATCACGTGTTGACAAAGAGATTACAGCTGAATTGAATGCTGTAGCGAGCTAATATGAATGAATTCCCGAGCACACAGCAAGTAATATATAAATTGAGGTTATTCACATAATGAAAGCTTGAATCTTCTTCAACGTGTTCTTTGTAAGACCACATATCATACGACGTCGCTCTTTAAGCGGAGAAGAAAAATCCTCTGAAGTTATGCGAGAGCTGAGGGGTTTGTTTCCTGTGCGTGTGAGGCAGAGCTTTACATTGTGTCTGGAGCTGGAGAACGCTGCTCATATCTAACAGCCTCCGACATTCCGCGCCCTGCAGCTCACCTTTGTGCTGTTCACAAAAAAACTATTTATGGTCGTAGAAGGCGAATATTACGCCACTAAAATTCTATATCTCTCCCGTTACATTCTTCCACGCTCTCTCGACAATTTATACATATATAGCTTACTCCTAAACGAGAACTCAACGTTAAATCATCATGATTAATCATTCATCAGAAAGAACCTCAGCGTTTAAATGTCAGATATTAAACAAAAATATCATGACTAGTTTCTTAAAAACATGCGTGATTTCCTGGACGTTAATAATCTAACAATTTCTAAGTTGTAATGTCATTTAATAAAACACGCAAGAAGAGATGGAACAATGAATTAAAAAAGATCTTGCATTTCACATTAAATTAACTACAGTTAGTTACTGCTTGGAAATCAATAAATAGTTAAAAACCAAAATAAAATGAATGACCAAAAGTCAGAAATAGATTATTTTAAATTGGACATAGATTTATGACTTTAAATTTACAATAAATAAATAGGTCAGTATATAAATTTATTACTATTTAATTAAATACGACGTTTGTCGTGCTTTACACCCATATTTATGTTAAATAAAATTTAGGAATGACATATTTTAATAAAAAATAATAGAAGTTTGGAGTTAGCTATGCAAAATATGTTAACAGATTTAGATGCAAATTCTCAGGCCAAAAATCATAAATGCCAACATAATTTTCTGACTTTAAATTTATAATTCAAATAAAAGACTGCCAATAAGTCAGCATATAAAATATAATATAAACTTTTTCCAACAAAAGTTTTATCTTAATTTCGACAAAATATCGTTTAGAAAAAACTGTTAAATTTAGAAATTAAAGAGTTATAAGTTTACCTAGGATTTATTAACCCCGAGAAAGGTTCAAAAGGGACACGAAACGTCGTATTTAATTAAATAGTAACAAATTTATATGCTGACTTTTTAGCCGTGTTTGTTTATTGTAATTAAGACGTTTAGTTACCCATTATCGGAACCTAATCAGTTCATTGTACAATAATTAATATAATTACATATACACAATTAAATATAAATAATTAAATAAACTTTATATGTTGTAGTAATTACTATGAAATATTATTGGAATTTGATGTGGCCGAAATGAGGGAAAACTGTGTCCAAGAAACAGATCTCAAAACAAATTTTTGTAACCGATTTTTGCTAAGTACAAAAAATTACATTTCAAAGTTTCAGGATTGTAGAATTAAGTCATAATAATCCATAATCGTATATGGAATTTAAAATTTGCGTATCTATTTCTACAATTATGGAATTTTTATTTGATCTTATGTGAAGATTTTAGCTCATCAATCCATAATAATGGTTTCTACATTACTCCTTTCATTACTTTGATTTTTTAGATACGCAAGGATAGTTAACACATTGTTTATCTACATATTGTGTTTGCGAAATGCTCCTTAATTTTGATTAGAATTAGATTAGTATTCTTTTATTTTGTTTATAATATTAAGTAAGATTAATGTAACCATTTTATTTGAAATAGTGAGACAGTTAATTTTTACAAACAGTCTGTAGTACTTGAACTGAATATCATTGGTCGTTAACATTACAGCCATATTTTAATGGCAAAATATGAGACGAGGGCTGGGAAAGAACAAAGTATTACTCAGAAATATTTACGGGTGGAAAAAAACGCGACTGAAATTATTTTTCAAGAACCTAAAAGAAAAATGCTTTAATCTTTCTGAAAAAAAAATCCTTGTGCCTTATATATATATATATATATATATTATTGCAATCATGCTTAATTAGGTCATGGAAGTTGATAGAGGAAGCAGAAGAGGTTCCTAAAGTAAGGTAAGAAACATTACGTGGAAATATTTAGCTTATGCATTTCATGTCACGTTTAATCTTTATGAATAAATATTCTTACTTGTCCATTTTCTACTAATTTGCATCATCTCACGTTCGTTACCTTCGATTAAGTTTTTAAATAATAAGTCATGGATTGATAAAATTGACAGTTGCTGCTGCTTTGTCCATTGTTCGTCACAAATCGTGGTTGTCAGGTTCTGCTTTCATGTGTGAAAATTTAGCTGTCAATAATTTAACAAGGGCTACTGTAACGTGTTCGTTTTATTATTTATTTCAGGGGGTTTTACGACAGATTTTCCAAAGATCAAAGACAAGAGAAAATAAAGAGAAATGAGCAGCATCACAAATTCTGATTGGTTCAATTTTTAAAACCTCGGTGATGGGCAAAAATTTACAACTCACTTCTCTTTTGGACTAATGTCTTATATCATGTTCCTGTGTAACCAAACTTTTCGGTCTCTATCTACTACCCTTATTGTCAATTATAACCTAAACTATAAAGTTATTTGCATTATCGTATAAACAATTCGACGACGTATTACTAAACATATACCACATATAAATACGTATGACTGTAACAAGGTAGAAAATATTGACGTTTTATAAATAATTATTGCTAAGCGGAAAATCTACGACTTGCCTCTTGTCTACTTTACTGTACGAAGGAAAATGAGACAATATTCAAGTGTATCAGGACCAGAGCAACCACGAGTGAATTAATTTTGTTCCCTATCCACAACGAGATAACTCACAACGTTAAAATTTAATAGCACTTGTTAGCAGGAGGAAGAAAATAAATGCAAGAAATAAATATTTATCATATTATATTTACATTGCCTGGGGCACGAATACAAAATGTCAAGATATCTACCACACTCATGAATGAAAATAATGGTATCTCACACTACATTTCTTTGAGGAATATGAGGAATAACTTCACATTCAACTCGCATTATGGACTCCTAAAATTGGTCACTTTTCTTAATCTTTCGTATCAATTTATAATTGCAAATTATATATTTTAAAATAATAAAATATATTGTGATTAAATAATCCACTTTAATTTTTCTTTTGTTGCTTTAAGGTAGATTTTACGCAGTTTTTACATTGCCTCTTATGGAGCTACGAGCCAGTTGATCCTAGAGGAGTGCAAATGCCTGTAGGCAAGCCCTGGAACTGCCACTCTACCATTTAATATACTCTTTGGGTGGAGAAGTAGGGGGGCCAACATAGCACGTGGAAACAATAATATAAATCTTCATTGAAAATAATATAGTGCCATCCGGTGATATTGCTAAGTAGTAAAATAATCTATATTTGTGTAACTGAGCAGCTGAAAATTTAAATCTTCTTTACAATCTTCTACCCTTCACGGTAAAATCTCACGGTTTTCATTTCCCTGGAGCAACTTTTCCGTAATCTAAATCTCTGGAACTTAGTGTACCCGCCGTCATTTAACCCCAGATTTCCCTTCCCGCAACTACTCGTATCTTATCGTTATCTCAATTGCTATAACAAAGAGCGGGAAAATTACAAGTCTTCAGGTTAAAGGGTTGCATAATTTACGTTCTAAAGTAATGACTTTTGACGTTCTTCAGCTTCGTACGACTATGCTTACGTTTAAAGATGCAATAAAAACGAAGAGGGTAACTGAATACTAAACATAATACATATTTCAGGTTTTATTTTTATCTAGACTAATATTTCTATTAATTCATAGCAAACCCTAGGTTTAAACCGGTCACAAATGGTACTTATATTTTCTTCTTGCATTTATTTTACTTTATTGTCGAAAGAGTTTACGACTATACGCTATAATCATTTTTTATTGTCTAAATATGAAATTTATACACTGTAACGTGTAATACATGTTCCTGAATAACACAGACCTGTTCAATTATTTAATCCAACGAAATTACATCCAGGTTGTCAACAACGATTTGATCACCAGAATAAGGTCTGCATATAAGAATGCTGTTTTTAAAGTAATTACCGTTTTACCAGTTGGGAGTTTTGAGCTTGCGCGATCACATACTCTATCCATTAGCCGTGTAGCATCGGCACTTTGTATTTTGCTAGAGCGTTTTGAAATGTTCAAAATAATTTATGGACTCGTCGCCTCTGAAGTCAGATCAGTGATTCATTTCTTGTATGGAATTCATCGACAACTGAGTGAGGTGTATGGTGAATCAATAATGAGTGATAGAATGCTTAGGAAGCGGATTAGACAGTGAAAACATTTCAACGCTGATGATGGTGTGAAACAGAAAGCGCACACTTGGATTCAGCTGGCGTCTTTCTTTGATGAATTCATACAATAACTTGATTCCCATTACAAGTCCCTGAATAACGATAGTTACTATGTGGAGGAGCAGTGTTAGCTGTAAAGTAATGCTTAATAATAAAATAATGTTCTGTTATATTAAAATAATTATTAGTTTACTTTAAAAAATGCCACGGATCATTCTTATATTTCTTACGAAGATGGAAACACCACTTACCGTTATGTACACTGAATGGTATCATTCAATTTACAGAACATATACATTTTCTATTTGTAATTATTCTTAATTGTAAAGTTTTTATTTTCAATATAATTAAATTGAAGGTAACGATGTGATTCTTTTGTCACCAGATCCGCATAATTAAGGAATATCATCCTAACTTACAGACATTAATAACTGTTATATTAATTTACTAATGTTTTAATCTAAACTGGTGTTATAATAAATATTTTTAAAATCTACCACAGATTTCAATAAATATTATATTTGGACTTTAAAAGATGGCTATGGCGTATAGTTGAAGGTAATTTTAACAAATAAATTAATATACGCTTGTAAGTTATAGAAGTGCAGATTTTAATGAGAATATGGAAATAATATTAATTTGGTTGAGTAAAGCATAGTGTGGACTCAATAAAATGTGTTCTATACAGTCTCTTGCAAGATGGAATGTTGTTTATAGATTGCTTGTATGATTTGAGAGACAATATTTACTTAATGTATATCATTAAGAATAAAATTGATAGAGGAGATGTTCTTATGAAAATACGTCAGATTTAACAGTCTGCAAGAAGTGCAATTATTTTTAACCTTTAAAAGGAACGAGAAACGATTGGCTTCAATTTTATCAAATACACTTTTCTTATAAAATAAGGAAAAACCTTTGAAGTACGATTACTTTTTAACATCAATTCCAGGATCAGGAAAATACATCGAAATTATGATAAACAATTCCTTTAAGCGTTAATATTCTGTTACGCTCAATGGGTAATAAGGGGTCCTGTTTAGTGAAAATGGTACCAACAAACTCAAAGTTTGAGGTTTCTGACGTTTCTACACTTTTCAGTTATAATACCTCTAGAAACTGAACCATTGCGAAGCTCAAAACCAAGGTCTTAAATTAATTATAATGACTTTAGACAGTGCTTTATGCCGATTCCCTGTGAATAGATATAGTATATCTTGTTGCTGTAATAGTTTCTATTTACGGAAAGCGATGATAGTTAACTTGTGTTTAATTTTGTAGACATCAAAATATCAATAACTAGTCATTCAGCTAACGTCTGCTTTCCACTACAATTAAGTTGAATAAATTTACGTCTAGATACAACATTTTTGCTTAGTTGGAGGTATTTGGATCAACATTGGGTACAGTTAAATTTTGATTAAAAAAAAGTAAGCCAAATGCTTAAAAATGTAAACTCCAACTGAAATCGAAAATTTCTAAATTTAATATTACCTGATGAATTCCCAAATATGGTGATGAAAGATCGGTTCAATTATATAAAAACTTTTTCTGTATCTGGAGTAAGTATATTAGATTTAACTTCAATTTAAAATTATCATACGACGTTTCATTCATAAATTTGTAACCTAATCTGGTGTGATTTAAACTCTAAAAATACAAAGAAATGTATAAATTGATATGTATAAAACATTATAAAAATTGAACATTGAATTAGGAAATTAAAAATGTTGAAGTTTGAAACAGTCAGATAATATAATAAATTTAAATTTAATTAATGTCTAAAATTATGACATATTTACCGTTATAAATTTCAATTCATCGGCCTTTTTTTGGTTCCTGTATAGTTTTTGGGTAAAAACATATTCTTCGAACAAATTAAGCCCATTTCGTTTGACGTTAGGAAATAATTTTGTTGCGATATTTCGAAGTTTGAAGAAGTCAATACATCAAAGTTATTCAAATTAAGTTAACTAATCGTTAAAAATATAATGTTTTTCAATTACTATTTAATAATTTAGTATCATTGTGAAACAGTTTCGAGTTTTGATGATAAAATTTTAAGGCTGTGACTACTGAAGAAATAGCAGACAATTATTTCAAAGTTCGAGACTGATCGACACCCATGTAGAATATGGGAAGGAGGCTAAATAGGTTTTATTAGTGACATGAATTTCAAAAAGAAAACGGAAAACTAAGTTGACGTGGAAGAAGATTCATATTAACATCGAGTGTTGTGCAATAATATCTCTTTCGCTGGGCTTTTATTGATCTTTATAAAATTCAAATTCTATTAAATTTTTCAGTTACTGAAAATTTAGAAAGAATTAAGTTACACACATGTATATATATTATAACAATTGTTGGAAATTGTGTATTAAGCTTGTATTCGTACACGTGGTAGAGACAGAATATTCTGGTATTAAAATATTCCTGCTTAATTTGAAGCTTTAAGCGGGTTGGAAACATACTCTGTAATCCAGCTTAATCTTTGAAGTTTACGAGTGTACTATTTTTTTAAATCTTATTTTCGTTCACAAATCCCGTTACTTGCCACATGGCTTTCACTAGAGACACACAAAGTAAACAAATAAATGTCACTGTAAATAATACGAAATACTATGCTTTAATTAATTTTACATCTGAAACAGTAATATCATATGTTCATAATTTATGCATCACAATACCTCAAATAAAAATATAATTTTTTTAAAATTATTGCGGGATATTTTTATGAAGTTATTATGAATCTGTTAGTGTATTCATAACAAGTGTAATACTTCATTTTAAATTATGTGACCCTGACCTGCGTGTGATAACAAATTGAGGCCAACCACACAAAAGAGGCGGTTACGTCCTCGATTAGGTTAATTAAACAGCCACACCAACCAGGCTCTACAAAGCACAGGCCCTTGATATTACCACAAAAACGTGTTAATTACACTCTTCATATGATACTAACAAGCTCGTATAACAGATAAAAATTTCGACGAAACGTGAAAACTGAAATTTCATTATATCTTTGGATTAGAGGAGTATAATCCACAAAATTAAATAATTAAATTAAAGTAGCACACTCTCGGGAACTTTTCTTTTGTTTGACAACCAAATTTTCACTGATTCATCCTTTTTATGCATAGTTTGAAGAACGATGTCTGAATAAATATCGTTGATACTCTAAATTATATTTACCAAAACGACAAAAAAATTATCGACGTTGGCAGCAAGATACGGGTATATATATAAACTGACAAATAAATTAATTGGATTTTAGTAAGTGTAAAAACCAATATTAACTTGTAGAGTATTCTCACTCGAATAAAACTCTAATCTATTATTAAATAATAATTTTACGTAATTAAAAATAATCTCAATATAAGTCTATGTTAGTATTTATTATTCAACTGTTAATGATTCTGTCATCCGCAAAAGGCATGATGAATCAAGTTCCAAATTAATCTGTCTTGAGAGAAATCTATTAGCTCTCTGACCATTAGCGATTTTTTAATTACTTATTAAAATAAAAAACTGATTTACAAGGTTTTTGTACCTCAATAATCTTCTGTTTATCTCAATTCAGTGTAGCAACCAAATTATTTTACCAACATCTCGCATCCTATCCTTAAATTGTCACTCTGAAGAAACCAACAGTTTCCAACTAAAATCGGTGGGGAAAATGTAATATGAGCCTTAAACATCTGATTTTGTTTCCTACTCTTTGTAAACAGCTAAATTACTAGTTCCTGACACTTTTTCCTAAATAATTTTATTCAATTACTTTAGCGTTATTTTAGACCATGTCCACATGCATCAAACTTAAATTTTTCACCTGTGCTTATCCTATAATTTTTTTTTTCGCATACTGACTTAACATCTTGATTATAACGCCTATATATAGATTCAGTTATCAGTTATATTCTAATTTTAAATCCCTCCTCAATTAATGTCATATTCAACATGATTAAACAGTAATTAGAAAATATATTTTAATAACCCACTCTTACAAGTTTCTGCGTGCAGGAAAATATTCTTGAAATCAATTTAAATTCTATTATCGGTCAAAATCATTTCATTATTCCAAACATTGAAAATAGAGGCATTTCCGTTTCAAATATAAATATTATAATAGAATAAATTTAAAAGTAATTTAAATTTAAGGAAAATGCAAGGTTCTTTAGGGCAGGGCGCTCTTAGGGATAAATAAGATCAGGGTTTCTGTGCTAGCAGGATGGTCTAAGTAAATCCCCATAGATATATTTAGTTGTCCCGAGAAAAACGACAAGCGTCAGCCTGGGGGCCGGGTAGCGTCTTCCAGGAAGTCTGCTGCAATGGTAAACAAGATTACTTCTAAGAAAACGTGCACTAAAACCCACTCGATTCACTCAAAGAAGGAGTTTATGTAAGGGGAAGGTTTCGAGGGCGATATCTTTGAATTAGCCAGGAAAGTCGTTTTTTGGACGTTTAAGAAGACACTGGATAAGCAGAATTGAAATTTCAGCACTGTTACCACCGCGGATGTTATTCCATTATACGAATACATCGTGCTGCCTGTAAGCTATTTCCATGAAAGTTACTTACTGCGCTGACATAATTGAAAGTAAAGGCCAAGGAAGACAACTCGCATAAGTGTAGTCGTGTTACAATATATTTTGGTGACGTTATTTGCGGAAGCTTGCAAGTTAATTTTGGTTAAGCTTATTTTTGACTGTTTGCGTTCAGTGAAATTCAATATCGCTCTCAAACATATTTTGAGAAATATTTTCTTCATTGTTCGCCGGACTGTATCAATATCATATGTTTACTCAGATCTAACGTCCTCAAGCAAAATTGAATCCCCAAATTGCGACGTGCGTGAGTCTTTGTAATAGAGCTTTAGATCAGATAGATTTACGATGAGTGAGATATAAATAGTAACAATCAAAGTCATCAAACAATTCAACAATAACAATGAGATTTTTAGGCACAATGTTATTACTTATTAAAGAGAGATGTAAAGGATGTGAGTTGAAATTATTCAAATTACAGGAAATGTTGTGTGGGAAATTAATGAAAAATAATAAGATTGATTCCACAACCGGAAGATGGAATTGTTTAAGTACTATGGGATTCTGTAAATCTCAGAATGGTGAACCTAGGGCTTTCGATAAGGTATGAAATAAATTACTCATTGCTAACTAATTAAAACCTAAGAAGAATTCTAGCAACGTTGTTACGGTAAATTTTAATTTGCTGAACATTTAAAGCAAAGGAACCTTAGCACCAATAATATACCGCCAAATTATCAATTTGTTTATTTATGATACCCAGAAGTTCTGGGAGACTCAAAGAGGGTAAGTAAACTTTTAGATGTTTTCCTCGCGGATCTTACTGAACAAATGTCAAATAACAGAAGCTGTTACAGGAATAAGCGACTTTACCCACTATGCGAACAATGGAAACACGAAGACCACAAAGCCCCGAGTGAACTGAAGAGTATAATTACAGAGAAGAACGAGTAATGCGAGTAGCAGGCAAATAGATGTTGGGCCACTACCGCTAAATCAAAGCTGCTTTGAGAAAACGGCAAAACATTCTTTGAGAGGATACAGTTACCAGTCTCGACAATAAATACAAACAATCTGTTGTACGTTAGAGTCACGGATCTTCTTACATGGCAACTACTTAAAACGCTTCACACCGTGGAAGTCTACCTTCAATCGTTGCTTCATCATTAATAATTATTGGTGACACGTTGATCATAATTCATTGGAATTCTGAAACAATTAGTTCTTACAGAAGGCAGTAACCTAAGGACTATTATAAAGTGTGCAGTAATATGGTTTTGTTTAATAAAACAATTGATATAAGTCAAATGAAATTTGAATATGTACAAGGAGTAGTTAGATAAAATACGGAAATGTGTATTGCTAAGTATTTCTATATTAAGTGATCCTTAAAAGCTGAATATTAATCTTTCATTTTCTATCAATATTGGAATTTATTATTTTTAATGAATTTATTAATTGCAAATTTAAATGAGTAAAAATGAATTTTCAGTAACAAAATATTTTTATTTTAAACAAATAAATTAAAACTAAACAAACCAGAGAAGAAATAGAACGCAACATAGAAAAGAGACGACTTTAATAACAGGAAACAGCCTCCTTATATCCACTGTCTGGTACGCATCCATCGTCATCTTGGGTTAGAATTCTATCTGCTACCGGGGTCAAACTGCAGAGTCCTGCGTGCTGGCGAAGAATCATCTACTCAACGACTTCCCCCATCTATGGCTGGATTACGAGTGTTCACCCTACTGCGAATTTTTTTCGGGATCTACACGAGTAATTACAGGTCCACATGAGATAACCCTGGAATTTTCAGCCCCTTTCGTCCTGGTCCACCTTACAGTAACACGCGCAAGACGTCTTTAGACTGGGTATTTCCCCGTCCTTATCTGACAAGACAACGCTACGACTAAGAAAGTTATTACAAATAAATATACTGACCCAGATTTTATATGCAATCATTACAACAATTTAACGTACAATGCCATGAAAAATCTTGCCTAAAAATAAAAGTCCGTGTTACAAAATGCATTTTGAGTACACTGAACTAAATTTCAGAGCCAGACCTGAAGTTAGGTACATTTTTAAGGTACTAGATAATTATAGAATAATTTTTTATTTGCCTTTGGAAACTGGGGGATGATCAAAGCGTTGGTTAACAAAAGTATTGATGAGAATGGTGTGTGATATGCTGGACTGGTGAAGCTGAACAGACTTCTGTGAATTTTAAGAAGAAAATAGCTACATTGACAGCCGAATTAATAAATCCTTCACGACAGGAAGTCGACGGCAAGGAACAGAGTTTATTTTGGTCAGTTAGATTCGTCGGACATCAGGGAACAGATCTGTTACCCAACAACTGTATATCGGCGGTCATACGCGACGCCTTGGAGCTGCACCAGCAATCTTACGACGCCACAGACTCGGCGTAAATATTAAGTTACTCTTTCTAGTCATAATATACCTCAGAATAAAGGTTCCGTGAATGCAAAACAATTAACATGTATCATTGAAGGACGTGTTGCCAAATCGCGTCTAAATTTATTTCGTCATTGAAGTCTAATTGTAATATTCATGTATTTAAAGAGTACCAAATCTAAGACATAAGCTACAAATAGCTCAATGTATTTAAAAGTGCTTAAGTAAAGATCCAAGTGTTTATTATTTTTAATGAATCTTTGATTTTATACAAATTTTGTAATAAAATAAACATTTGTATTAATTGGTTCGAAAATACAATTCATTTAATATATACATATATTTTAACAGCGTACTAAATTTAAATTAATTCATTTCTTCCGCCCAAAATTTATATTAACACATTTAATATTTAATATGTGGATTACCATACGAATTACATAATATGTACAATGAAGCACGTTATAATGTAATACTTGTAATTTTTAACTGAATAGGTGTTTTCATGTCCCGTTTAAAATCCATCCATAAGCTATTAAAAGAAATTGCCATAATATGTATATCTTCATCAGCCTGTCGCTCTAAAAAAAGAACCAGAAATGTCGCATTCGGTCTTTAATTATATTTCCGCCGTTTCCAGTTTCATTTGTCAACGTTATATAATGTTCACATTTCAGATTGATTGCAGGCAACTTTAAAGAATTAATGCATAATGAAAACGTATATTTAAATTTCTAATAATTTATGAATACTCTTAAGTTATTTTTCGTTCAGCACCTTTTGAAATATTTAGAAACTATCATTACTGCTCATGATATTTTTATTTATTTGGTTAATGTACTCGAGTACATGATTTCTTCTTGCACCTTCTAGCTGCTGTTTAACGGCATGGAACTTGTAATGCACTATCCTATTTTTGGAATCATTGAACGCTCCATAATTTTCATTGTCATGTTGAGTAATCTCCACGCCTATTTTCTTGGTGGGTGCATTTGGGTCGCACTGAGAATCTTAATACAGCCTTTTTGTAGAGGGGATATGCTCCCCAACCCCTGGCTCCTCTTAAAGCTCTCCATCACGCACAACAAACGCGACTCGCATGCTAATGCATGTCGAGGAGTCGCCAAATGCATAAAGCCGGTTCAAAAACCTTCTCAGTGCATTGTGAGTTCCACGAACTGACACGTGAAGGCTGGTTACACGTGACGGGGTTCTTGTTAAACACATACATGCAACAGTTGTAGATCGATACTAGTGGAACTTAACACAGACAATGAAAAATCTTCTGGTTTAATACCACAGACGTTTCGAAACGATGGTCAGCGATTGGCAGTTATAAAGTTATTGTTGGAATAACAAAGTGTGGTAGCTATCAGAAATTATTGAGATGGCAAGGCCAGAAATAAGCCATTAACATCTATACAGACAATATTGCACCATTGGCCATAAAATTTCTACATCACTCAGGCCAAATGCCACATACCTAAAATTTGCACATGTTGTGATAAGGAAATGATTGTATTTACAACGCGGTCGTAGCGACATCTACAATTTGTATAAAAGAAGAGACTTGACAACAGGTAGAAATATCATTTTGAGCGTTGTTTTTTGGGTAAAAAAGATCATTGGTATTCCTCGGGCATGAAGAAGTAATGGCTGCTAGCACGACTACCGGTATTGCGGTGTACCATACCGCAGTATTGTTACTAGCGTAGATTGGGAACCCATGGGTGTTAGAAAAATATGAAAGCGATGGCTTCATTACAGTCATATGGAACTCCGAGCAGGATCTCAGAGGCCATCCATTATTAGCAGCAAGAAAGTCAGCCATTTCATCTGCATGTCTTTGCAGGATCGTACATTATTAATGATATATGCAAACTTCATGAAGATCTTTTGTTCCCAATGTCTTAATAACGTAGAAAATCTGTAAGTTTTGAAGCAACTTTATATAACAACAATAAAAATATAGTCTCTTTTTATGCCATATGTTTCTACCAGTTAGAATTTTTACAGAGAGAACTATTTCATAAGACTACAAGTTATTTAATTTTTACTGTAGCTTTTAGCAATATAACAGTAATTATATTGTATTTATCAAAATAAAATATTTCTCTTTCATTTGAATTTTGAGTTCATCGGTTTCTAGTACCGTACGTGTATTACGAAAATCCAGGAAGACAATATGACACTGCACATAAAGATCAGACGTAACTACAAAATTCAGCTATTTTTTTTCCATCAGAAATGTTTCTATTTTTAACAAATTTTGACTACAAGGTAAAACACAACATACGGAATTTGGCGGGACACAATCAAAGGCAGTAGGCTTGAGAGAAATTGATCGATAGTTTGGTGCTGGTACGTCTTTTCTAAAATCATTGAGACCCCGGGTCACTTGGCTGAGACGAGACCTGGTGTTTTACCCAAAACATCGGTGGTAAGTGTGGTGGATGTCTCCTCACAAATTCCCAAAAGTGAATACTTTCGATTTGAGAAAGAAGGAAATTAAATAATGGAATGGGAAAAATGATTGAAAACGATGGAAAATTGACTTCCGGTCAATATGGCACCAAGAAGTAGGAAGCTAAGAGTTTGGATATTGGCGATTAGCAATGAGCATTTGAATTATGATCGATGATAAGAGACTTTGAGCGTGATTGAGTGAGAGAGAGGGTAGGAGAGGGGGGGGGGAGAAAGCGGTAATCAAGTACTGGACGGAGAGGGTTTTTAGATTGATCCAGGACGTATTGCTTGCTCTTGGTTGTGACGGCACATAAGAAAATTAAATGAGCAAGGTGTTTATTTTCCAACAAAGAAGTTTAAAGAAGTCGGTTGGGACTGGTACGATATCTGAGGATCCAGACAAAGGTTATGGTAATTACTCTGTAACTTTTATTCCGATTCTATGCACTGTCAATTCCGAGTATCGTTTTTTTAAAAAAATCTGCTGCTTTGAGAAAGCCCTTATATCCGACCCGAGATAATATTTCATGTTTCTAAGTGTTAGTTTTGGAATAATTTAATGTTAGTAAATATTTTATAAAGTATATATTGTTAATCACAAAAAATTCCGATTTCGTAAATTGAATTTGATTAAATTATTGCACATTGAAAATTACCAATTGTAAATTTAAAATGTATTCCTATAGATATAATGTATATTTCCTGATCTAAACCAAAGGTTTCCCCACATATGCATTTCAGGCGAATGGTCAAGAAGAAAACTGACGGAATCCAGAGTGACAAGCCGACGAATTTAGGTGACATCACCTTGGATATCCAAATGTTTGAAACGCCAACTTATACCAAAATACCTCGATTCCACACACTGCAATGACAAAAGAAATAATTGACAACATTTTCTTATCTAACATATATAAGGAATAAAGAAAATTAGCACCGACCTACCATTACAATAATACTTGATTTATAGTGATGGAGAATTGTTTGACAAGTATTTGCAATGCAACCTACTGGATAAATACGTAAACCTTACATAAACATTTTACTAGTTAAATTTAATTAAGGAAATGTTACCTGTAATGAAGAGGTAAACATTTTTAATGAGTAAGGCAGTCGTCTAAATTTTTATTTAGTCGTACATTCTATTTGCATGAATTTCTATTGTTAGGACAAATGAAACCCGTTCCTCCGCCGAGATTCCACGATGCCCCTGGAAACATTCATCAGTGCGAAGGCAGAGGAAGCAAAGGGATGAGATGAGATGGGATGGGATGGGATGGGACGGGACGGGGGCCGTTGTTTACATGGCATCTTTGCCCCAAGGTGCAGGGTAGTCCGTAGTCGGCGGCTGAATCAACAAAGACGTTATGTGGCGGAAACAGCGTCGGAGGTTTTGCGAATATTTAGAAAGTGGCGGCTCGGGAATGGCAGAGCTCTAGGGGTATGGGAGCAATAATTAAAAGTAAGCATCTAGTTAGGTGAATCCTCATTAAAGGGACAACGCGTGAGGGGACGAAACTGCAAATTCTACGACGATGACTATTAGAGGGGAACATTATCAATATTTACTCATGTTTACTATAATAATAATAATACTAATAAATAATTCCCATCAAAACTTTTCTAATTACCAATAAAAATACTCTGGGAACAGTTAGCGCTCCCTTCCTTCGATACTTTCAAAGAACCATTTATTTTTTCATATTAGTGGAATGAAAATTTTATTAGTCTTTTTTAATAAATTTGGCCGATTTTTTAAGAAATACTGCATTATGTAATGAGATTATTTTTAAAGTTGGAAATTTTTTCACTCGATACAAGATATACAGTAAATTACCATTTATTCCAGAAAACAATATAAAACGTAACATATATGTATATGCCAGGAATAAATTTACGAAACTGAAATAAGAAACAATTATGGACATTAAGAAAATTAAAGTTTAGTCTTTCCTTCAAGACTGATATATGATTTATTTTGTATTTTTAGCAGTCACCAATAAATAAATTCATTAACAAGTATCTAAAATATTGAATTTTGAAAATGTTCACATTTTCAATTCAGCAAGAATTCCATGCAAAAACTGTCGGTCAACATTAATTATTGAGTCACAAAAAGACATCTCTAATTCACTAATCATACAGACCTTATAAATGATATGTTTTAGGAAATTATGATTATTTTTTATTAAAATAGTGATTAATGGAAAACTTTTGGAATAGAATACATTTTTGCTCTTTTTACCAACATGTCATGTAAATTTATCATTAAGTTCAACGATTTCTTACCCCATACGTTACTTAAAAACAGTACAGGTATCAGTATTTTCCGTTTAAAATAGACTTTTAATAACTCATTTAAACAGCATCAAGTTTTTCTTTATGATTGGATAAATCTGTTAGTTCATCACATGCTTGTCTTCACACCTACCTTGAAAACAAAGTTTTTTTATATTTTAATAAATAATTGTCAGAAGACTGCGATGGTTTGGACACCAAGATGTAATTTACCAAATATTTTTATGGGCGACGATTCGAGTAAAGATGGTTTCTTAACATGCTTAGCTAATACTGGATTTATGGGGAACTTTCTACTCCATAAAAAGTATTATAACCCATACTGTGATAGCGCATAATAAATACATTACAAATCCGGGAAATGCTTCAGCCTCTACCAGTTTATCCGCACTTTTATAACAGTAATCATTTCACACTGCATACGCCTCCAAAAAATGCTATTACTAATAGACAAACATTTTCAACAGGCTTATTCTTTCCGTTTTAACTCGAGCTTACCCGACCGCCAACATGAATGCACAAATTTCTACTATTTCCGTATTGTATGATAGGCTAACTGGTTGGTTGGCTTTCTCACCTATTTGCTGAAAGGGTCTGCACTTAATCAGAAAAATAAATTTCAGAACTGAAATCAACAACTAACAAACCCTTTCACTCCATTCCTACTGTTCCTTTTTTCAGTGCCTTTGGGAATTTAAATTAGGCTTAGTCTTTATCACGGCTACGTGTGCACCCGACAACAGCTGCCGACATGAAAAATCGTCGAAAACAACTTGCGTGATAGTTATTGCCTTTTTCATCAATGCTTGTCTTTCAGCTTTCGCCGCATTCACACGCCCTTTCGGTTTCCAGACGGTCACGCGGTATATAATGTTTTAATTATTTTAGTTATTACTTTTAGACTTGTCCTATTTCCTAAATAGAGGATTAATTGAACCGATAAATAAATCTAAATCATGGGTTATTTATTTAGGGTACTTGAATCACAATAAGACTTTTTTTGTTTTTTAAAAATAAACAAACATCATTTAGGTTATCACTGTACAGTTTCATTGGCTATAATTCGTAAGAGGTCATCATAAATAATGAAATAAGTATATATTTGGAATAGTCGAATAGATTCAATAGTATTGATCTTCACTGCACGAGAAACAAGTATGTCTAGACGAAATAAAATGACTGTTTTTCCAAAGGGATGAGATAAGGAAACTTCTCTTCCCTGGGCATTTAACCATTATCGTGGAGGTGTTTGTGTCCCTCTAACCATCCCTGGAGATCTACTAACATGAGTTTAATCTCGTGGTGTGGTCCAAACGAGGGGAAGGGGCAGCTGATAACGGCAGTTACCGGAACCATTCAAGTCACAAATATTAAGTAAATAAAGACATTGATTAAACTAAAATTGAGTCTTTTAATAAAAGCAACGGATAAGCGTGACTTAAGTAGAATAGAAATTGTATTCAGTTGCTGTCATGCTAAAATAATTTTTGAAAAGTGGTGATTAAAGGAGTCGGAAAATAAGTAAATAAATGACTCTTTTTTATGAAACTTAAGGTATAATATGTAAGTTTGTGGTCTCGCCATTGTACTGTTCAGAGAAGAAATAATCGGAATGTCGCGGAATGGTGGATTCAATTCATACACCTGCCAATGTAAGAACATTTCACTATTCTAAAGGGCAGGTTTTGTCTTTTAATGTAGTACACGCAACATACAAGTATACGTTTCCTGACGTACAGCCCCAAGAGCGAAACAACCAACCTCTTCGGTCCACCGTAGCACGCTGGATGACACAAGAATGGAATACAGGAATTGCATTCCGTACCCCAATTGACAAACGCAGTTTCCTTAGTATGTTGATGAACATTATTGCAAAGTCTGATCACCTTCACTTCCCCCTGTTTCTTACCGTGGCAGTGGGAAATGTGTTCCGATAATTATAATTCCCAGCTTCCACTGGACTTATTAAGACAAATCTTGTAAGAGAAGCCATATCTCATTGACCAGGGAAGGTTGACAAACTTGTCCTAATATTATTTTATATCAATGATTAGAAACAAAAGAAATAATAAATTTTGGAATTTGAAAAACATGTAAGTGTTGAAATGCGAGACATGCCATTCGTATCAGCAATTACACTTTTCCAAAAAGATACGTAAATTTCATTGAACTATATTACAGTAGAATTACACCAGTACTAGCGATTTTTCTCAATTGTGGTATCAACTTCTAAAGCAAACACGAATTTAACTAAATGATGAGCAATAAATGCGAATCTCGGACAGTCGTTAGAAAAATTTGCATCACAAGATCGAAATATGAAATCAAATGTTTGGTAACGAGTTGTAATAAGAAACAAAAGGTTATATAATGTATGTAAATAATAGTTTCTTAAATTTAACATACATACACAACGAATGGAAAAAATTTAATACCGTATCATTCCCGAAAATTATTTACAATTACAAATACAGGCTGGAGTATCTGCAAGTAAATAAATTTATTGAACACGTTGGATTGTTGCCTGCACAGGCTTCCAGCAGGGTAGATTTCTTTCACATATCATTTGGAATATTCCCCTCGGGTTTCAGTCGAGATTTTTGTCATCCTGTGCTGAAGTTGCACGGAGGAACTGCAATTCTCAGGGCAATCAATCCTCAACTGTAAACATGCTCCCTTCCCCCTCTTCTTCATCCGCCACAGAATTAGCTTCTTGTCGTAAAATCCCTTCTCCAGCTCCTCATCCAACGAAATAGTTCGGAATTCGATTTTGTGGAGAGGGACTTCACTGAAATGTGCGGAGAGAATACTTCAACACAGTTCAACGTCTGCAGACGGAGACGAACTTAATGAAGGCTAAAATAAGACCTACTCTTGTTAAAGTGGAATGAGAAAACCAGACTCCGTCTCTCTTCCCGACTTATCTCGTTTCAGTTTTATTTCTGTTAATTTATGCTCATATTCCTTAACTCGTGCCATCATTACCACTGTTTCATACTTCGTTCGCACACATTAATTCGTCTTGGCTGTATCCCACATGTTATCCCTAATAAAGCTCTTGTAAAGCCAAATATCGTTGTTGACAACAAATTATAGAAGGAAACTTGGATCAGATTACGCGCTGGCGTGTTTCATAATGCATGCAGTAAGAACGAGAAATTTTTGTCGGTCATTGTACTGCCCAAATAAGGCAGCAGCCGTCGAAGTGTATGAAGTCGCAATATGTATGCATGAATATGTGCTGCGGTGAGACAATGTGATGCTGTTTCCTGAGTCTGGCTCGATGCATTTTATGAATATTTCAGACCACTGCGCCGGCTTTGTATACTAACAGATTGAATCGTTCACTGGCCTGCAGTAACGAAGTCTGCTTGACTGAGTAGCTGAAGTAAATGCCAGATAACGATGCAATTATTAACACTATATGAATCTATTCGTGTAGATAATAACAAGAAAACCAGCAACAACTTAAAAGTAATTTCCATGACAATTACAGCACACCACACACAACATGAACACTTACTAATTAGTGAACGTCGCAAGAAATATGTCCAAAATATTCCTCTAATAAATAAAATAGATGTGAGTTATAAAACCTTGTTGCATATTTAATAATGTTCTTCAATCAATAGTCCGATAAGTTTGCTCAGTTTCATGCTAAACAGGTCAAAGATATCATCCAACTATCTTCTTCAGATAATTAAATTGAAAATTAAAATATCAGAGAACTCGAAATGCGGTCGGTACACAGACGCTGCCAAAAGTTCAGGTATGAGATAAATTATTAAAGAGACCATTTTCTTCTACACGCTCTATCTTCTTCTTCCGTATAAAGAAAACTGGGTGCACGTATGAGAGTATATTTGTATATATATTTGTAAGGAGAGGGGTAAAACGCGACTTCTGCCCCTAGTAAATGGGGTGGCCGGGCGCGGAAAACTTAAAAATGTTTAACAGCCGACATTTACGTCGAATAAATATTTTTTGGAGTCAATCAGATTCAGCATGATATGAGGAACGCATAGGGTTGGGGATTAAGGGGCGTTACATAAAATGAATGCGCAAACAACCAAGATTAGTGTCTATTCCGGTGTTGTGGATGATATTCAATGTGCAATTTAAACTATCCTTCAGTCTCAGAGTGGGGAGTAGGTGACGAAGGGGATGAAAGGCTGTTATATAAATTAATGCGAAATCAATATATGTTAATTCCGTGGTTTTGGAAGTCACCAAGGTTAATTTTTCACTCAACGTGCTTCCTAAGCTTTACTTCAGCCCCGGGGGAAGGGATTGGGGAGGAAGGGTATGAAAAGGCAATAACATTAAATCAACCAAGTTTACAGTCTAATTCAGAGAAGTGGAAGTCATTGAACATAATTATGATATTTAATAAGCCACTTACGTTGTAGTTCATCCCTTAGAAATGGGAGTAAATTTGTATGATTAATATACACACACTAACTAAATCTTATTATAGGAATAAACAATTAATAGCGTTTGCAGTGACAGAAATATTTAGTGGTCATCCACTAATGTTATGAAACAATAAATAAGAACAATTTCAATTATAGTTTCGTAGTAAAATACTTTAAATTTATTTACCAACTTAAATAATTAAAAAACCATTGCAGTCTTTATAAAATTGTCTATTATATTGGGTGCTCATCCAACTCGTAACACTGAAGAAGAGCGTGAACATATTAGATTCAACTACAAAATTTACGATTAGTTAGCAACTCAATCCATTTCAGGAATTCTATAATTGTTAAAAAGTTGCAGCTAAACATCATATTTAAATCAGCTTTACGATCCCGTTAATACCGAACACGCCATTCAAATGACTTGAAAACAACTATTTTAATTCACATATTTGTGCATGAAACAATAGTAGAAAAATCAAACACTAAACCCACATTCCTGATTTAAACACGCAGTAATTTATTCCTTACTGATGGAAAGCAAAATCACATTATACAGGATCTGTAACAGTAATCCAGAAAATAAGAAACGAAAACGACATCTACAATTAATATAAAGATTCGTGAACTATAACACCAAGTTATAAAAACTGGGATAAAAACTTGGATACCCTCTCAACAAGGCATAAAAGAAAATATAACAGGCGATTAGCCAAATCGATCTCTGAAGGACTCCAATCAATGCTCCTTCAAACTTAATCAACACTTTCCAAGATGTCTAGAACCTAATTGAAGAAAAATTGGAAAAAACAGTGAGACGAAAACTGGAAAAAATTGAACATTCTATTCATACATAAAACTATCACAAATTTGAACAAATTAACTACAAACCCAAACTAAATCGTCATCTCAATAATTAGGATTTGAAACACCAAAAATACTAGTCTTCATGTAATAGAAATGAAACCTCCACCAATCCGTAATCACTGCTACGACTCTAAGAGGAAAATAAATATACGAAATAGTAAATTCACTAAACCTTCCAGCCGATATATTACAATTCAAGTAAATAATAGACAGTTATTCAGGAATTTTAAACTAGTGTTACACAAATACCAACATAAATGTAACTTTATTTTGTAATAATTTCTAAATATTATTGTTTAATTGTAAATATGTAGACGCTAGTTACAGTAGAAGTTAGTGCGACTTAATTATATATATTAAAGCAAACAATTAAAAAGTTAAGTATGTTTCTTCCAAAGTTTGTCATCACCATTCTTCCAATTTAAAGATAGACCTTACTGGAAAGGATCCAGATTTTTATATTGTCAGCTGTCGTATACATTTAGCTCATATTCGTATACTGTTATAATAAAATAATTATAATATTATAATAAAAAATATTTCGATTAAGAAAGAGAAGATATTGTTAATTAAAATTTTTCAAATTATTTACGTCCTGACTATCAGGTTGTAAATCTACTCCCTTAATCCATTATTGCAAACGTATAGTATCGTTAATTTTGTAGATTACCGAAGATTATAATTTATTGGCAGATATTCGGTTTGTTGTTTCTACATAGCGAATGTTACTTCAGAGTTACAAAATCAGCTCGTGTAAGTACAATAATTAGTTACATTACTGGGTAAGTTTGGCGTTCCCATCATTCATGTGTCTTTGCATTTCAATGCAGCAACCAATGGTTTTGCTTCTAAATTTATGTTTGATTTATTTTCAAATTGACAATAGTATCAAAATTCTAGGTTTTTCATGATTAAACGCATGTCTGTAGACATTAAATATATAAATTACTGATGGTATTTAGAAAAATTAGAATTAATAGTAAAACTATGAATTAGCAAGGTTGCTCAACTTTCAAGATACATCGGATGCGAGATAGAAGTTTGCATTTCATTGGAGCCTTCCTTTCTTATAGCGGTTCCTCATTAACGTGCCAACCAAACTTTTAATTAACTTATTAATTATGATAGGAAGAGTATCAATAGAGAGTTTTGAAGAAGATTGATACAATGGAAATAGAGTCAGTCAGTATCATTAAATAGCCGGAAGTCGCTCTCGGGTGCCGACGCTTCGTAGCTTCTTCCGTTTTACGTTAGCTGCTTTGAATAATACATCTGCAAATGGAAAGCGCTCAACTTTGCCCACCACTCTTTGCAAACGAGCCGTCTAATTTAAACTTCCGACAGCACACTACCCCGAGACCCATATTAAAATATTTCCAAATTCAGTAAAGTTGGCCGTGTCTCGTCGTAACGGTATGGATATAACTTAATACTTGTGGCAGAACGCCAAACAATCCTCGTCCCACTTACATTCCCGTTATTTGCAATTACGGTTCTAAATATAAACTGCTTGTTTTAGCACTCAAGGAGCAATTACCCATACGTTTAATACTATTTTGAATGTGTACAGCATAATTGTAATTATATTTGAAAAAAAAACTCGATTGAATAAATAATTATATAGAAGAATTATGAAATTAAAATGGGTGGATAGTGTAATTAACCAGGAAGTTCTAAGCAGAATAAGAGAAGAGAGAACAATATGGAGGACGTTAACTAAGAGAAGTGATATATTAATAGGCAACGTTGGTCTTGAAAGAACAGAAGAGGGAGGGCAAGGGTGCAATACGCTAAGGAAAATAGGGAGGATGTGAGATGTAGTATTTATGCAGAAATGAAAAGAATAGGTTAGCATGGAGGGTTGTATCATACCAGCCTAAGTACTGAGTACAACAATAACAAATAATAATTTCTCAGAGAAAGGTAACAAAGGAACTTAAGGTTAAAATCTTCAAGGACAGGTGACGTGATGGATTTTTTCAAGAGAAAATTATATATTGACAATTTTATCCAAAGATTTAATTATTTTTTGGTGTTCCATTTTCTATATGAAAAATGAAGAAACGAAGCAAAGAGAGGAGGAAAAAGAACAAACAATATATACATACTAGTCAAAAATGGGAGACACAAAAACTTAAATGTAACAAGTAAACCAGATAGTTTAGGATTACTAATCGACAGTGATAGAGACGATACAATAAAGAAGAATTTTACATATGAAAACATATAGAGTGAAAGTAGGTATAATTTCAACGTATTGAATAATAAAGGAACTCCCTTCGTCATTATAACTCTCTGTTTCGTCGACGTAATTTAGTTCAGACCTCTTCGGTTACCACGTGGCAGGCGAAAAGAAAAGCCACATTAAAAAAGTTAACAAAGGTTTATTTACGTGAACAAAAGATAAAAAATAATGTTTTAAAGGTTCATAGGAACTAGGCGGTCGTGAGACGCGACTATATATATATATATATATATATATATATATATATATACTTCTTCTTCTGCTTCTAACGATCTATTAGCCTACTTAGTCATTAAGGCAATTGCTCAGTTAACGTAAACTATCTTATTATGTGCCCTCTGTCTAATTATCTCTGTCATTTACTTTATTCATTTTATTGCTTATTTCTTCTATATTTCTATCTGTTGTTTGTTCCTAGTTCTCTCTTCTTTTTTTGTTTCTCTTTTTTCCTTTTTCATAGACAGTGGAGTTATCTATAAATTCTCAGAACAGTAATAATAAAACGTTTGGAAAACATTATTGTTAATTTCCAACACCCTTAACGAACTGCAGGTCTGTATTTCAAGCCCAAATTTTGAGAGACGCGTGGGAATATTAATAATAAGAAAAACAAGTAGTTTTTGATGAATTGTAGTTATCCAATAAAGTTTGTATGAAAGCATACAAAATGTCTGACCTATAGTCGATTTTAAATTGAATAATTCAGTAATAACTGGAATGAAAGTCATAGCATGTACTTTAAATTAAATTCAAAATTATTTTGTATGATATTAAAATATCTTTTTGGAAATACTAACTAAAGAAATCGAATTAAAACACGAATTCAATTAACAAATTTGTACCACAGAATTGAGACTTCTAATACATGTAAATATAAATGAATTAAATATTTGAAGTAGAAAAACAGAAAAGTTTGCTTCTCAAAATGCTTCATGTTCAGTAATTTATATCGATATATAGGGCATATAATAATTTGACGAAGTTTAACTATATTCATGAAAAACTATGTTAAAATATGAATTCTAATTATGGTATGAATACCCAAAGAATTTTAAGTTTTCAAGATGAAGTGAAAGATTAAAGGGAAAAATACCTCAAGTTATAATTTTTGTGAAGAGTTTCCACTTTATTTTATTTAAAGACGAAATTTATTTGAAGCCATCTTGATTTAATTAAGATTAATTAATTATTATATTTATTTATGGACGAAACGTCAGACTTCTCCAAACATTATAAAATGTTTAAACATGAGATAAGACATTGTAAATTGTCTTTTAAATTAAATTTTCTATCCTTTTGGCTAATTTTTCTTTGCAAATAAAATTATGTTAATGAAATATTTATTATTTCACTATTAATAAACAACTTAATTTCATTTCAGCTTAAGATATTCTGAAATCATATTTGTCACCGAAATATATATATATATATATATATATAATATTTAAAATATCTTAGGTCATCAAGTCTAAATCCGGCCCTGTTTCCCCAATAGAATTTTATACAATTTAAATATCCCAGAATACGTACATAACAGAATATTTTATGAGTTCGTCCAAGTGTTTGGAGTTAAATACAAATAAAGCAGATTTAGTGGTTATATGGGATAGCAGTGTGTAGTATCAGTGGTACCGAGGATAAGGCATCAGGGCAAACTTGCATGGGATTTGCAAATTAGTTAGGAAAGGGAGACTTTGTAGGATCCTCCCCCTCGTCGACTTAGGAGGCAACTTAGACGCCTGCAGCCGCCTTAGTTAAGCAACTGTTACTATGGAGATCACAAGTCTATGTTTTGCTGTTAATACCATGATTTACTGATATTACTATCATCTGAAAAGCAATCAGTCGCATTACTGATAAAAATTGTCATACATTAATTACGATACCTAGTGCTTTATATGCTATTTTTCAAAGAATTTTTTTAATAATAAAGGCATTAAACCTTCAAAACGTTCTATTTTACAGAACGTGCAATTATTTACGAGATAAGGCGTTCAGATTTACAAGTAATGAGACTTATTTTGGTATTCGTAGTAAAAAGGCAGAAGTTTTCATTTATTTCAGTGCGAATATTTAGAGTACTTCTACTATATCTATTGTTCCGTAATACAAAAATTTTACAATATTAGCGCATTTCTCTAAACTTCGTAGTGTTGTAGCTGCATGAGCATCAAGACGGGGATGTCATTTATCATATTCAATGCAAGAAGATTTAGTTTCATAACCCTCCTTATATATTCGTTGAAATATTTGAAAATATTTAGAAAATTTTTTAATAATATAATTTTCTATAAATAAATATTCCAACAAGTATAAATAAATAAAAAATAGAACCAATTTGTTAGAAAACAATTTTATATTTATTTTACACATCTACGACGTTTCGTCCATATTTGTGAACTTCATCACGGAAAACATATATGTAAAAGTGTACTGTCTCCTGCGCCGGTTACGGTTGTATATGAACGAAACTATATATTTTCAGAACTTTTATAATCCGTTATCAAAATTATTATGACACGTAATTTACTCTTAATAATACTCAAAAATTCTATTTCAAAATTTCTTTACCCTGTGAATGGATAGTCACATTCAGTTTCTGTTTGCGTTTAATTCATAATAATAAACACACAAAACCATCCTTGACACATGACATTCAACTTGAGAACAATAGAGCATTGGAAATCAGTTGCACGCGTGTTTAATGGAATTGGAAACAAATATTTGCGACTGCAATTGTCATGTAGTTTTCAAAATTTATTTAATTGAATTATACTCCGAATGTGGGCACGCAATCTCTAATTGACGAATGGCAATAAGAAGAATTCTGTTTTAAAGAACTGTTCTGTTTTAATTATTATTAACATTTAAGGAGTACACTGACCTGAAAGCTTTGCTTTTTATTATAGCTACCAGCTTTCCCTTTTAAAATCCATTATTTTTCTTTTCTTCTTCATAATCGGTAATATGTACTTTCTTCTTCCAGATTCTATGTACAGTAATTTGTCTTCAATATCTCTATATTTATTCATTCTTCAGTAACATTACAAATCAAGCAACTTGTTCTCGTGATGTGTTTGAAGAAATTCGCTGCCCTTAATAGAATTGTTCAATATGTATGTTTTCACTTATTCTGTATAGTACAAGTATAATATTTTTATAGATACAAAAAATTATTTATTTGAAATGAAAATATTTATATAATTAACATAATATGATACATTTTATATCTTTGACCTGGATAAGACGACTACTGTATTTATTTAAAAAGATTAATTTGTTTAGTTTCGTCAAGCATGTAGGACTTGTCAAATACAGAGAAGCAGTAACACACATTCATAGTTGTTAAGGCCAATCGTATCCTGTTTGATGTTCATGGACTCAACGTTACCTTTCATGTGCAATCTTTAGGATATAATTCCTTTACAAACTGTGATTGACAACGTTCTACACTCAATTCGAAACGTAACATTTTCAATAGCCTGTAATTAAGGCCACCAAGGCAAATGAAAATATCTGGTGATTGTCTCTTGTTACTAACCATAAAATTCAATCTAATTTTAATCAGTATATTCTCTCACACCTTTAAATCCCTTTTCTTGGAATTTATTTCCATTATCATGTTACTGGTACAAATAAAAATAATTTCTTTATTCGTAATGTTTGTAATAAATATTTTCTATTTTAATTCATACTTTTAATTATAAATAATTAGTTGTGGCATAAAGGGCTAGCCTTTAATGCAAGAATGATATAATTATCATTTTTGCTATAAATATGTTTTGTAATCAGCTGACGCCATCATTGAATCTATTCGTTTCATACATCTTTCAATTGTGGGGTCCTATTATATGTATATTATTATTATTTGTATTTGTAAAACTTTTTCGTATTACTTATGTTTCTGATACCTAGTATATTAAGCTTTATGCACTGTTACCCCAACAATGAACCATGAGAAATTTAAACAATCATCCCAACAACAAATGTATATAATTGTGAATAGTGCGCAGGACCACTAAAGGAATTGTTTTTTATATAAATATTTTTTTAAAAGAAAATCACAAATAATTAGTAAAAATAACTTAAATAACCCCCGAACTATTATTTACAAACGGTTTGTGTTAGCCCTCTATTGTGATCTTGTAGCATTCTACAACGCTTAAAGTTAATTCATTTTTAACTTGGACTTTTTTCGTATAAATAAATGGTTTATTTTTAAATAATAAATGACTGAATAAAACACGAACAATTAATGGAATAAACCTTCTCTTAGCAATGATAAAAGCAGATGTTCATTATGTTTATATTTGCCGGCTGTCTGTGCAGGAATACAGGACGTTTAATTAACTCATTGAGGGTGTTTCTCTTTATTGTTACGATTAAGTTTTCAGAAGCGGCAACTTTGACCCAAGGAAAACTTAGAAACTCTTCAAGGAGGCGAGAATGGCAATTGGGTAAGTTTCTTGTGTCTACATCTTTTAGGTGATAACGTGGCATCAAGGAGCAGTGTAACGCCGTGTCCCTATTTCAAGAAACATTAAACTTTTAAGGTAATTAAATTCTAATAAAGTTAGCAAACTTGGGGCCTAATATGCCTGTAAATTAATAATTACCGAAAGCCTGTTTTCAAAGTGGATATTATGCTCCGCTGTGGCCCTGTAAAACATTGTCATATGCGACAGCGCCTTTGAAGCTCGTTAGACTTGGCTTCTTGTAAAATTCCTCCACGTTCTTGTTTCCATCGGGAATAAATTAGTTATTCTGATAATTATTCATACTGTTTTGCAGTTTATTAGCCCACACAAAAATTATCGTTTATTAACAATGAGCAAATATAAACTAATTTATGCGATATTAATCATCATGATTCCCAATTGGAGTTAAAGCGATTTTTATTTTACTTGTTTACATTAATTTCCTCATTACTGCAAAGCCGTAGGATCTTAGTCAAGAGTTAATGGAATTGTTGCGTAGTGGAACGGGACTTGAATTTTTTGCTCAAGGAATTTCCGTTGAATATTAATGGACGTAGCTTTAATGACTAGACAGAAATGCAGAGCACTTCGATCGGCAGTGGACGATTTAAATTGATTTCTGTTCAGCGGAACATTCACGATTGTTACGAAATTAATTGGAGAAATCACGCTGAACCAACTTCCGAAATTTAAATTGGCGGATATTGGTCTTGAGTGAGGAACTGTTTCAATGCAAACACTGCAATTTCCGCTCGCAGAAAGCGGTTATGTGCCGCTAATTCCGAAAGTGCGGACTGCGCCAAGCGGGCCTGAATAATTGCTTACTGTTTCTTGTACCTATCATAATTAGAAATTTAAGATTCTTTATTTTACCTATCTAATGATTGTTGTAATTGATACTTATAATTTACCTTATATTATTACCTGTAGAGGACTAATGGAATCAATAAATAATTCTAAATAAAGAATTAACCCTGGAAGCGTTGTTGAGGATTACCGATCGCCGAATTGGGTGAGATGAAACGATTGTGACACATAAATTACCGATTCTGAATTGTAACAACGCTTCGTTGCTAACGCTTTCTTGAAGTCAGCTCTTTTATACATCAATAATTATACTTTCATCATGTAATGACGATTGTAACTTGCATGCTCAGATTTTTTCTCAATATTTTGAGGAGGTCCCTAACATTTTGTTATATTCAGATCAAACACCAGTTAACTACTAGTAATTAAGAGTGAGGAGATTTAATTGTTGTTTCCTTCTTTCTAGCTTTAGTTCACAAAGTCCTAGTATAAACTCATTTTCAGAACTCTTTGTCCACTGACCACCTATGGCTCTGTTTTAGTATTAGGAAATCTGAGGGTTCTACACGTCGTTACCTCTTTCCGTTTGGTAGAGTAGGTTAAGACCTAAGGTAAGGAAAATTCTAGAGAAACCTGCATCAGATATGGAGCGACGTCGGCACTTGTCCAACAAGTTTCTGATGACTGGAATGTGAACACAGGATTCATGACTTCTTGTCTCGACTAGGTATAGAGATCAGCGTATAACTATTTACTTATGGCCTACCTATGCGACATAGGATCATAGTAACTTAAGTTTGAGAGCAGACAAAAAGAATATAGTACACAAGTGACTTAATCCTACTGCACTGTCTCAATCAAACACCAACTGGTACTAAATACAAGTAATTTTGGTTGCTTGTCCACCTCAGACCTCAGACAGAAATCAGATTTTGTTCGTTCATTCTCTTACGATTTTAATAATTTATAATTTTATTATTTATCGTAGACACTTTTAGAATGATTACCTTGAATTCCCTCAGAACGCAATGGACCTGTTTGTAACCATCATACATTTAAATTACTGGCGAACGGTTCCGGCACATGAGCACCATTTTAATACCATTATTTATACGTATACTTAGAATAAGAGTTTCAAATATATGTAATAACAAGAAATTATAAGTATCAGTGGTGTATAAGCCGACTTTCCTTGGTTTCGTTTTTCACATTGTGTTGCACTTTGCGTATCGAATTTGTAACGCGGTAACAGCAGGCGTCACGCGCATGCAGTAAAGTAGGCTCCGGCTTCGCAATATGCTTATGGCGATCGTGCATATGCTCCATCAAAATAGATGTGCAGAAAATATACACGATACACTACTAATTACGGCACTGAAACTCTTCTAAAATTCTAATAAATAATCTGAGATTCAACAAATGAATTTTCGATATTAGTTTGGGAAATAATAATGATTTATTATCAGTACATTTACTACTGTAAAAACTAGCGGCGTATATGTTTAAGTCGTTGAAATTCATATTTTTAATGCAACCATTTCGGTGTTCGTATCGAAGCACATATCGTCATCAATATTGTACAATAAAGAACATGTGAGCTAGTTTTGATACTTTATAATAATCCACACATTTCATTTCGTATTTGCTAAAATATGTAATGGTAATATAAAATGTTAAAGTAGTGGATATATCAAGCTTTTAGCTTTCACCCATGAAAAGAAACTGTAGAGGGTTACTTAAGAACCAATTAGTGCAGCCCTTATGATTTTCTATTATCTTTTGCATCATGTTTAACTAGTGTTATAGAAATCGTAACTCCTTTGATGATAATAATAATTGAGTCATGTGAAAAAATGAACAAAATTTTGGTTTTATGTAAGGTGGTACTATCGAGTATTTGCACTGTAAGCCGCATGTCCACAAGTAAAAAAGAAGACTTAAATCCAGCTACAAATCCTCCGTCGTAAATCATCCAGACAATTTGTTTTACTATTAAAAGGCTATCCCAACCCACTGAATATAACGTAATGCATAGGGAGTTTCTGTAAAGCTAGTTAAAACAACTTTACTGTCTAGACCACATGTTTAACCGTGATAACCTTTTCCTAGATGGAGAAGAGATTATATAAAACTGAGAGGAAAATAGCGCTACAGGCTTTCTTCGCTTGTAAATTTTGGAAGTGTAACATAGTAAGAGTAATACTTCGTACAGTACCTAAAGAAAGCAAAAGTTGTCACATAGCTATTTCCGATAATTAGACAGATTTATTTCGCTGCAATGGACTAAGCCCGTCCTAAAGGATACCTGTGGGACTTTCTCTCAACAAAGAGTGGATGGACTTTACCTATGGAAATGCCTCGTTCTGTCTCTCGTTTTAAGGTTCTCACATGCACCTTCATCTCTCTGGGGAGATGTATGTTCTTGGGTGGCAGACCTTGAGTATACGGTAGCAGTTGGCAACTATTTCCATTGGATCAGTCAGCCAGGCGCCTCCTAAAACTGGCTGAGACACAAAGACCCCACAGAAAACACCGGTGATTTTAAAGGGTGTGAGAATAATGGCCCAGGACGTTTCGGCGCCGGGAACGTTTCAAACAAGTTATTTTATACAAAACTTCGGTAAACATTAAATTTTATGTCTAATAATGTTAAGCGAGCTTCACGGCAGCGCGTAAGCGGCCACATCGAATCGTCCCATCCCAAGAGAATAGTACCCAAAAGGCCGACATACCTGATGAAGGTTTTCTAGGGTTTTCCTTTCATACCTTTTAGGTAAATTACCTTGTAGGATCCTTAAACTATAGCGCGGGTGCTTTAGCCAACCCTTGGATATCTTGCTTTACCTCCCACAATCCGCTTTTCGATCCGCTTACTATGCTATTAAAGAGGAGTTGACTGTTTCAGGATAACCATCATGTAGCCTGATACCTCCCACAAAAGGAAAACGAAGCTCGGTGGCAACGTTTGAAATAAATAGAATGAATGTGCAAATGTTGAGCTCATAAAGAAAAGGAAATATATAAATATAGGATAAAAATATGCTACTCCATTATCCCTACAATCAATACATCAAAAAACTGATTATTAATGAAAACCTACTGTTCTTTGTACGTTTTTCTTCTCCTTAGTGGCAAATATTAGATTTAAATATCATTTACCGTAAGCTTTTCAAAATCAAATTATTTTCAAATTCATTTTTTATTATTACTGACACAATTATTTTTCAATTAATCCCTATCCTAAGTAGTCAAACTTTTGGGATTGGTTCATACTGTTGTAGCTAGTATGTTTTCGGGTAGACTAACCGAATTCCTAATTGTTATTTTTAGGAATTATAAATTTTCTATATTAGTCCGCTGTTTCTCTTCACTATCTAGCATGAAAATTAAATGGTTAACATATCTCCAGGCCTGTTCGTTATTACGTGACCTGAATATTACACAAAGTCGTGCCCGTTTTCTTCTATTTCAAAAAATCTCAATGCCTATTTCTGAATATTCCCATTGCCTACATGTATTCATTTCTAGACAGGTGCCAGCGTGTTGCCCAAACTCGAGATGGCACTAAAGTTGTAAACATTACTAAAATATTGTATAAAACTTAAAATTTGTTAAATGAAACTAAAAACTGTTTCTGACTAATGGAGATAGCCATTAATATCAAACCAGAAATAGCCTTAAACTTTAAACTTTTCAGTATTCATTATTTCGGAGTTAAAATATTGAACAGTCTACCTACGGATGCAAAAACAGCACATAGTCTTAGAAATTTTATTTCTAAGTGCCTGGTGCGTACAACTCAGTAAATGAATTACACAAAAAAATTAGTCCAATTATTAAGAACTGAGAAGTTTTTTTAAAAAAACTAATAAAGGCTAAATTATTTTGTTTATTTTATGTTTTATACATTATCTGGCGAGAATCACCACGTGTTTCACGAGAGTAAGGTTTCCTGCCTGCGGATCAGTATAAGGGTATCTATAAGTGTTTCGTGTTTGTGGTTGTTTTAGTGAAAAATGTGTGATTATAAAGTCACTATTCTGTGCTGAAGTAATTATTCGTGCTTTCATATAAACAATTTAATAATAAAATTAGTAACTTGTTCAATTAAAATTAATTTTCGATTATCTTATAAAGGTCTTACATTTCATGTCGTGAGATTTCTTCCCTATACGCTTGTTTATGAATATTTATCCTTTATATGTGTGTACATTTTTTATTTATATTTCTTTTAATATGTGTGCTTAACAAGCCGTGTTCTTGTGCGTAATGTGATGCTTTTATTTATTGTTTATTATTAAACTGTTCATTTACTACGTTTACGTATTATTTTCAAGTTATATATTTTCTTATTGTACTTATTTGCTATGTATATTTTTTGGCTTGTCCCATTTTCTCAATAGAGGATTAATTGAATCAATAAATAAATCTTAACTGCCTTAGCCCTTCTGAAGCTTATATTTAAAAGGTACGAAGCCTTCCACCTCCGAATTTACAGGTTTCCCTCCTGATAGGTATTTACTGAACGTTAAACCCAAATATTTGCTGCTGAAACCTGCGGAAACTAGTAAAATAACTTTCAGATTTGTCGGACATGAAAACAGAGGAAGCCTCATGCTATTTTCCTGAACAGACCAATCACAGAAAATTATTCCTGGAAAGTGCCACAGGTAATAAAAGCGTATCCTGCGATTTATTCTATATAAGTTGGAATACAAATTGACCTTTTTTAAATTTTTCTAAAACGGTGATATTATTATACCCCGAGGTATAATTAATATATAGTATATTAAAAAATTTTCTCGCACATCCCATAAATAAAGCAAAAGGTGTGAATTAGGAGACTAATTATAAGACTATAGTTTTAATTGCAATTTACAATAATTTTTAAAATGATCAATTGATTATTTACCTTTCAAACCACAACACGAATGTTCTTCTACTTGATGATTTTTCATCTAATATTATACCTACGAAATATTTTTATAGCAATTACCCTTATTTAATAAGGTACTAATCTAACTTTCATGTGAATAACGGTACACTTAAAACCAATTTTAATGGTGGGTTTATTGGCATTCTGAAATATAGGTATTAAATAGTACCATACCAACGCATACCAGACCTTGCACAATGTAAGACAGTGGGACTAAATGAAAGCAAGCTACTGCAATGCGTAAAGAGGAATCTGGAATTCAAACGCGTGTACGAGAGTTGCAACTAGAGAAGCGTGTAGCTTTGTAGATACAGAAGCACGTTCTTGTTTAATTGTTTCCGACATCAAAGCGTTGAATGTCAATTTTGACGCGAACAACTGACTGAAATTGAGAGTGAGACTTGTAGTGGTGGCAAAATACAGAGATGATGGAAAAATAACTAAATAGAGCGAAAGTAAATGAGTTTCACAAAATTCAAAATCGGACAACCGACAGTTTCACAGCTTTTTATGATAATAATAATAAATAATTCAAAAAGTATAATTTTGGACCACATATCACATTTTTTAAAACCAACGATATTATATAGTTCATTATAGTCAATTGACTATTTGGCTTATCACATGTTCATGTTTTTGATATTATTTCGGTTGTTTTCGGTACGCATGTGTGCTGATTAACTTCAGTACCTAGTATTCAGCTAAAACTATATATTCTTATACATATTTACAATACACATGCTGCAAGGTTATTTCCATGGTCTATTTATACACAAATAAAATTTAACTGAAGCACAGATCGGATTAAACAAACAATTAAAATTTTCTACGGGTACATATGTAATTTTCCTGAACCGTACAACAATCCTTAAATGACTGCTAATAAATATAAAATAAGAAAAAAACATTAATGGTGCTCAAGAGTTTATATTGCAACAAGGCGATATTATTGGCTGGAAAATCTTAAAGCTACAGTCAGTACTTCGTTAAGGAAACTAAGAATGTGGTGCCGTAAAGACTTCCTGAATTATTATTAGTGTAAAAATTACATGACATGCAAAGTAATTTTCTATTTATTTCTGTCCGACGAGGTACCTAGGGAAGTCATAATTGCATATTCATTTGTATTGGCTTATAAAAATCAGCTGCACTTGTATCTTCAGTTCAACAACACAGTATATTAACAATTAAAATAGATTAAATTAATTTTAGAGGATTTACATGCATATAAAAAATGCTACTGAACTCCGTGACACATTACTTAAACATTAAGAAAATTATTTTAACTTTTTTAAAAAGCCTATTATAAATACTTGAACGACAAATTATCTGAAAATATTGATTAAGTAATCAATCATTTGAAGTGTTTAATATTGGCATTTCTGAATATTGCTTTTAGGTATAAGGACAAATAATTTTTATAATACTTCTCATAACAAAACTGGTTTGATTTGGAGTAACTTTTGAAAAGTATACATTCGAAAACGATGAATTGGAAAGAGAAGTAAAATTATCACTTGCCTTCCTTGTTCACCAGTAATTCAGATGAGGATCAATTTCGCAGCAATCATGTTTTGTTCTGTTAGAGGAATGAGAATCGGAGGGAAAAGTGTAGATCCCTTGTAATTGGCGTTCCACCGACTTAGCCATGCGGATAGAATGAAAAACCGATCTTCGATAATGCATTTCATAGCAAGAAATAGCCTTTGGTTTCCATAGTAACTAAAGAAATGGATCCCATATATTTCGCAGGCTATACAATACAAGACGAAGATGACGACTCAACAGTTTTCTGAAAATGTTAGGGAAAACTGCCTGAGGTGTTATAAAGGACTACTTTTCTTAGATTTTCGAAGATTTTAATTTAATATAAATTTATTTAATCTCTAGTAAGTAATAGTTTTATTACTATATTGTAAATAAATATACTTCTTTTCACAAGCTTAAAATGCTTATAAAACGGAAAAATTATCCTATCACAAATCTATAATTGAAAGTTCACAAAGTTACCACCATACTTTCTTTAAGCCCATATCTGCAAAATTTTAGTAGAAAATATTTTAATAAAAAATTTCCATTTACATTCTTTATCAAAATCATTCATCAGTGATAACTAAATAATAAAATTTTTAATAACGAACTTTTTAAATATTCATTTCTATAAGCACAAACTAATGTATATTTAACTTGAATTGCAAATTTTATTAACTTTCTCCACGTATATATTATAGTAACAAACAAGTATAGCCACTTACGTAAATTTTTATAATTGATGCAGTTATTAACTTTAAGTTTCAGTTTTTATTATTAATCCTACGTTCTGAAAATCAAAGCAGAAAGCATCTGGTGGAGTTGAGAGATATCGCAGGGGTTCTATAATTTGTAATATAGTGTGGTCTCCAATTTTCATGAGCTATATTAAGCAGCTATTCTAATTGGACAATTCTTTCTAAGTCGCTGTTGGAAAAAATAACGATATTTTTTTCACTGTTAGGGTTGCTAGATTTAAAGTGAAATTCTTGTAAGTATTAGAAAAGCAGAGTTTGGAAACACTTTCCGTGGGTTAAGGAATCATCCTGTTAGAGACGACGTGAATTTCCTTGGAGACTGTTCGCGACGGTGACGAACGAGACTAGAACAAATCGCACAGTCCGAGGTTCTGCAAGCGAGGCTATTAGGTGCAAGAGGCCATAAGATACATGAAAAACAAATTAATTACTGACGAAATTATTATTTTGATTTTATTGTGGCAAATAAAACCAAGGTAATATCAAGTAATATTACCCTCTCCCCCACCCCAAGATTGTCAATTCACGATTCTTGCAATTTATTTTTGCTGACCCAGTTTGTTTCGCGAATAGTGAAAGTTTATTTGATTTGTAATGTTTGCAATAAAACATTTGTGTGCTATAACTTATGTGTTAAGTTTTAAATAAATTTTGTGTGAAATTACAAAACTTTTGAGGCTAACATTTACCTATAAACATATTCTGCGGTATCCTTCCACCCAGATAAAGGCGAGATGTCTATACTGAGAAGCAGTACTGTAAAATAATCTTTAAATATTTTTGCCCTTAACAGAGGAAAAATAAAATTAATATTTATGCTTATTAAAATTTCATCTTTTCATTATTTTCATTATATATATATATGCACGTGTAGTCCTCAATATTCCTATTATAATTTGCTCTCATGGAGCTTTAATCATTTTAATATTTTTTGCTTCATTTTTATGTCGCCAGAAAAATTATTCCATTCCGTAATATTTTTTATTACAAAGCTTTTCTATTTATTTACATACTAACTTTAAAAATAAAAAGAACGACCTGGCTTCCTCATTCTTAATACTTCCTCGAGACAAAATAATAATTTGTGCACAATTCGTGATGGAAATATCTGTAATGCTCTAATACTGTGAAGCTCACTGACATCCTCAAAGTTTTTCGGTTTATATTATATGTTTTGGTTTGCATGACTTTACTTCTCTTTTTGTTGCTACCGAAGAAATTAATATTGACCTCATAATGTTCAATAAATTATCTTTATTATCAAAAGAAAATCATATGAAGCTATGATTTCCATACAACAAAATCACGAAAAGAAATCATCTTCACGCTCAGGATATGTAGAAATGCCAACGGTTTAATTATTTACTCTAAAGTGAAATTGCAAATATATTTCTCCAGTCATAGTACGTTTACCCGTCAGTAAATCTTGTGCTTTCTCTATGGCTGAGATACACTTCCCAAAATGTGTAGATGCACATTCCGATAAATCAACATCCAGCAGAATAATCGTGTTTGCATAATCTACTGGTTCCCAAGATGAGATACAATACCCTGGGGCCGCTGAAATAATTTATGGGGACTGTGTAAGGCACAGATTCTATTGGAAAATGTTTTTAAAAGCAATAGGAGGGAAAAGAAATTTTACTCGTTTTCGGTGTATGTTAATTTTATAAGCTAAATAAATAAAACCGACAGGGTAGGTTTTTGAATTAACAGTATGACTTATTCAAAAATAATATTTTTGGTTTCTAATTTGCAATAACATCAGGCGAGTAATAAAATAATATGCGACATTTATAATTCATTTTAATCTAATATTTAGTCAAGGATATTGAATACACTCTTAAATTTGTATCTATACCCTTCTGAATTTTTAATAATAAATGCCAATGTCTATGTTACATAAATATTTAATTAACCTTTAGAAGGAAAGTCTCGTTAAAAGTAATAATTTATAAATTAAATACACTTTTATAAATATTTTCCGACTACTTGAGAATTATTTTTATTTATTTCATCATTATAGTCAATATTAAATTTTAAATAATATTCAAAACATTGTCTTCTTCTACAATTGTAATCATAGTAAATGACATTTATGATGTTGGGTGAGTGACAAATCATGAAAGATTTATGCTATCCCCATTTGCAATTTATTAAACAAAAAGACTAATAGCAGCAATTTACGACGAACAATAAATTCTCTATTTCCATTTTCTTTTACATACGTTTATTAATTGCATTTACGTATGGTAAATGATTGCGTTAGAACTAAGAAACTCATGTCAATATGGAGTTCATATCATACTGAATGATTTCAACGAAATCTAAGATACTCGTTTGGAGAGATATCGATAAATAAGGTTATGTTCCAACTAAGATCGGGTATAAATTTATTGTAGTTACAATATCAATTCATCATCAAGATCCAAACGGTGATTACGTAGGAGTGCATAGAAACTTAAATATTTATAGCTTACCCGTTATTGTTTCATTCATGCCTACAGATAAAATTTTTGTAATTAATTTGGACTCTTGAAGCCTGAAATCTTAAAAATTTGACGATTAAAACTGTCGTCATTATCTATAACTGCCCTGAAATATAGTATTTTTCTTCATGAATTTTGTTATTCCTAGTATTTCCTGCATATGATTTTCTTGTACACCTGGTCTTATAAATAATAGTGCCAAAAGTATGTTTAAAATCCACAGATAACGAATTTGAGTATTAAATAAAAATTAACTTTCTTCGCATCTTCTCATTTGCATTTGGTATGGCTACAGCAGTTAAATAAATAACATGAATTAAATATTCCAACACAACTGTGCAAAGATTTACAGACTTGATATTGTGGCGGTTATACGGTGTATGTAATTTTCTAGAATACCTTATATAACCGTTTCTTGTAGAAGCAATTTGCAAAGCATAATTTTCCTCCAGTAGTTTTATTGTCCTGTTGCACGATACGTTTGCATGTTTTAATACTTGTTGCTTAGGAATGTAGCTAATAAAAATTTCCATGCAATCCTATCCGGTTTGCTTCAATTCTTCCCGAAATCGAGCAACTTTTCAGTAACAATTATTAGACTCGTCGTAGAAACGTCGTTTGAATATCAAATTAAAGTGCATAAATTATGAACAATATTTAAATAATTTTCTAAACTCACTACACATATCTTGAGGACAACGCTATGGCCTTCTCCGCAAATACCAAACATAGTTGATATAGAGAACCTAGTGGCATCGCGATCGCGATGCCTTATTTTTATTGTTTTTTCACATAAGCGTCAAGGGAATCAATGTAATTGACCAACTGTTGTTTCCCACTAAAAGGGTTGGATTTTAGTTCCATATAATTAAGGTTTGAGTGGAATTGGATCCATGGGGCTCCTCTAATCGAACAAGGCAAACGTTGCATTCGAAAGGGTTTCTCAATAAGGGCAGGTGAATGTTGAAATGGAATAAAACAAGCCTTGTACTAACAATTTTGTTTAATTTGAAAGGCCCATGTATGCCATTATGTATGGACTATAACATCGCTCAAATGTCCGCCGCGGTTTCTCACAGTGGCACAGACTCGAGTGGTCCAATTTTTAATGACTCTGCCTCGTAGATCCGGCTGACATCGATCGCTCGCCTGGATTATAGTCGATTGCGGATAACTGGCATAGACCTGCAACTTCAGGAAACCCCACAACGAAAAGTCTGCCGGGATCAAATCGCACGATCTTGCTGGACAATTCACGCCACCTCTGCGAGAGATAACCACACCCTCATATCGTTCGTGCAGAATGTCGATCTGTGTGACACTGCTGGAACCAGGTTTCCATCGGTATGCAGTTGATGGTGACGGTGATGACCTCACGAACGTCGTTTCATAAAAGTACGGACCATTCACTCCGCCGGCCCAAAATTTCCACCCAACAGTAACTTTTTGTGGATGCAGTGCCATCTGATGAACCTCGTGTCGTTTGGCGTCATCCAATATATACGGAAATTGTGCTTGTTATCAGCCACTCATCCAAAAATGCTCCTCGACTCTAAAGAGGATTTTTCAATCCCAGTTAGCGAATAAATGGCGTTTTTTATGGTCATTAACTTTGAGTTCCTGGGTCATTTGTATGTTTTACGGGTATAGTTGCAGGTCTCAACTCAAAATTCGCGATGTGGAAGTCTGCGAAAGGCCGAGCCGAGGAATTGACTGTCTCAGTTTCTCCTGCACACTTTCACGGACCGCGGCGATGTTCTGGAGTTCTTTGACGTACTTTTGTTGGCTGATTGTTTACGGACCCGGTTGTCTCGAATTTGGCCACAAAACGTCGGAAACTCGACTTTGAACGACCTCCGCGGTCTGTCGTAAAATGAACGCAACACGCGCATCTCATTATCTAACGAACACTGATTTTGACAATTGATTTTTATCATCTGGACGTGCTACTTATCGTGCTATTGTGATTGGCATCAGTGACTGAATAATAAATAACAGATTTGACAGACGCCACCAAAACAAAATGGCTGCCACAAGACCAACATCGACCCGCTCCAATTGAAAAACCCTATACAAGCATTCTACATAATATCATGTCTCATCTTCCAGATGTTAAAATTTATTTTATTGAAGCATTTAATCATTTATTGTTTTAAGACTCATTGCTATAAATTAATTCTTTCCAATACTCTAGGCTTCACAAATAGGTTTTTGAAAGATTGGACTAGTTAAAAATGAGGAATGCTTGCAGTGTGAACAGATTTTATTGTGTCGATTTCCGCAGCCGCATTTGTTGGTTAATGACGTTGCGTAGAATCCGAAATTAATTTAGCAATTAATTTGAAATTCAGTTTCCCAGAGACCGATTAAAACATATTCAAAAATAATTACACAATTTTCCTACACATTACTTGACAGCTATAAAGCTTATCGATTATGAAGTTTGAAGTGTAGTAGGTTATTGGGTTTCATCAGTTGGAGTGGGGGAGTTAAAGTCGTTACCGGTGCAAATTTTGATTGTGTTTTACTGTTATTACAATGCAATTAGTGACCATTAGAGCGGTTCGGTAATTGATCCAATTCGGGACTGCGACGAGTCCCCGAGGACAGGAGAGGAACCGAAGCGGACACAGTGACAGGAAACTGATGTAGTTAAGTAGAATTCAAAAAATTCGTTTCATTTGAGGCGCGCAAGATAATTGGGCTGGTGACGTGAAAAAATTATCTTATGTACTGTAAATAAAAATTCAAAAACGAATAAAATCTGTACAATTACATCCAGAATTTAATGTATTTGTTATAAGAGGTACCGTGTATATTTTTAAATCCCTACAATAGCTATATTCCTGAAGTCATTTTGTTAATTATTACATTATATATGATACAATAATGTAACATAGAGTAAGTAGTTTTTATTTAAAATCTTTACTGTAATTTTATTTATTTAAGCTGTACAATTATTGTCTAGGGGAAATTAATTTTGCTTTACATTATGAAGAATTTATTAAGTTACATTTAAACAAATTAAGTTTATTAATCGGAATTACAATAAATACAAAATTTAGGGTCCATTAAAATTACCACAGCTAACTCAAATTGCATTTAGAAAGTCGACCTATCTAAGTATTATTTTTGTGAGGTTTCCGGGTAGAAGGAAATCAGCCATATGCACTTGCATCTGCCCTCGGGTCTCTGTTTTTGGACGGCTGCTTCCTCTGTTGACTTCAGCTTGGTTACTTGGGGCTGGCTTCGAGGGACTCCAGCAAATTGCGGGTAACCGCGGAATAACTATGACTTAGGGACATTGCCCACTGATTATGGCTTGCCGTGTTCGGTGGTCATGTCCCGAAGTCAGGCTGCTTCTATGCTTAGTAGCTATCATTTATACCTATACTGAATCAATGGGGTTTGTCCTAAGGGCTAATTTGAACGACCTGCTGAGATAAATATCCATTAATCCTCAAAACTGAGAATTTAACATACTTTTGGGTCTCAAACGCCGCCAGCTTGGAACTGATAGCATGTTTTTGCCGGTTGAACGACGCCAGTTCATTTTCTCATCCTGTGTATCGTCACTGATCAAATAAAATGGCAATTACCACCTGAATTCATTACAGTGCCCACGTCTACTATAAACAGTTATTTATGACCGCTGTGAGATAGAATTAAATAGAGATTATATTATTAAATTCTGATTAATGTCCATGAAATGTATACTATTACGTCTATTTATTTTCTTGATACAATGCTTTTTTTTCGATGAAATTGCGTTTGCGGCGTAGGCAAAGAAGAAGTCTGTGCTTGTGACGTCGTTTTAGAATGAGAGAGGATGGTGACTTCGCGATCGCTATGCTTGATTCATAATTTTGCTAATTTAAATTATTAGCGTTACGATTTGTGTCAAGCACTGTGACCCTTTCATGTAGTAATATCTCAGTGTCCGGCGTTTCCCGGGTACTTATTTGAATTAATCAAGTACAGAACTTAGTCGACACTAACCTCTTGGCAAGGCAGTATTTAACCGGCATCGAGAGATATCCCGACGGAATTGGTACTTCATCATAATCAGTATGATGACTCTCAGTACTTTATTCGAGTCAAGTAATATTTTGGTACATTAAATAAACATGCTACCTAAAAAAAGTGTCTAAAACATCCAGGTGCATTAGGAGAGAGAAAATATCCTGGTTATTTAATGGAGTTAATAATTCTCTCTAAAAGTGTGAAGAATACACGTGGCGAGAAGTTCACCAGGTACCTATAGGAAGTAAAGAGTTCTCCCTTTATTTAATTCTCTCAATAATGCCACGACAATTGTAAGCCGTCCAATAAAAATGATTCAGCGTCCGGCTAAATTTAAAATACCGTTCCTGCAGAAGTTTTAAAGCAAAGAACAAAATTGAAAACAAATATAAAGTAAATAAATTTATTGACTCTTCAATATAAAAAAATTAATTACGTATAATGCATTGCATTGATTTTTTGAATTATTTGAAATTATCACTTAAAATTAATTCATCGGACTTTACACTTCTTCAACCAATTTATAAAATTATAATGAAAATATTTTCGAATTTAGCACAGTAATTTAAAAAAATTGAAAAACCCTGACAATCTAAATTAATTTTTAAACTTTAAAATTATAAATACTCAAAAATTTTCACTTAAATTGTTTCTTCAGTCTTTTTATTTGACAACAAATATATTTAATTAAAATGATTATTCATCCCAAAGTTTTGCCCAGTGTATATTCCGGATAAACAGTTCTTGGATTTCCACCCGGGTCAAATGAAGCTTAGCCCACGAAGTTTGGATGGCGTTCTCTGCCACCGTTCTCAAGTATTTCACTTGAGAACGATGGCAGATTACGCCTTCAAAACGTCGTCGCTTAAGCTTCATTTGAACCGGGTGGAAACCCAAGAACCGAATGATTTTTATCACATTTCGATATTTCCTAGAGTTCGTATTGCAGAATGTACTTGGAAAAAGTTGGAGCTTGAAATGTGCAGCGGTTCCGTAAAATGTGTAACGTTAAAAAAGACGGTTATAAATATATATATATATATATATATATATATATATAATACCACGGGTGTGCTAGATTAATCTCAGCCCCTCCACTCCCCCTCCACCCTTCTCCCGCCAGCGCATTCTCGAATTTTTCAAATATTTATACCAAGTCTCGTTGCAATTAATTTGTATAAAGAATACACAAATGTATATAGAGGAACATCGAATATTATGGAATATTCGGGAAATATGGAATACGAGTATTATAAGTATTGGCTATCGTTCAGCAGCATGGAATGTAGAATGAATTCTTATTTGGTTTCTAAATATTTCAGGAGGTAAATGCTCAATTCTGTTTATTCGTTATTAGAAGTGATAATTTTACATTGAAACGACTTACCATGAGATAGTTATTTTATGTTCTGATTAATCCGAATAGAAATTAAATTTTATCCAAGTATGACGAATTGGATTGTATAGAATACCGCTATTTAATAGCATCCGACATCTAATCGTACTACTTCATACACTCAGACCACACATAATAACCACTTAATATACTTTACTTGAGGAAAATACAACAAAAAATTACAGTAATTTATTTATCTTCAAATTTTAGTTATTTTTTTGCTATATTTATTTCCTTTCTTGATTTTCTAATTTTAACAGACTATCTATAATACAACCCCCCCTTTCCGCAAATTAATTTTTTATAAAGTCTTGTGTTTTTACATGAGTAGAAATTTCGTAAATTATTTTTGTCTACAAACAACTAATCGCAGATAATTGAAGCCTGAAATTCGGAATAGGATTTTAAACGATATCGGGATATTTTACTGACTAAAATGTGAATGTTATACCATAATACAGGAAGTTTCTTTACATAGGAATATACGTTGAAACAAAACTGTAACATATTTTATTATGTAGATTAGCTGACAGTCGATTCTACTGCTACCCTCGCCAATCAACTATTTTGCTGTGTACAATTACAATATTCTTAATATTGCATTGCAACTTTACATTATCTTTTTAAATGTGTTCTCAGTCCCATTTTGTTTCGCCGATAATTTTTCTAAATGTTTTACTCTTGCATCCCCGTGCACTCTGACTTGGGATAAATTTTTTGTATGTATGAAACGTGCGGAATTTTGTTTCATTGGCAAATGCACTTTTTAAAATTTTCATTTTTGATCAATGTAACGACAGGATTGTACTTGGCCTGAGCACTCGAAATCTTGTCATTTATGTCTGCACTCGACTGATTGAATGCAATCCGCGTTGATTGCTTCGGCCGCAGGAAACGCAGAACACGCAGCAATCATTACGTTCTCTGCGTTCGATTGGAAATCTTGCTTATTACACACCTGAGGCGCCCTCTCCCTATTACATTAGCCAGCTCCTACCACTCTGTGCTGTACTATGTGCTTAATGTAGAGGAGCCAATTTGCTTAATGAACGGTCTTATAATGTAACTACAGCAGCTGAATGGATGTATCGCTGTGTTTGCGGCTACGTAGACTGCTTTGTACTATTGACTGCCTCCTTAATTACCAATATCAACTAAAGTCTTTCATGTTACTAATGTATCTACAAAACATCTAATTACGATATTAAGTTAACACTGTTTATAAAGGAACTACTGATATTAATATATATTTTTAAATCGTGATATAGTAAGAAATATTTATCATGGATGTAGCATAAAACAGGAGGTTGTTGAATGCAATGAAATGGCATTACAACTGTGTTTATAACACGTCCGGATGGTTGTAAAAATTAATTTATCGGTCACAGTGACCATGACGGCACAAACATCCAAGCTCATGGCAGGTTACGAACACGAGGGATCTCTGAGATGTGAGGTGAGGCGGTGACGCTAGCCACTAGAGGCCAGCACCTTCAGTATTGCAGATATATATATATATATTAATAATTATTGAAATATATATCAATAAAAAGAAAATAGGTAATAACATGAACAAGACCATACTTTGATATTTTAAGTTCCTATTCATCTAACTTTTGGATTAGTTCCTTATTGATTAGTATTTTAAACGTATTTCTTCGTTTGTAGTACTTTAACGTACAAAACAATTGCCTTTTAAAAACAGCAATGTTTCATCTCCATGTATATAGCCATAAGTTAAGAAATAAATGTAGGAACATCATAACATGACGAGTTTTACACTTGTTAATGGTTATTTTATTAAATGCTAAAATATTTAGTAAAGGTTCTTATGATGCATGTCTCTAAAATAGGAACAGGTGTATCTATGGGAAAGTAGTGTTCTTATTTAGACGCTTGCAATTTTGAAACTATTGTTATAGGAAATAAAAAGGGGTTAAAATTTATGTTATGTTATGATGGATTTAGTTTTGTAAACGATTTTCGCTTCAAATTTATATTAACTTTGCGCTTGCTAATGTTGTTAATTAAGGTAGGTATCGCTTGTTTCCAAATCTAAAATACACACAAGTATTATCTACAAATTGTGAATAATCTCCTTTAATAATAAACATTTACTGCTTGTATGAAATATTTTGTATCCAGGACTAAGTATTATTCATCAATATAACTGTTTGAGAGAGCAAAAAAGACTGAGCGCATATGAAGCGAAGCGTGAATTTCCAACTAAGCCCTGTTATTTGACCTTTTATTGCGTTGTTTTTCACGCAACATGCCGGCGTCGCCCGTTCAATTGTGCCATTTAGTCGCGATACGGGAACACTGCAATATAAACACGCCTCCTAACTCATTCGAAATGGTCTGTGTGAAAGAAGTTTCACAATCCTGAAAAGAAATTCCTACATCAATTAAATAACAGCTACGTTAAATGAGCTGTCAACCACACTTCACCATATTTTCTGCAGGAAAATCGGTTTCGTTTTAAATTTGTATATGAGTAACGAGAACCTATTTCATAGCGACAACTTACAAATTTATTCAAACGCAGATCAAAGAGCCCTATTAGCCAATAACTGGCAAACGTAGATGGCTGGACACAGAAAAATCGAGGGTCATTGAGCGACGTTAATGTGCAACTATTAATTGGAAATTCCCTTTGGTGTCACAAATACAACTCTTTAACATAACAGTAGGATTTATTAAGTACTTCCGATTTTTCGGTAAATAGCCTCATTGAATTCAGAAAACAGAACAGAAATATTTTCTATTGAATTGGATTACATTCTTAGGTAACAGTCGGAATACGTTTTAGATTGCAAATCATTAATGCGTGTACTACTCTCTCTGGTTTTTTTAATCACAGTTCTCAAATGCCGAGACACCTTCACCTATTTTAGGAGGTATATGACGTGGGGTCGAAGACCTTGGGTTTATGGCAAGAGTTGTCCGCTGATCCCATTGGATCAGTCGGCCAACTGCCTCCTGAAACTGTTGGAGATATGGAGACGGAAATGCTGCGCCCCCACAGCAAACTCGTCTCCCGTCATTCGGAAGGGCTTGAGAATAGTATCCAATGCTCGAACTACCTGATGCAGGTTTTCTAGGGTTTTCCCTGCATCTCTTTAGGTGAAACACCTGGTAGGATCCTTAAACCATTGCTCCAGGGCCTTCGTCAACCCTTGGCTACCTTGCTCAACGTTTCGCATCCCCCCTTTTCAATTCCCTTCATATGCTATTAAAGGGGAGTTGCCTGTTTCAGGATCACCCTCTTGTAGCCTGTTAACCCAAAAAAGGTGATGTGTTATCCAATAGCACACGCCTGGTTCTTTTCGATCACAAATAATTATATTTAAAGAGAAAACTTTCCAATATGTTGGTGTTACAAATGCGTCAGTTTGATAGTATTCAGGGACCATAAGATGCATTTAGAAAGAATTAACTTTTGGTATTGTAGGTAAAATTTAGTTACAAAATAATGACTTTTTAAAAAACTTTATATTAATATTACACTATATGTTAATTGATATCAATTCAATAAATTTTATACTAATTGTTTTTTATTTTCTGCCGATCTTATAATTTTAAAATATATGAATATATGTATTAATGACTTTATTTACCTACAAAACAGTTTGAATGACATATTTGAAACGTTTTTGGGAAAAATTATGAAGTTCAATATATTTCATTTACTAAGGCAAGAAACGAAAAGTCATTTTACTTATTATATAGATGTAAATCGTTTATAAAACACAATTTTTTAATGGAGTTGGGTATACATTTTGAATAAATTATGAACTTTGAACTTCAGTTCAAGATTTCGGTACATAATAGAAGTTGGTGTTACTTTTTTCAGAAAGTTTAAATTGGAAAGGTTTTATAAATATATATATATAAAATAATAATTTGGTTTTCCAAATAAAAAATGTATAATTAAATTACAGTCTCGTACAACACTACTACCTCTGAATAGTCTTATATAAATTAATGTTAAAGCCATTTATTCAAGAATATAAAATTTATTATTACGAATATATGTTTTATTGTGTTTAGATTATACATAGGAAAACTAACAAACAATTTTATGTTGAAAATTTGTATAGTTGTATAATTACACAGGCAAATTTGATAAAAATCAGGAGTGTTCTTGAATATTTTTATGTATGAAAATTTTATGAGATGGATTTTAAAAGTTTAGATAATTTTTTGTGATGATTATTAATTCGCCAAAAAAGTTCTAATTAAATATTTTCGGAAATTATAAATTATTTTTCTTGTTATAAATGGTGACTGATGAAATCATTATAATACGAATAACAAAATTAAAGACAAAATTTTACATAAGAACAACTTTATTGAAAATATGTAAAAATGTTAACGAATAAAGTTAAAGAATATGTATTGTTTATTAAAGAATTTTTATTATGTGAGGTGAAAATGTTAACTGTCCGGCTGCAGTCATAATTTGCATGTGCGAGTGTACGCCGTGTGTTTGTGAATGTCGACAAGGTCCTTAGAGCCGGGGAAGTGGCAGATTTTGTTTCATCTCGTGTCACTTGAGCTGGAGGGGAGAGCAGGGTAGCTGGGGACTGCGCCTAATCCAGTGAAACGATTTGATTTACGGTGACAGACTGTTTATGGAGGTAGCAGGTCTCTACCCTCGTCCCAAGAGTAACATGCATCCCCACGCTTATCAGGCGCCGTAAATACAGCGTCGCACTGCGTAATCACACCTTGTTATGGGCTAAACTGCGCACAAGTGCGACTACTGATATGTTTGATACGAGTCATTCAACACCGGTAGTTCTCATAGTTCCCATGCTAATAACAAAACTTATTTCATTATATCACCCTTACAAGTTATATATAATTATGAACTAATTGACATATGGATAACTCACATTTATTTCTATTCGATTTTAACACTGTCTAATAAATTTTTAACCACACAGTACTCCACTAATGTGTAATGAGATAATTCTCTGCCCTCTATCAATTTAACGTATATATATTTTCATCTCCATCGGTACGACTCTATCTCATCTAGTACCTTTTCTTCTGTTCAGGTTTTCCTAATTCATAATTTTGTTTCTTTTCTTAACTTAGGTCCTGTTCACCGGATTATAGTCATTCTATTTCACGATTTCCAATAAATTCACCCTTACTTGCAGGTCAAATGTAATTTTGGAGGGTCATTGACCCGGGAGCGGTTCACGGCCACTAAAAGCAGCGGACAGAGCAGACCGTAAAGTTTAACTTGAACACCCTCTGGTAGTGGGAGTAATTTTTGTGAAGGGGGAAACAGGTGTGATTTGGCAGTTGGTTGTGAATGGCGAGAGGAGAGAGATGTAAGTAGGGATACTGCTGTGTTTGGAGCAATGATTTCTATCTTTTCTGAAACAGTCCTCAATAAAAGTCGTCATAATCATCAAAACATCTGGTTTCCAGTGATTTTTTTTTAAAAAAAGTAAAATAATGCCCCTGTCGGCAGTTCTATTTCCTGCCAAAAGTTGAATATATTATCTCTGAAAGGTCCCTAGATATAATAGAGTTTTAAATAATTATATTATATCTAACATTGGAAAGATTATAAAATAAATTCAATAGACAGTAAATCAAACAACATTTATTTCATAAGTTACTTATTTCCTTTTTTTATACTTGAAAACAAATCACAACATTTTTGGACTTTTTAAGATTATAATGAGTTATAATATAAAAAAATTAATAATTGATCCTAATGTTATATTTCAAAAATATATTAATTAAAATTTAAGTATTAATATGCTAGTTGCAAAATAATAATCTGAACCTGCAATGAGATTCAGTGCGTGTCAAGATAAAAAATATATACAACGATGCTACATGGAAGAACAAAACAGTTACATATTGGAAAAAAATTAGAGAACTAATGATTCATGTAAAAGGCATTTATTGAGCTGTAAGTACCATATATATTGATGTCATTCTTAATATTATTTCCTGCATTAATTACTCTAATGCATAACATTATACCGTTTTTTCTTGTAGCAAAATCTGAACCTTTAAACTCAGGTTATATTTTGCTTCTTGTTAGGAAATTTTTCTAGTCTGTGTTATACTTGTCATGGTTACAAAATTCCTTAACGGAGTGAGGCTTATTATTTACAAAATATTTTATAATTTTTGTAATTAGAGCAAATTGTTCCTTGCACGGCATTATATCTCGAGATGGGTGGATGTGATATTGTGCGTCGTCCTCACAAATATAAACAGAAATCCAATCAGACAGCGACTCTCTGGAGGTTCTACTGGCCCTGTTCTCAGAACAATGGAATTGGTAAACAGTTATAGCAACTACCTCAAAATAAGCTTCAACAACATTATTACCTACTGGCAAACGAAGTAATTAATGAGAAATTTCTTCATTAATAATATCCAAAAGGTATAAATTTTACAAAGTGACATACATTGTAATTTCTGATCATATTTCAAGTAAACATCTTCAAATTTATGAAAACAGTCAGTACAGTATTAAAGTATAATCATTAATTTAATAAGTAAAAATTATAATTCCAACGAACTACTTTTATATTCTCCTTACTTACTTACTTACTTCCTTCACCGTTCTTACAGTCGGGAAATAGATGATTATAAATTGCAAAAATCTGAAATACTTATGTACATATGATCAAAGAATGACAATGTCACAAAATAAGAATTAATTTCTAACCATAGGGGAGTTTCTAGTCGTGACCGAATGTGTAATGAGCTATTGAACTACCGACAACAACAAATGAAATGTAGAAAACTTTTTAATCCACTAACTTCAAATTAGTTCTTCCTGTTTCATCTGGATCATATTAATTTCCTAGACGTATTTTATTGCTATATTTCAATTTTTACGCAGTTTTAACGAATATCTTTGAAAAATTAGATTTAGTATAGTGACAAATTTTTTTTAACAATACCGTATGTGAGAAACCGCATGCGTTTTATCGTTCGTAAATATTAATTCAATTACATGATAGAATAAATGTATAAATGCTCTATTCTTCAGTATTCACTAAAACCTCGACGAAAATAGCTTAATTCAAAGAATAAAATGATCAAAATAATGTTAATATGCCACAAAATTATAGTGTAATTAAATTTGTAATAAATTAAAGGTACTACATTATATCTGACATTTTAATGATTCCAAAATAAAGTAGCCAACATGCCATTCTCTAAAACAACTCACAATATAGGCATAATTTTGGGAATATTTCAGGTGATAAATTCAAAAATGTCGTAAAAATTTTAATTAAATAATTTTACGATTAAATTTCTTCTTTGAAGTTAATTTTTTTATCTTATTCTTTAACATGTCAAAATTATAAAATTGGTTTATTATAATAAGGACTGCTGTCGTCGACTGTAGAATTATCGGCTATATAAAGTGTTAAAAAAACTATTTGATCATAAAATAACTACCGTAAGAATAAATTTATTTCACTTAAAAAAACATTGTATCTCGTAATTGAGGGAAGTTATTTTCGGAGATGAAAACTTCATAGTAGGTACTTGATATAAAATGCCAAAATTATTGTTAATATTTTCATTAGTTATGGGGCATTCCGTTGTACAAACAGGAAATTGTGAAGAAGTAAGCCATCAGTCTCCGGAGAGGCAAGCGCCATAGAGGGGGTTTTAATGCGATTCGGAGCACACACCGGCCTCTCTTTTATCTTGACCGCCACGAAAAGACGGGGGGTGTTTGCGGGGGCGTAATTTGTCAGGAAAGATAAGGGTGAGACGTAGCATGTCAGGTAGCGTGTATGCGCTACGTTATCTCTCCCAACTCTGTAATGGCAGCCACCCATGCTAGGAATTAGCAAAACCTCGCTTCTCCGACAAAAGCAAACACCACTGGATGATCGTCTCAGTAAAACACAGGGCAGATGCTCCATATAGCTGTATTAATTCTTCATTATTATAATTGCAGTGTATTCTTGGCTGGTAAGAAACAATTTCTTGGGTCTACCACAATGGCGAGTTTATTTTTCAACCGAGTATTTTTAATCCTTACGTTCATGACAGTGAACATTATTTAAATTATATTTAACGACCGTAATGGAACGAGTTTAATATAGTTATTCTGGAAGTTATGAATTACTTTCGGTACAGTGTCGTATTTGTCAAGATGAAGATAAATTTTTTCCGTTGTGTTTAGTAGGTCGACGGAATCGTTTCTCTTGCTCGTGAAGTATACTTGACGTCCTGCTAAGAATAACTGTCATTCAACAATGTCATAAATGATTTCATCAGCCTCTTTGTCAGTATTTTTAAAATTTAAATATTATAACGTTTGTTTCTCATTTGAGACTCCTTCAGGTACTAAATTAATTTACAAATTGATTACATTGGGTGATATGCTATGAAAATTTTAAAAAATAAAATACATGGTTTTACACTTTTAAAATTTAGCTGTGCAATGGAACTTCACTCCATGACTCCTTCAGCCAAATGCAAACTAGTGCCGCAAATCCAGCCTAGGACTGAAGTTCCGTTACAAATTAAAACCAACACTGGACTATAACAGTAATGAATCATAAATACAATTTAAGTTATTGGTGTCACTTTTTACGTTAATACAACGTGGAGAATTTCTTTCATTATTCTCGAGAGCCAATGAACCATTCTGAAGTTCCGGATGAAGAACAAAATTATTTCTAAAATGAGAGACGAAACGTCGTAATATTTAATATTTTAATTATAAAAGTACTGACAGAGGTTTATTAAATAATTTATTATATGTTTAATTGTCATATCAATTAGATTTTATTTGAAGGAGCATTCAAATAAAAAAATAAAGTCGTTAATTAATACCTGTCACACAGCTTGTTTTATTCCATTTCAACAAGCACCCGACATACTGCGCTGCTGTACGGCAGGCAAGTCTAACTCAAAGTCTGCCGGGGCCATATTGGCACTTTTGAGTAATAACAATGAGGACAATATTTTAGATACTTCAGTATAGAAATATGTAATGGTTTTGTCACAGTCGAAAAAGTAAAATAATGAAGTACAATTATATTCACATGGAAATAACTTAAACGGATATACAGATTTGTATTCAAAAGGAACTAATACATTGAACATAAGGAGTAATAGTTCAAAATGGACGTTATACTTTCTTCAATTAAAATCCTTCAATATTCAGATTTTTTCCGTTAGGCAAAATAACTGGTTCACACGTACTATCACTCTACAATACAAAACATTTCATTATCTAGTGCCAAGTTTTAAGAGACACCCAAACATATTTAACCATCTAATATTTCCATGTTGAAATAATCAATTAAAACTCCAATTTATAATGCGTTACTCAAACGAGAAAATTTAATTAGTGCAAATAGGAAGTTCTGCGAATCAGGATTTGCAGTGATTGTTTATCCTTCTGATCTACGCAGGTTGCAGTCGCTTGTTTGACATGTCAGTTTTACAACATTCAGAGAACCAGGGTTTTTCAAGATCATTGGGAATGATTTCGTTTGTTATGTACCATGATGTCTCTGTCATCCATCTCAGTAGATTTCTTTGAAGAATAAAGTTTTACTCCAGAATTTCCATAGTTAAAATTAGTCTTTTATTCTATAAACTTTCTAGAGGGACAAATGGAATATTCTTCCTAGAAGCCAATACAATGTCTCATATGACGTGATTAAACAAACTTTCAGTAAGAGTTATATCTTTAGAAAAATGGGCAGAGAAATACCAGCTGTTCTTATGGCTGTGACCAGTTTCAAGAAATTTCAGTCGTGGCCTGGACACTTATCACACATGTAATGGCTTTAGTAGCAAAACCAAATCCATGAATAATAGCAAGGAAGATCAGAACATATCACTTGTATTTTTAGTCCGAAAGACACATGTCCTTTTTCATAGAAAGAAAAGAAAATAGTCAAAGTGCCAGCCATCGCTAGCTATACATTTCTTGTATCAAAAATCCTTCTCAAGCCATTTTCGGACGTCTTTGCAAGAATCGAAGTGCTTCTCGGTGCACATGGGCTCATCGACAAAAATAGGTGGTAGATGAAAGGGGTTAATAATTAATATGGACTAGCACTACCTGTTGACTGTCTCCAAGTAGTTTCGGACCATTGGTTTGATGATGAAGGAAAACCAGTTTGTCATAACTTTGCTGATAATCTGGCCTTTTTCACACAGAGCACAGTGCAATTTGATCAGTTGGTAGCAGGGGTGGGCTTTGCCAGTTTCTCCAGGTTTCAAGGACATCCTGCGCCTCTTCCGTCCAAAGCGATAAGGTCTTGCTGACGAGGTTTATGGTTGGCCGGGATCGACCCACGACCTCTTGCGTTCAGGATTCCAGCGCCAGTCACAATCCGTTGCAGAAATGAATTTCTTTCTTGTATGGCGACACATATTTAGTATGTTTTGTCGCCGCTCCAAGTGCCTATCGTTCGATTCATGCGGGATCCAATTTCCGATGCTTTTAAACTTTTCCGCGTCACGTAGGTGCATGGAAATGGCTGACTGAGTAATATCCAATTACTCTGAAAGCATTTTCTTGCGATTGGGTATCGCCCTTGTCCTAAAGAACCTGCAATTGATCTGGGCTGATTTAACTGCTTCTTGTCGTTCATGTCAAAACTGCCGCCTTTGAATATACGAAACAAATCTCTGCACGTTGTTTATGCAATGCAGCAGCCGACTGTTTCGAACATTCGAAGCAGTGAAGCAGAGCTGCTCGTTTATGCTCTTCTTTGGCAAACAGGAAACATTGAATATGCTGATGACGGGAACTGACTGCTGTTGATAAAAGACAATGGCCTGGCCATAGTAACACCAACTATGAGCAAACAGCGGATTGCAGCTTATACACGTGGTAGTGTCGTTAACATATCGTTGCCGTACTCCAGGTCGCATTTTATCTATTTTATACTACGATTGTACTAAGGACGTTTTAGAAACTTGCAATATATTGTGACGATGTAAATCATATATTTCCTACGTCCTGAGAGTTTCAGTCCGCGATTGGGAAATAATTGTGTTTGAGGAGCTACGCAATTACACTTTATTAATCTTGTTGGAGGCACGAGTGCACGTAAGCATAATAACCAGTGCTGCAGACTGTGATGTATAGGGAATCAAACAACAAATATTTCACTGGAGGACATCGCCATGACATTCAACGATAAATCTCCAGCGAAATCCAGTAAAGAGCTTTATTAATCTTGGTGGAGAAACCAGGTCATTACCGTTCCCTACCTGTTTCACAATTTTCTATTTTTTGTGGTTTTCATTTCATCAATTATATAATTTTAATAGATACAATCACCACTATTCCAAAGTACCCAGAACCTTAAGTGAAAGCTGAAGTAAAATAGTGATAATTACAGTAATTAAAAAATTATTCAATTATTATTTGGGTAATTATGACACAAAATTCAAAATAAATCAATTATAAATGGACATGTCTTGTTAGTTAAACTGTTTTACAAATTGTTTCAATATCATAGTATATATGAATGCATTTTCCTATCGAAAGCTAAGGACGTTAGCCGGCCAAATGATCTTTAAAGGAATTGTATATTCAGATTTTTAACCTTAGCAGTAAAGCATCGAAAGGTCACTAACTGGCCTTTCTCTTTCTCCGCCTTTCTAAAAGTTTCCTTTGTTTAGAGGAAGTTCGCAGATTAAAATGGCGGAATGGAAGGGCTACTGAGAACGGAAGAGCTTCTCCCCTCACTCAGGTTCTTTTCCCTACGCGATCAATGTGAAAGACTTGAACGCAGTCGAGAGATGGAATGCAACAATCTCCTTCGCCTAAGCAATGGACCCATTACAAAGACGGGAGCAATAAATTTATTTTTAACTGATTTTATATACCATTTTCAGATCACATCTCATGAAGAATCGGAATACTCCGTCTCACAGAAACTATCAAGAATGAATTTGTATTATAATAGTCCATATTCTAATATGTCGTGTAGTATATCAAACGACAATCCTCATAAGTGGCCTATCGCACAAATTCCCCTTCATACGTGGAAATTTAAGTAATAAATTTTTGCGATATCAGCATCAGGAGCATTAATTTGAAAAGTCTTCTTCATTTATCCAATTCTGGAGATAAACTGCAAGTAGAAAGCAACCTCCAGGGAATCATGGGAGTGTACACGTGGGAAGAAGAAAAAATAGGCATCCAAAAGCTTCCATTTGCAAAGATTTGCATTTAAATTCTGGAAGGGCTTAAGCAACGCAATTAAAACTTTTCACAAAATTTCGTATAAATATTCTCATTTTTCTCGGATTCTCAGGCTCAGTTAGCTGTTGTGCTTTCATAAGGATTAATTGCTCCCACGAAGAGTTTCTGTATGCAAATAAAGTTAATATAAAACTGGTGGCTAAAAGTACTTTCGGTGGGCGTTTGTGATGATACATTCCCCTCTACTAACAATTACTCTATTAGAAACTAGACACACTGGATTAGAAAAGTTAAACGTTAATCCATGTTTATTTTAAGGAACAAATCAAAGTCAGAAAGCTAAGGTGACAGAATCCATTCCAATGAGGTAATTTTTTCGAAAACATTACTTTGGTATATTATACCAGAATTACAGTTTAAAGTTATGAAAACCCATTACTCAAGGATAAATATGTATATTTACATGATATAATGGTAGATTCACTGCTGGTTATTTTACCTTGAACGATGGTGTGTAAATGATTTAAATAATTTTCTTGCGATTTTTACATTAATTTAATAAATGAAATTAAACTGTCGCAGTGACGTGATATTGAAACAGTTTCTGTCTTTAGAGTCGTAGAAGAGTTTCTAATTTCATTTGTTCAGCTAACGTTTTTTATACAAGTGTCCAGGGTTCTGTTCTCTCAGTCCGAATTTATATGCGTGACTAGCGACACATAAATTTTCATCATAAGCGGTTATAACATTTGCGCATTTTAAATAGTTCCTTATTGATGATGGACCTCAGAGAAGAGATCTAGAAGAGAGTTACATCATTGGAAACTCGAGAAAGTGACATAGCAAGAAGGCAGTATAATTTCCTTATACAGGAGAATAAAGAACATTCGATGTTGAAGTAATTGATGAATGAGTAATAAATACAGAAAATTTAAGTAAATTAGTATCGATGAGAGAACTGCTGCAAAACACTCTGATATATTTTCCTGTGAATTAATTCTGTTCCGTTTACCTCCTTTTCTTATTGGATAAATCCATGATATCTCTGTTGGACTTGTTGGACCGTTCAATTCTATAGTGTGTTTTGATAAAAAATAAATAAAACAAGATTGTAACTAATTATTACACTATATTACTATCAAATATTAATAAATTACTTTGGCAGGCATTATAATGTCATTCTTTCTCTAACTGGGTTTTCATAGATTGGTAGAATAAATTATTGACATATTGGGTAAAATGTAAAATAAACTAGCCATTACTGTTCCCAGAAGTTCACTAAACCTCAGATTAACCTTGGGGGAAGGGCGGCGGCTTTCTAGATGATCCTTCATTCTCGTCCTTGGCTGGTACGGGCATCCACAAACTAACTGCTGGCTGGAGGTGGCATCCTGCAAGTCTTCTAGGTTCAGCACATCTACCATGCACAACAAAGGCTTCGACTGACACTCTCAAAATGTCAAAATGAATACTTTCGAATTCTGGGGCCTGAAAGACTGTCTCCTAATCCTGGGGTCAGAATGAACAACTCTGCCTTTAGTTTGCAATTTGGTCAGCTGCTACCATCCCTTATATAATCATCCTCTGCCAATCAAATTGCAGGCAGTTTTTCTGTACCCTCCTATTTTTCTCAGGGGAAAATAAATTTGCGAGTTGGAGTTTTCCTCGGTGAGACATATATATATATATATATATGTTAGAGTCACATCCTTTGCCTATTGTTGCCGGATTATACCTATCTAGCCAACGCGGTCAAATTAATTTGACGGAACCTAGTGACCCCACTCCAAGGTGGAACTTCTCTTTATTTATGAATTTCCCCAATTTACTATTTGTTGAATTTTGAACCTTTACAATTCTGTTTCTCATCATTCACGGAAAAAATGAATGTTTCCTATTTTTTTACAGTTTCGAAAATTTTGAGGGTCTTTATACACGTTAAAGGTTCACCTTTGTGCATATTTTAAAAGTTAATATTTTACATTTATATATATATATATATATTCAATGTTATCAATTATTAATATTTTAATGCTTTTAAAGCCACGCATTTTCTGTCTTTATCCTTACAATTAGGATTTAATTACATGGCGCTCGACGCCCGATACGATTGTCTTGACCTAATACACATATGGGGTTTGCATCTACCTGAAATTTTCTAAATTTTGCTTTGTAAAAAGTAATAATACATTTTAAACTGTAACAGATCAATTCTCATCTTTACATTCTATGTATCATTACGCTTATTATAATGCGTTCAAAATAAATGCATAGTTTTTATATTCGACTTACTATATAAATTACGTAATTTGATAGCTGTTCCGGGAGATCCATCAAATAGTAACTATTTTTCTTCTCGTTTGAAGCAAGTTATTAAATGTCAACGAAAAAATCACGGAAATGTAAATATTAGAGGGACTGAATGCAGCATCCCCATGCCTTGAACAAATGTTTATCAGAGTTGTGCAAGCCATGGCTGAAACTTTCGTATTACTAATGGCGCAATCCAGTGTCTACTTGAGTAGTTTCGTGTGTTTGCAGCCGCAGGGCTGACAGGGGCGACAGGTGCAGCAGGAAAGGGACAGCGGGCAAAGTTTGTTTCGAACTTCCCTTGCCAAGTTTTCTCTGCCCATTCTGGCGCTGTCTCCTTTCTTGCCCACTTTCTTACTTTTTCTGTATTTCGATCGAAGTGACCTCGTTGCTTCACGCTACACTTTATAAGAGTAGCTTAACAGAACTGGAGAATTTGACCCAATGTGCAGTAAGCTAATAAATAGGAATGGTCTCACACAACGCAGTTTATTATGCATATGTATTGGTTCGTTAATAATAAGGATGAAGTATTGTTTTGAACTCGTCGTTCCTCAAGATATTGTGTCTCTTCCCCTGCTATTGCTTCAGAGTGTCTCCAGCCCCACAATAGTCCACACTCCACGTAAGCGCTCATAAATGTAACCTGACTCTGTTCAGATAATCGTCGAACCCAGAATGAGTTAGCTGTCGAAAAAGGAATGAATAATACACAATAGTTTGAATATCGATGGATACCACTTTGCGTAGTTATGACATAAATGGAATAATTTGCATTTATTGGAGTAGGACACGGATTGAGTTCATCAATCGCTTGCTCAATATTCGAAATGAAATTTTTGTGAGTCTGTGCAAATAATTTCAAATTCCTCGTATAGATACTGTAGAAATTTTACTCATATTATAAAACTTGACGTTTTTTCAAAATAGAGTGCTTAGAAACAATGTTGGCTAAGTTTACAATTCTGATAAAAGGAACTTCTCCAAGAATTTTAAATTACAATAGCAGGGCTGTAAAAAATTATCTCAAGTAATATAAACCAGATATTAACAACTTCAAGAGTCGATTTAGCTCGTTTTTTAATATTATAACACAACTACACACGGAATTTAGTGGTACGAAATCATGGGCAAAAGGCGTGAGAGAAGTTGATGAAGGTTACAGACAGCATAAAGAAATATCGACAATGAGAGGACATGGTGTTTTCCCCAAAATATTGGCGGAGTGAGGTGAATGGATGCTCCCACACACAACAGATAATAATTTTTATTGAGCAGGATCGGGTCCCGCCACCGACTAAAATGAAATAATGAAGTTGGGACAAGGTATTAAAATCCTAGGAAAAATTGATTTTGACAGATTAAGCAATACTAAGCTAAGCATTTGGAGTTCAGGCTATTAAGCACTAAGCAGTGGCCATTAACGCTGTAATAGATTGGAGACATTTGAATAAAAAGCGGAAGGCTTGCTCTATACCACGTCGAAAAGGAAGGAAACTAATTTAGAAGAAAACTATGAGAAAGGTGCTGCTCATTGTTCAACGAGTAAGATCGGTTGTGCTGATCGGTGGGACCAAACGCCAGTGGCAAGTTACAGGCTAAGCAGACTGACACTAACCTTTTGCTGATTTTCTCGTAGTGCCAATTTCACGTAGGATTTGTGTATTTATTCTGCTTCCACCAGTAGGCCGCTAGAATAGATCTTATGTTCCTAGTTAGTAAGAAATCCATTATGTGTAAATATTATAAATATTTATATTATTAATAGTTAAGTAAGTCAGGTTTGCAATTTTAAAGCGATAAAATTAGTGTATATTTTCAGTAATAGATGTTAAATTTAATGTGTTCCCATTTTTATATAATTAAATTTTATTTTATGTATTAAACCCAGTAATAACATTCCCTTATATATTCATGTCAGTTTATATAATGGTGGTCATATTCACAAACCTCCAGTTCTTTTCCAGTGCACGGAATAATTTTTATATTGCATATTTGTTTCCCTGTTTCTCGATGAATTGGTATATGTTCTTTGAGTCTTCCCGGTTGAACTAGTGGATTGGTATGACTTCATATTATTACTTAGTAGGCTAGGGTTCTTCAAGAAGGGCGTGTCGATTTTGAAATGAAATAAAACAAGCTGTGTGACAAGTATTAAAGAAATTAGATTTTAAATGATTTAATCAGCCTCTTTGTCAGTATTTTTAAAATTTAAATAATAAATATTATGACGTTTGTTTCTCATTTGAGACTCCTTCAGGTAATAAAATAATTTACCAATTGATTATATTGGATAATATGTTATGAAAATTTTTAAAAATAAAATACATGGTTTTACACTTTTAAAATTTAGCTGTGCAATGGAACTTCACTCCATGACTCCTTCAGCCAAATGCAAACTAGTGCCGCAAATTCAGCCTAGGACTGAAGTTCCGTTACAATTTAAAACCAACACTGGACTATAACAGTAAAGAATCATAAATACAATTTAAGTTATTGGTGTCACTTTTTACGTTGATACAATGTGGAGAATTTCTGTCATTATTCTCGAGAGCCATGGGACCATTTTGAAATTCCGGTTGAAGAACAAAATTATTTCTAAAATGAGAGACGAAACGTCGTAATAATTAATATTTTAATTATAAAAGTACTGGCAGAGGTTTATTAAATCATTTATTATGTTCAATTGTCATAGAAATTAGATTTTATTTCAAAGGGCATTCAAATAAAAAAATAATGTCGTTAATTAATACCTGTTACACAGCTTGTTTTATTCCATTTCAACAAGCACTCGACATACTGCGCTGTTAAAATCCTTCAATATTCAGATATTTTTCTGTTTCATTTCATTTTATAGTACCAAGTTTTAAGAGACACCCAAACATATTTAACTATCTAATATTTCCATGTTGACATAATCAAATAAAACTCCAATTTATAATGCGTTACTCAAACGAGAAAATTTAACTAGTGCAAATAGGAAATTTTGCGAATCAGGATTTGCAGTGATTGTTTATCCTTCTGATCTACGCAGGTTGCAATCACTTCTTTGACATGTCAGTTGTTCAATATTCAGGGAACCAAGATCATTGCGAATGGTTCCGTTTGTTATATACCATTATGTGTCTGTTATCAATCTTAATAGATTTCTTTGAAGAATAAAAATTTACTGCAGAATGTCCATAGTTAAAATTAGTTGTGTATTCTATAAACTTTCTAGAGGGACAAATGGAATATTCTTCCTAGAAGCCAATACAATGCCTCTATATAATTTATCTATTTCGTGAAGCAATCATCCTTACGTGAGTCTCTTATCTGTTATATTGCACACTGAGATTGTTAAGCATTAGTTCTTATTTTTTCTGTGCAGATTTATTTTATTTTTATTTTCCAGTGTGTTGAAAACTTTAACAATCGTATTAAGATATGTACTTAAGTTGAGGATGTGTGTTGATTTTCATGGCAAACTAGAATTAAAGTGTCATTAGATAATAAAGTAACAATTTGAGTGTTTGATGTTGACGTAGATGATACGATATAGTAAGTAGATTTTTGGGGCTAAGATGCTCAGCCCTGTGTAAACACGACACCTACCTTAATAACAATCTGAAAATTCTCATTTAAAATTTTTATTCTAAATTCGCGAAGGCACGGTTGAGATAGGATGAGACACAGTATTTTAGGTTTAAGCTTTTAATTTTTGCCACAAGATGTTGAAGACCTTTAAAGGAAAACGGTATGAGAATGTCTTTGGTCAGCTAGGGTGTTAATTATTAAGTGAAAATAATCTATGGCATTGCTGGTTTGTTGATTGTGAATATTACAAATCAAAAGGATTGTCTTCAGTTTTGAGAAAGAGAAGATTTAGTTTTTAAATTAGACGCGTTTTAAATTGTTTCGATTCAGAAAATAAAAAGTTTGGAAAGATGTTAAGAACTTGTGAATCAGCACAATTTATACCAAAATATTTTTAATTTTCGTTTTGCCTTGTACAGCGCTAAAAAGATACAAAATTACTATTTCACTAGTGATTGAAACTGCTCTATTTTCCCTCTACAATACAAATTTTTCCAATCTGGAATGTACTTGGTGTATATCTATTTATTTCTGAGGTTTTTAATAGCGAATCTTATTTCATTATACTGCTGATACCATTCACAATATGTTAGGAGGAAATATATACTTTTTACTGATTACTTCACGCCCTGAAACATGTCGTGGGAGTTTACTTTCTTACGACGCGTTCTTTACTAATTCCTTTCAGTTTTACTTTGATAAGAGCATAATTTCACTAAATATCACCATATGGACTGGTCATAACAATTAACACTGTAATTTTGTGGTTTATAATTATTACGTTAGATTAGTTAATATTGTTATTTCTTTTTCAACTTTAGTTCGACTTGATCAATTCTTTACTTTGGAAACTATTAATTTCTTAATTTAAAATGAAACTAAATGTTATTATAGCTTTCTGCCAGTGGGGTGGTTTGATTTATTGTTGTGTATTTTTTGGTATTCTGGACGTTTTTGGTGGATATGTGAATTTATTTTTTCTTGAAGGATATTTCTATCGTTTATAAAATATTTTTTTGAGTTTTGTAATATAGTCACCTTTTTGATGTTTGTTACACTTAAATTTATACTGCAAATCACAGGAATACGATCACTATTTTTTTTCATCCACATATGACTTTCATATTCTATTTCTGATAGATAAAGTAACTTTGTTGGATCTAATGACTAGTAGGCTCAGGAATCTGTTGACATAAAAGTTTTGTCATTCTTATTTGGCTTACATTCTGTATTATATCACGGCAGTCTGTTAAAGTTTCCTGTTACTTAGATTTAAATCAGCGCTGTCTTTGTTACAGGTTGAAGTTATTCTTTCTACTATTTAGACGACTATCCATGGCTTGTCCTTCCTGTTATTTTAAATTTCCTTACTGGCAACATTTTTGGCTGTTGTTCGAATTTGGTATTTTGTGAATGTAAATGTTGTGGCCGTAGCTGTTGCAGTTGTAGCTGATAACTGCCGGGATTATGGCTGGATCTGCTGCTGCATTTGCATGTATTATTCTTGGTTTGGTGGATTCCCACCGTTGATTGACATCTGACCGGGCGTCTCATAATGGCGGATACGTTTGTTACATTTTACAATTCAGTATTGTGAGATATTAAATAAAACTCTATGATAATGTAGACATACCTTTTTTTAACTTTATCAGTTTCCCGAGTGAAACAATTTGTTTTATTTTCCAAAATTTAACATTTCTGGTGATATGAGCATATATTTTCTATTCTATAATTAAAATGATTGTGATGTTTGCATACGCACGGCGGACTTGAATATTTTTAGTTACAGAGTGTTGCAAAATCCTTGCTCGATAAAAGAGGTGTGAAGGTGTCAACGCGTGAAACTATTCTTTTTCTTTTGTTATTCGGATTATTTGTTGTTTATAAATAAACGGCGTAGTGCTTTAAAAAATATAAGTCCGTAATTTGTATATTAATGACATGTTTAATGACTTTGTTGCAAATATACACAAAGTAGATGTTTAATTTCATAATGACTTAAATTATTTTAATTTTGCAACAAATAAATCGGTCAATTATAACAGAATATTATTCTCATTTAATGAAGACAGAGCATGAATTTGACATTACACTCAAAATTTATTTATACATCAATTTTTTGTGATATTAATAGAAAAATTTGGAAAAGAATAACTTTTTGTACTGTAAATCAATTTTATATCATTTTATATAAATAAATTTTAAGGATACTTTTTAAATATTTAATTTATTTAAATTTTAGAATTATATTACTTCCTTCCTTCCTCCATGGATCTACAGCCCATTGATGCCCTCGGCCTACCGAGTCGAATGCGGACTGTCATCTTGCATGACACATTCCGAACTTGGATTGACACGTGGTCAGTGTATCGATCCTCCTACAGTCTTCATCCCGGTCTTTGCGACCAATATCGCTACAAATCTAATGTATATCTGATTAATTAAGAACGAAACATTGTGTAGTACAATTTTTGTTAGTTTCTTTATTAAGTTTACTCTGTCTTGTGGTTGATTTAATATTTAAATTTAATTTTCAGCTCGCGTCAACTGTTATGTTATTGGTGACCACAGATATTACATTAACACAGATAAAGAGAAAATAATATTTATATTAACGTATCAAATAAGGTTTACAATTTTCTGGGGTTAAATTTTGTCCTACTTGTTGATCTTTTTTAAATATTCTAATAGTCTTTTGATTGTCCCTTCCGAGGATGTAATGCCCTTTGGTCCATATGTTCCTATTATATTTCTTCTCTGAGAGTTGTAATTGTGGCTTTGGAAAATGATGTGGTCCATAGTTATCTGTATCTTGCAATAGTTACATTGGGATGGAGGTTCTTTAAGAAACATATAGCTGTTAGAGGCCCTTACCCTGGAAAGCACTATTTGATCGTTTCTGTTGAGATCCTTGGGGAGGAGTAGATCTTGATGGTTTTTCAGGTGTAGGTGGATGGGTCTGTTGTTACTAGATCTTCTACTGGGGTTCCAGTGCTCCAGGAATCTCATGTTATATACGTTTCATACGTCATCTGTGGAGCATGAATGATTGAATATTAAACTGTGGTTGAAATTTGCAGTGAAGTTTAGCTTTATGATCAGCTAACTCATTTCCTAATATTTTTCTGAGGGCAGGAATCCAGCATACGCTGATATGGTGATTGGTATTATTCTATTTCCAAATGTTGTATCTTATGTTTAGTTTATTCAGATATAAGTCGGGTTTTTATCACATTTATTGCATTTAATGAGTCACATGTCATTAACGTATTAGGAATAGGATTTTCCTTGCTATGATTTGTGACCATCGATAGCACGTAAATCTCAACAATAAGAGATGACGCGTCCTTGTGGATTGCTAGAAGTTTTAATTGTAGGCATCATATCGAAATTCTCTGTGTGACAGAGAGGTTACGAACGCAACATATCGCAACATATGATTCCGTTAAGTACGCAGAATAGACGTGGACATTAAAACCAAGACTTTGTCTCCATTGACAAATATCGAGTTACCAACCGCAAACAATGAAGACTTATCCGGTGACAGTGATTTGTCGGATATTTTGACAGAAGTAGTAAATGATTTGATGGAAGGTATGAAAGTTTTAAAAACCATACACAGGACAGCTTTTTGACACTTTTTCAGCTGAAGTGTAGAGTTCATTTTTCCGGAGAGAAGTTAGTTCAGAGAATTAAAAAGTTAATAAGAAAAGAAAAATAAAATAAAAGTAAGGGAAATTATCTGCATTAATAAAACGAAACACATGACAAAACTTTCACAAGAATAGGTTCAATTATGGGGGAGAGTCTGAAAATTATAAGGAAAATTGAACAAGACAGAAAAAGTGTATCATATAATCAATTTCAAATGGGACGATTATTTTAAGAAAATTCTAATAGAAAATAATCCACAGTTTTCATATGCAGAGAACGTAACAAAAAGTAACATCCACGTTTCAACTTGACGAGTAATAATTTTAAAAAATTCTGATATCATCTTCTAGTAAAAATTTAGATACATGAAAATTTTGTTTGTAACTATCTCGCCTTAATTTCCCTGAAGGCCGTCACTAAACGTCCATCTCTGTAACATTTAACATCTTGGCCGATGTGTCTGTCCTTCGGCCATGGTCATGGAGTGAACTTCCATATGGAGCTAAATTTTTACCTGAAGAAATCTCAGATAACAGACGAAACGTCCTAATATTTAAATTATAAAAATACTGACAAAGAGGCGGATGAAATAATTTATTAACGAGTAACAATTATTTTGAGGGAAGTAAAACAAGTATGTATCAACACAAAAAATCAGATGGCAGCTGGATCCGCAGATATATCTGTAGAATTAATAAAATATAATGCAGAAAAGTTATATGAATACCTGAGAAAATGAGCTAATGACGCAAAAAATGAGCTAATGACGCAAAAATGCCAGAGGAAAGGAAAAACTATTACAAATTTCTGCAAGAAAGGCAGAAGAGATACATGCAACGGCTACAGAGTAAAAGCTCTTACCATCTTCTCAAACAGAACCTATGAAAATAAATTCAAATTTATAGAGCGACACTTAAGCCGAAAAATAAGACAGTTTCAGAGCTGGCCGATCAACTTTGAACTAATTACACTGCGTAATTAGCTGATAGAAAAGAAAGTAGCAGTCAATCAGGAAATATATTTCACTGTATATTGATATGCAGAAAGCATACGACAACATCCCTTTGCATAAACTTTAAGACAAGACAAGCATCCAAGTGAACCTAAAAATATCAGTAAAGAAATTACTCAAAAATTAGCACCGGAAATCAGATCACAAAGGTTTTAACATGATCAAAGGTGCTGTTGGTCACCAGTACTATTTAAAATTTACCTAAAAGAATCATAAATAACTGGGAAATGAAATATAATAACAGCAGAATACTCTTAAACAACGACTTGCACTTATACTCTTTATACTCTACCAAAGCAAATACAGGGTTACAACGATTTTCAGTATATGATGCGCAAACTAATCGAGTGCTACACAAAATACGTACTTGAAGTAAGCAGGAAAAACGGGATATATATTTCCTGGGAAATGGGCAATGTGCCAGATGTTGGAATGTGTATAAATATGCTGGTAATAAAGTCAACAATAGTGGAATACTTCATTCAGTAATAGAAGATAGATATACACAGAGAACAAAATCCATTATGTTATAGCACTTCATACTCTGGGGCAATGAAAAGCTTATATGCAACACAATAATAAGCAGTATACTGACATAGTTTGGAAGTGTGGCAGAAACATTGCCAACATGTTAAATGCTTCAGAGATGGACGTTTGATGACGGGCTTCAGAAAATTATGGCGAGACAGAGTTACTAACAAAATACATTAGTAGATGAAATAATAATAAAATAGTTAACATAGTACGAGTACACACAACATATGAACGAAGAAAGGTTGTCAAAACAACTACTAATTTGGAAGAAAACACGGAAGACCGAGAATAAGTTGGCGCGAAATTGTAGACAATGAAACAAAATAAAAGAAAAATAGAGGAGAATTTGTGGAACGATAAGAGACAGGGGAGGCTGAGCATAGAAAGAGTTCGTAGAACGTTTTAAATCGATATATATATTCAACTGCCATAAATTTAAATTTAAACAATTACAAAGTACAAAACTATTTTAATGCAATATATGTCATGTTAAAAATGAATTTTTTACCAGTGTTATTTAACATATTAAAAATATTTCAAATAACGCTTATGTGAAAAATTATTTTTGACGGTCACACTCTATAAAATTGTTCGTTGTCCAGCTGAAGGAGGTTTTACTGGATGGAGGCGGACGTATACAAATTGCCTTCCGCATGAGGCAGGACGTTGACAGAAAAGCGCTTAACGGCGACACTAAGCCAGATAGTCTGCCACCTTTACATTTATAAATCATTAATTAAGCCTATTTTAAATTTTGAGAAAGCTAACAAACTTCGAGATTTACTGTACTAAGTGTTAATTGGAGAATGCTTTCAAGAGATTTAACAGTCTTAGAAGAGCCACCTCATTATGATAATTGAGTAAAAACACGTTAACCTCTACATAAAACATTCCTTATTGGTACGATTAAATTTTATTTCAAAATAAAATATATCAATCAGCAGTCAATATCAACGGCTCGTTTTCTAACGATGAAACAAATTTTGAGGTTTAAATTTAATTTTATACAAGAAAAATAACCATTTTCTTGAAATTGTTTAATGATCCCGACCATCATAATAACTGAAAAAATATATTAAGAAGTAATCAATAAACTGACAAATTGAAGAGACAATAAATTATATATCGCTTAATATTGTCAGTTTATTGGCAAATTCTTCACTTAATTAGCCTACACCTGGCACTGATGATTGAATTTTTTAAAAGCGGTCGCCATTAGATATCGTATTAATATATCTGCAACGTAATATATCACAGAAATGATCTAGAAGAGAGTTGTATTTTGTAAATACTTGCACTGTAACAGACAGAAAATTCTGCGAACTGGAAAGTAACCGTGATTTAATAACTTGGAGCTTTAACCTTGGAATTGTAGTTAATTATATTATCTTATTCTTGAAATATAAAGTTCTATCTGGGATTATACTGTTTGTGATTTGCAATTCCAGATTGTGAAAATTAATATAGGAAATAAGATGGTATGGAGAAAAATTGAATGATGTAATTCAATGATATAAAAATGTAATAGATCTAAGTTTCTATCATCTGTTTACCTACATACGCTAATGGGCGCATTTCCAAAGGATATTTACAAATGTTAGAAAATTTTTATGATTCTCGGTTGACCTCAGTAATAGTCTGAGACGCAAATAATACACACTTCCTCCAAAATATTTATTTTCTCTAATAGTTCATGATCTAAATTCATTTCCAGGCGAGAGAAGTCACTTGTAATATACATGCTACGGCAGAATATTTGTGATGAATAAATGATTAATATTTATCCTATTTAAAGTTTTAATCCAATCATTTTGCTTTATCTGTTAAATATATATATTGGAATTTTATTTTTAAAGGTACTACGACGACACAAATTAAAATTTACACCTAAATATGAATAATTTAATAAGGTTTTAACAATTTATTTTTAGCTTGAAGTTGTTTATTGAGTTTGCACGGAGTCCATATTGGTATCTGAACTGAATACATATTTAATAAAATTGTTCTTGGAATTGTTAAATAAGCTAAAAATTGTATTTTGAAAGCCGTATAATTGAATTACTACTTCGAAAAAACTGTTCCTTGCTCAAAATGGTCTATGGAAAGTTCTTTAAGTGTTCATTTTGGATAATTTCATTTGAAATGAATATCTTTGGTGTCACTTGTTTCGTGCTCAGACAGTCTTCAACTTTCCCTCAATTGATACGAGTATTTAAACACGGTACAGAGTTCCAAGCCTCCGCAGTGAGTCACTGTTTTAAGCACAACAGCTTCCGCACGGCTGGCAATATTCTGGACTGCTCTCCTTTCCTCGCGAAATGTGAGTTTGGCACCATTGGGTTGGCGACCGTGTTTATGGTTACGACGTAGCCACAGAGGGGGCCGTTGTTGGAGCGAAGTTATGGAGCAATAATGGTCCTTCCTCCCGCTGCATATTGGAATTAGGGATTGCAGTGAGTGAGCGATCGAAAATTTTATTCCACCGTGGTTAGGCACTGGTTTTAAGATAAAAAATTATTTCCACGGAATGAAGCAACAGAATGTAGAGTGGTTAATACAGAAAAAATTCAATTGTCCTCATTCATTCAGGTATAATTCGCCAGAATTAACATTATGAAAACTGTTCTCAAATTTTAGGGTGAGGTAACCCTTAAATTTAAAATACAAGGAAACAAAGTTTTCACTAAACAATTATTAACATTTTTGCATCATAACCATTTATATTTTAAATCAATTATATTTTAAGATATAAGATATTAAAACTCAGACATTATGATCATGAATAAATTTTTAACAACGTCTGTAATATCTAAATTATATTTTTCTACGGTTATTATTGCAATCAGCTTTAGAGAGTAAAATTCAATTATTGTACATACCATTGATATGTTGTAGTCTTATGGATAAGAACATTGGCATTGCAAATTCATGGTAACAGAAAAACCAACAACATGCAAAAAAATAGTTTACTTTTTATATAATACTTTTCTATATCGTCTATAGCCGTGTTTAAACGCTCCTCTGGACTTTATGCTGATGAATACAAGTTTCGTATGGAATTTAAATATGAGTGATACATCAAATGCACCAGGAAAGCATTCACACTTTAGAGTCTAATATCGTTGGCTAAAGGATTCAACAGAATTTTATATTTATTAATGGAAGGTAGAAGTTTTGAAATACACAGTACTATTATAAAATATATATGCTATAATTATAACCCTCATAAACGTTTTTAATTGAACAAAGTTTTATAAAATTCACTTGCCAATAAACTGTCGTGGCAGAAACTGACAAATCTCTAAATGCAACACTAAATAATAAAAATACACTTATAATTCATTATCTGTATGTTTTCTGACAACTATATGTACTTACAATCCAATTAACGGCATCGTTGTATTTAGTTGTGACAGATAAGAGCGTTATCATTTCAGTTTCCTCTCGCGACTGTCAGTCCCCACCACAAAAGAACTTTCCTTTCAGTCTGAAACGAATCACCAGTGATGAGGAAACGTTTGATATATTAAAATTAAACTGACCTTTTCCCCCAAATATTCAGTTCGTCTTACATCTGGAGATATGGAGGAGGGAGTTTGTTGTTGCAAACAGTTTTAATGACTCACAAGAACCAGTTGTGGGTCCCTCGCCGTTATAGATGCTTTAAGACGCCATTGATTCGTCACTGATCAATAAGCGAAAAAGCGGTGCAAAGTGTTTTGAAACTCAACGAAAGCCTTCTTTTTCCTCAGGGTATCGGATAATTCGTACGCGATGGAGGAAAATTATTGAACGTCAATGTGACTCTTAGAAAGATTACGTAATTCGGAATGATAAACCACGCTATGATTCATTCGATTATGTATTGTATAACATCAAACAAGTTTCGTTACTGTAACTAGACTAGTATTTTAAGTATAAATTTCAGCCGTTAGTATAAAATTCGTAAGATTTTCTTATGAAAGATGTTGCACACTTAACAGCGATCTGTATTTTACGTGCATAACTCAGAAGTAAGGCGGGTTGCACATCGGCTCCCTTTTACACAAGATGGAGTCTACCATGTTAAAATAAATCAATTCTGGCCTATAAAATATTGATTAACGACTGCAGACAAACTTAATATGTAATACAGTCTATCGTTATGTCTCAAAAAGTAAAAGATATTGCTTTATAAACGTAGGAAAATAATGTAAAAAATTGGTCATTATTTCTGAATGTAACTATTTTTAAGATCGTTATAATATAAAATTATGAAAATCGGAGGTGTTTACGTCATTTTATTCCTCATTATGATTTGAAATATATCATATTCTCTTCCTTATTAAACTTACAAAGTTATCTCTTAAGTAATGTCATTGGATGAGTTATCCAAGAAATACACTTTCGCAAATAATAATTTGATTTTATTATTCGAGAGTTTGTTATTTTCCCCACACGGATATTTATAAATTTCCACCAAAAATTTTACAGTTTAAAAATGTCGGTACCTGTGTATGGTGTTTGTTAAGAAACTTCTATTTCTTAGTAACTTCAAAGTTACAGTAAATTATTCTTTATTAAATACATTTATCGCTAAGGAATTAAATGAAATATTATTTTACCTTCCTAGGCACATAATGTTTCAAATATATTTTCCATTTATTTCGAAAAATTCTTGTTGATCCAAAGGATTTAAGATGGAGTTATGTGAGAATACTTGAAGGTTTTTTTACAGCTACAGTAAGTCCATGTAATTAGAAATAAAAGTAAAAATAATTTAAAATTATAAAAATAGAGAAAAGTATACCCATTACTACTTGTACTGCAAATAAAAGTAGTAATGGACATAATTCATAATAATTTATTCACCTATTGCTGCATTTTATTTAAAATTCCGTAAGGCACTAATTATCGGAAGCTATTATCGTTTTCGGTAGAATCACTATTCCTTCACATTGTACCTACCGACGAGGCGAGGAGATAAAATGCAGGATGAAGACATATCAGAAACAAATTTCCTATAGGATCGATGAAAATGCTATTACCGTAAGCCAGCCTGTGAGACGTGATGTCGTTTGGTCCACCAGGTTACTTGTCTTGAATATTGCATGAGGGGCATATAAAGTTAGCACGAGAATGTAGAGACAAGGCGCTAATGTTGACTAAATTGTTCTGCACTTAAAGGAAAATATTTTAAGACAAATATTAATTGTATAAAAGAGAGGGAAAATCGATTAAAAGTATACGAGAAATAAGACATGTTTTTCTGTCTCCTTTAAGTGAAATAAAACTGTAAAAATTGTTTTGATAACACAAAGCCTACTTTTACATATCTGAGAAATAATGAAGTTTATAACATACGGAAAACGTAAAAAGGTATTGTGAAGCATAAGGCTAATGAGTTTCATGAGATATGCATAAGAAGCAGGTAAATACTAATGATAATAATATGTATTTACACTATCATAATAGTTGGTTTAAGATTTATAAAATATGATGAATATTGGAGGGTACAAAATCATATGTATAACATAAGTCCTTAAGTTAACCGTGCAGTTTCTTTGAGAAATCAATCCACAAAAATGCTGACCATGAAGTTAGTCTTCAGGCGTCATACAAACTAACTTATGAACCTCTAATTAATTATATATATATATATATATATATATCGGCAAATTGTTTAGAATCAAATCGCAATGTTTAATTCCTATCTTTCTGAATTTCTTGTCTGTCACATAATATTCAGTTTCCACGAAAAATTTGTGTGATAAATTTTGATGTAACTTTATATAGTATAACGACTTTTAGCAACATGTCCCGAAATACAGATTAGAGGATGAAACGTCATATATAATGCGAGGAGAAGATCAGTTCGGTTTTAGAGACAACAGAAGCAATATTGACCCTGCTTCTAATTTTAGAAGACAGAATAAATAAAGCAGGCCTGCGATAATGACATTCGTAATTTAGAAAAAGCCTTTGATAAGCAAAACTGAAGCACATTACTAATTATTTTGAAGCGTACATGAATAAAATATCGAGAAAGAAGAGTTACCCATAACCTCTACAGAAGATAGTCAGCAGTAATCAGAATTAAAGGGCAAGAATAGAAAACAGAAATCAAGAAAGGAGTAAGACAAGTATGCATTCTGTCGCCCATGCTCTTTAACTGATATATAGAACAGGCGATGAAGAAAGTTATATAGAAACATGGAAAAGGAATCACACTGCAAGTAGAATAAAAAGAACTGTGGTTTGCCGATGATAGTATTAGGGGAGTCAGAAGAAGACTTAGAAACCATAACAAATGGTATTAACGTGGTCCTGGCGAAAGAGTTCAACATGAGGATTAATAGAGGCAAACCCAAAGTAATGAATTATAATATGGGAAACAGTGGAATTACAAAGGGTGTTAGATTGGGAAGGGATATTTAGAAGGAAGTTAGGTAATTCTGCTACTTGGGCAGAATAACAACTAGGGATGGTAGAAGTATAGTCGACATAAAGAATAGGATAACACATGCAAGAAACTTTTTCGAAAGAAAAGAGGAATTGACTTACGGGTAATGTAAGTATGTATATTAATAGATATTTACGAAAAATGTTCGTATGGAGTGTGGCGTTATATGGGTGCGAAAAGGGGACGGTAGGAGTTGCAGAATGGAATATTTTGAAATGTGGTGCTATAGGATAATGCTGAATCAGATGTGTGGATAAAGTAACTAACCAAGAAGTTAGGAGCATTAAAGAGAATAAAGAACAATATTGAGGACTTTGACCAAGAGAAGGAATAAATTAATGGGCCACTTTTTGAGACATGAGGGTACAGAAGAAGGAGGCCAAGAATGGGGTCCGCTAAGCAGATCAGGGTGGATGTGGGATGTAGCTAAGTAGAAATGAAAATGCTTGTGCATAATATTTTAGCATGGATGGCTGCAATAGACCTGTCTCAGGACTGAAACCTACAACATTAGTGATCAGGACATAGTTTAAGTTAAAAGGACTTAACTTTTTCACTTAGAACTAGTTAATCTCATATTATTGACCCATATTACTTACTGACTATATTTCTTTTAACTTTAATATTTGTAAACAAATGTATAAAATTCAAAAACATTTCAGTTCAATGTGTTTCATACGAAATATCAGTGTCATTTCGTTGTCCAGTATCTTCTGAACAAGGCGGTTAAAACCATCGCAACGTCTCTCATAATTACATGAACCCGGTTGTAAATTGAGGTAAATTTATACGAATAGAATCATATAAATAATCTTAGCACGACATTTGAATATTGTTTCTCTTCCGTTACAACGTTACATAATTAAAATATTATTTTCTGTTTGGGTAATTATGATATATGCTTCATTTAAGGAACAATGCCTCATCTTTTTGTTTTTCTGGTATAGTCTCATCAATTTTTTATGATAAAGTGGATGCTACGTCAGTAAGGTTTGCAAACCCCCTCCTTGATCCACTTCTGAAAATATGCGATTGAATTTTTGCTCGGCTTGCTCCAATATCACACGTGACCGATCTTCAGCCTTCCGTGCTTTGCGAATGCGTATATCATATCACGAGGAAACCGAACATTTCGCGGCTGTGCATCATATAAATCCTCAGAAAGCTTCATCATCACAAAGTATTAATATTAAGTTCTCACAAAACTCAATGTGCTTATTTTAAATCATTTTTTAAAAATATATACTACTATAACTGTGCAATGTAATGAGATGCAATACTATGTATAGTATAGTTTTATTTATATTCGAGTCAATTGCATTATTAGTTTGATGGCACAGAAGTATATCTCTTTCCAGAACGATGCTCACAAATAACGTCTAAAATTTCATAAACGCTCCAAAATGGCTTCATGATTTCACCATGGATATTTTAAATCTTATTGTCATCAATATTGAGGAATAATTAGTACAGTTAAATTTCGCATTGTTTAAGCAGTTCAAGTAGAAAAGTTGAGGAACCGAAAATATTCAGTTAAACGCAATAAATGGAGGGAAATGAATTAATCGAGTAATTACATATTCACATGAAATGCCATCAGTACAAAACAATATTAGATACGCTCAGCGTGTTACAAACAATACGTAATTCTGTTTAAGAGATAGCTATTCTTACTATAATCTATAAGGACTATATTTTCAAGGTGGAGATTCTTAGAGTAATACGCTGAAAGAACCCAGATAAAATTTCGTACATTTGTTTCATCATTTATATTAATGATATGTATCTTTTATGAACTTTCCCCAATGATTATATTTGATTTTTTCTATAGGTATTACAAAAAGCCGCCGTTTATTACAAAATTGGTCTAACTATAGATAAATAACGTCCCTCATTTAAGTTCCTCATTATGAAATTTATGGAATTCCATGCTTTTCGGGCAGTGAAATTCACCCAAGTCTACTGTCGAAATACAGCCCCAGGTATTTACAGCTCGTTTCCCTTGGAACTAGTTCCCCGCCTATTCTATAATCTTTCTCATTTACCAACGTGCATTTTGTTAACGATATTGAGCTGCTTTTCCTTCTATTAATTTTCCTGAGACCAGCCATTGACTTTATACCTAGATCTTCGTGTAATACTAACGACTCTTGCTTGTCCCTTCACTTTCTGTAGTTGATGCAGTCGTCCGCGAAAATTGCTTGGTAAATCATTGATAAATGTTAAAAACAGCCCTTTATAACGTAGAATATAAGTTACTATAAGTTTGATTATCTTACTTATGGCATAGACTGCTTAAGCACGTCAGTCAAGAATGGAGGAAATTCAACAGTTTTTCAAATATGGAACACTAATGAAAAATACAAGCATGAAACATCTAAGGATATGTCATCATTAATACATCTATTATTAAGTTATGAATTCATTTAATAACAGACATTTTTATTTAATAGTACGACATCTATCGTGAAAAATAGACTTAATTTGAAATAAAAATCAAATTAATCAGACATCTCATCTGGGCGTTGGTCCATTCCCTCTGGCTTAATCATGAGATCGCTTGACATTAATAATCCATCTTCTTTATATATTCAGAAACTACCAAAATTATTATCATTTTTCAGCTAACAGGTTCCTAATTTTAAGCCTGCAGAATAAAGGCTTCATGCGTCTGGACCCAGTTTCAAACAAGAGGAAAAAACTATTTAATATCGAGGATTTGATAACAATACTGTAGGACTCCTTCCACATAAATTATAAATACAACGAGGAACTTTTATTAACTAATAACTGCGACACTCATAAACTGACCCTACTACTCGATTATCTCTCCTTTTCACAAAACTCAAATTGAACAGGTAATCAGCATTTAATAATTTTTGGTCATTTGTAGCTAGAAAAAATATATTTGATATAAAATTTTAAAAAGGCTACTGTTGCTCTGGTTTTACGTTCCCAGGATTGTTTCGACACCAAGGAGCATCGCTCAGTCCATCGCTACTTAGTTCACAGTAATTATAGCAATAATTATTATATCTCTTTCCTTAAATTAACCTAATATTTTATTTTACTTTCTCGTGTAAGCCTAGTTAATTTCCTTATAAAACTTTTTAATTAATATATTAAAATACTTACGTATTGGGAAGACTATAAATGTTTTATTTTCCAATTTTATAGTAGATTTTCTCTAACTTATTGAAATTTCTTTTTAAAATATTTTCTCATTTGCATATGCAATTTTATAAATTCTAACACTCTTCGTGAAACGCTAGGGGGAACATCGAATACGCTCGACTTTATCTTCTTCAAAGAAACCACGGTACAGAGAATAAACTTGAGTTCAAAGAGAGTACTTAGAGTTACTTCTACTTTTATAAATTTTATACTTCTAAAAATTAACCAATTTTATGAACTGGAACTTAATATAATCACCGAAATAAAACCATTGCAGTGTTAATCCAATAGATTATTACCTACTTTATGAGATGAAACTTAATATTTCAAATCCAAATACTAACACAGAGAAGGACGGAAGTAATAAACACGAATGATTTCCTTAAATCCTTAAATTTTTCCCACATTTTAAGTAAGCACGGAAAATTTTTTAATTACATTTGCCTAAGATAAAGCAATGATTTTTGAATCATTATAGTTTAATAGAAATTTTGTAAATGACATGTTATAATTTTCGATAAACATGGTTGTGTGCTTATTATAAATTTTATGTTTTTTAATTGTATGCTTTCGACATTACAACAAAAATTCAAAGTTGTTTATTACACAATTATGAGATTAGAGGTTATCTTTTGGGTTGAGTTAGTTTCTTGACATCATGTTGACATTGTAGCGGAGGGCTTGATGACGTCTCAGATATCTCCGTAATTACGAGCAGAAACTTTTACGTCTATGGGGATCATGATGATTATCTACAAATGGGAGAGTAGAGATTCACATAGTTCTATTACATATATCTCCATCTGTTAATAAGACTTACTAAAATCGTTTTTCGAACCAGGGGATATGGAGGCCTGACAAAGGGCTCCATGCCGCTTAAGTCAAATTAGTGTCAAATTAAATAGTGTATAGGGCTAATACAAATAAGTACTCGGGTATGACCGGACATCCAGCTAATGTATATATTTAGTTTTATTAACTCCGTTAAATAGCAATTTATACATTACTATAATGATGTTTTAGATGTGTTATGTAGAATAAATAAATCTTAATTCATTACTGTAATAATAGAATAGAATAAGAGAAGAGAGAAAAATATGGAAGGGATAGATTAATAGGCCACGTTTTGAAACAAGCATTAAAGGGAAGTGTTTGTGATAATAACAGAAAAGGCAGGTCAAGAATGGAATAGAGTAGAATGGGAAGGATTTATGATGTGTTAGTTATGTAGAAATGAAAAGGCACATAATAGGTTGGCATGGAGGGTTCCATCATGCAAGTCAAAGGACTACTTAGTGTTTCTATCTCTTCGTGTCAATGTCGTCATTTTAAATTTTCAGATCTATTTTATGTTCTGTTATTTTAGAAAAATTACGATGTTTTACGGTATTTTACCAAGCAGATCCCATAGTAATGGGGGATTTGAGATTTCATCATTCTTTTGAGAAGTATCATGCATTTGCGATTCTTAAACTGACCCGAAAATGAGGTTCATACATTTTAGTTTAGTTTATCGCTGCCAAACCGATTTTTCATAAGTAGTAATTGAAGCGAACCTTCACGGCTCACAATGATCTAGGAATTGCATTTTGCCATTAGCACAGACTGCCGACATGGGAGTTTCTTCCTCTGTTAATATTGAAATGCAGCAGGGTGGCGTTGTCATGGCGACGTGGACGCGTGATTTATTGGTAGTGCGGTGGCGATGTGCCGATAGCCGCCGTGTCGGGAACAGATGACACGCGGAAAGCGCTGCTTTATGAATGGTCCCCATCCCTCTGCAGCGCACGAACATGTTTCGCTGCGCAGATCCTTATCGATACCATTACCCAACAAGGCGCCCACAGACTATTCCGAAAGCAGTTGCACCTGTCCGAGCTTCGGCCAAATCGTTCAACAAATAAAATGTATCTACACCTTAAAGGTGACTTGCTGTTTTATAAATATAGCAAATGGGTCTTAAATTAATTTATATTTCACAATAAATAGATATTTACCAATATTTAGAGGGTATGTACATAAAAACTATAAAGATAATAATTGTGTCGAGTCGCTGACTTACCATCAACAAAACAGCGTATATTTATATATGAACGCGACTTAATATAAATAATTCTTTTTTAAACTGATTTGAAAATATAGAGAAATTAACTACTTTAAGAATCTTCTTTTTTTAAATGATTTTTAAATATATTAGTATTTCAGGTCATTTTATTAGAAATATTAGACGGTTTAAGAAATTCAGTACTGTGTTGTTTCCGGCAGAAATTTTTCGATGTTCAGAGTTTGATCACGAAAAAGACGCATACCTGGTTTTACCCAATGTGCGGGTTAATGGGCCTAAAGAAATTTAAAACGTCTGAAGAATACGAGACTGCCTTGGCCAATGGTGTTTCGTGGTCCACGGAGTTCATCCAAAAAGTTCGATAAAATCAATACACTTCTCACGCCGGCAATTCTGGAATCACATTATGTTTCATGAAGTCGTGGCACACGGAAATTACTCCCGAGGGTGATGAAACAAGGAGCATCTACCAAGCCTACACCGATTGTTTTCTGATACAGCAATGCAGCATGACGACGCCGTCAACTGCAAGAGACGAAAACTGCTGACATCTCAATTCTTTATTCGCCTAGCGGCGAATCCTGAGGGCTAGAGAATGTTTTACCAACCTTTTAAATTTTAATTAATTCATTTTTATTTGGTATAATCTATCTATATATCTCAAACCTTTGTCAGTGCGTGATTATCTGACACAGGCGTTCAAACTACTGGTCCGAATTCGGCCACATTTCGTGCTGCCCTTGATATTTAATATTTTTAATATAGTGAAGTTATACATGTGAAAATAATGAAAAAATATTTTACGTAAAAGTTTTCTTGTCCCATACACGGTTCGAGATCTCCTAAGGGCATGCTGGTTGCCTATATTCTTAATCTATAACAGTATATATTTTTTAAATCATAAAAATTCGCGTCGTAATTAACCTACCATTGGCAGAGAACTAACTCCTGGAGAAATAATAAACTTCTTTGGATCGTCGATATACGATGGATACGTAAATTAGTTACATATTTGCGTCGGGTAAATTTTAATGTTAAATAATTGCTCATTTGTAAAAGCAAATAACAAATGAATCACATTCATCACAAGTAAAAGTATTAAATTAAATAAATTTTAATAACAACATTAGTGTATATAATTGAAAAAAGTGAAAATGTCAACGAACGTCCTTTTCTTAACTTTTTGAAGGTGCTTTTTGGTGATTTTCCGCTTCTAGAAAAGTCCGTACTCGAAGAACCGAGACCTGTCAATAGATATATTTATTTCGAAGGTGAACCAACCCCCACCTCTGAACTAAATCACAATACGCGACGTTTACGGCCGAATTGAGGTAGTCCGTGACACCAAATTCCTGTCAATACTTCAATACATTTAAGAATCTTCTCGGACGAGTGAGTCAAGGAGTGAAGGACATGAATTGCTACATTTTATACCTGATGAAGCCTCAAAACGGATATGAAACGTCGCATATATATATATATATCAATTAAATAGTAATAAAATTATATGACGACTTATTGGCCGTCTTTTAATTTAATGAAGCAATTATTCTCTCTTGAAATTGTATCCTAATCCTGTTAATCGCGAAATGGATCTCATTGAAGTGTCGACGTCATCTCCTTCATATCAATCTTCTTCTTCCAATGGCTCAACAGTCTCTTGAGGGCCTAGGCCTACCGAGGCGGCTGCGGACTTCATAGCCAATCAAGCAACATAAAAAAGTGCAGTCTCTTGAAAACGGCATTTCTCTAACTCACGTTAAAAATACCCAACCATGAATTTTAGGTCATGTGGACCCCTACCCTACATCATCTTGGTTATTTCTTTCTCTGAGCTGAAAACTTATATCGTAATTAATCTAAATACCAATATAACTAAATGTAATGTTATGAAATACAATGAATGATACGAAATGATAATATAAAATACAGTGGTCCGAAATCAATTTATATATATATATATATATATATATATATATATATATAAGGATTAAATAGCGATATTTAAGTTAAATTGACGTTTGTCGGCTAGGAAAGACACTGTGTTCTTTTTATTTCCTGCGACTGATATAAGTTATGGCGGGATTCAATTAATATAAAGGAGAGGAATGTTAATGACATATCATTTCGGTTAACATAATACTGCCAAAGGCCGATTTCCTGTGGTTTAGTGGCTAGCGTCGCTGCCTCACAACACAGGAAATCCCGGGCTCGAATCTTGGCATGGACTTGGATGTTTTTGTTTTTTAAAGAATAAGACTGCTGGATAATCTATACGCAGACCACGCGTCAATCGAAATTCGGAATGTGTAATGCAGTCGTTCCGGTAGGTCCAGGCTCTCAATTGCCTGTAGAACCAAAGAAGAAAAAGAAGAATACCAAAGTATTCTGACCTTATCTAAATTCGTTTTTATAATTCTATTTCTCTGTGGCGAGCACAGAATAATAAAAATTGTTCCTTTTAGGATAACTAATTGGTTTTATAATTTAAATACCGAATATGTTGTCGTTAATAAGAGAATAAAAACTAAACTGTCACAATTACCTCCAACAACAAACATACCTAAAAAATTGATCGACATAAATACAGGTATTATCATTTAATATTCTTTGCACGAAAATTGTAACGGACCGCCGTCGTGATATTAGGTCATCACAATTCCCGAATTCCTGAAAAATTAAGTGACAAATCACTTGAGTGTGACTTCGTTTTACAGGCGTAGTTATGTCATGAAATATATTATGAACTAATTTTTTTAAATAAAATATTATAATTGTTATCATTACTTATTCATAATACTGTAATTTCGGGAAAATCGTTTCTTAGAGATGACTGCATCATTCGGAATGACAAACTCAAAATTAGGAATTCAAAGTACAGCAAACTCGTCTCTTTATCGAGTTTTCCCTGAATCTCTTTTAGGTGGAATACTGAGTGGGATCCTTAAAGTATAACCCTTGGCTACCTTTCACATCCCCCTTCTCAATTCCCTTCCTATGCTATTAAAGGAGAGTTGCCTATTTCAGAATCACCCTCATGTTGCCTGCTATCCAAATAAAAAATTCTGGAGGAGACAAATCGAGATATCGCTCTACGCCAAATGAGATTTCATCCGGACTTTGTGCTGACGACAACAAAAGATATGTAATATGACGCCAACTTGTTGCTATATTGTTCTGTTTTAAACATAAAAATACAGCAGTTTGTGGGAAGATAATAACGAAACATTGTTTTTTACCGATTGGAATTTACAGTTACTGCCTTGCCTCCCATATTTTCGAAGAAATGGGATCCAATAATCCCCCTTGATGCAATTTCTGTTTGTAGTGAAGCTTTCTAAGAATTTATTGGATTTGTGTGTTGTCATGTATGATTTTCCTTGAAACAGTATAATAAAAATTCTCCTGCCTTCTAACATAATTAGTCAAGTATCCTTCCTGGTTACAATTTGTAATTAAAGGTGGTTTTTAAATTCGATTATCATTATTCCCCATCCAATATTAAAATAATTTGAATTCCTCTCTAGAATACTTCACTTCTAAAGTAATATTTTTCTTTGCTAATTTATAATTTATTTCCTCAATTTTTAAAAGTTTATAATTAGTGTAAATATACATCATGTACGTCAGATTTATTTATGTATTTGATGTTATTGCCTTATTTAAGTTCATTACACACTGCATTTAGCTTATCTCAAATTAGTCAATTTTATTTTCTCATTCATGTGTTCTCTCATTTAGTTATTGGATTTACCATTTAATAATTTACTTATACTGGTTGCTAAAAGACCTCACGGAAAAAATTATAGGGATGATATTAGATGCAGAAAGGATCATATTAACATATACTCCCAATCACACCCTTCTTGAATTACTTCCACCCACGCACCGCAACCACCCCGTACGTTGTTTATCTGTCCCGACAGTCATAGCAGAACGTACCTGTAGGTTTAGTTGCTTCTTCTTGTTGAAGTTTGTAGGCCTGAGACGTTAATCAACACGAAGTAAGAATTATCTGAATATGTCATTTGCAATAAAATTTATTAATTCAATGGCATAAGAATTATATCCAATTGAATCTTAGCCGTGAACACTAAGGAACTGAATTTGGAAGTCAAAAATGGAAAAATCACGATCGGACGCTGACTCGAACCCCGAACACCGTTACAGGTTATCTGCGCATAGCTCATAAAAGACGAGTTTCTTCAACACAAAAACGTCTCTGCATTCCATACTAACTTGAGTTGATAATGATCAATCAATCGTAAGAATAAATCAATTACATCAAATAAAGAGCTGTAATAAAAATAAAGGTGACAGATAAACTAAGTCATTTTTTTATTTCTTGTGTATGCTATTAAACAATAATAGAATTTTTTATATTTTGCGAGAATATAAATTATTTGAGAATAATAAAACAAACAGAATACGTAAGGGACATAAATATTCAATAAAGCAGATGAATAGAAGCACGACTCAAGCTCCATTTCATAAATTAAATCATGCAGATAAATGAACAGGAGCTGTAATGGCATGCAATGTTCCACGACGTGACAAAATGCTTCTACGTGATGATCGCGTCTGTCGTGCGCAGTCAATATGACATTTAGAGTATAAATGGCCCCATAAACCATTTTGAACGACGCACAATTTTTATTACATGATGAATGATGAAATTGATTAAAAAATGATATGGCTCAAGTGCTGTTGGAGTTGAATTTTTCACTGAACAGATTAATGTACAAGAAACTTCGCTCTCTTTTCATGAAGTTAAGATTAAAATCTTATGAAATGAAAAGTAAGTGTAAATATCGTTTGTCATTTTATCCAACCCTTACAATTACTATAACCTGCGAAAAAGGAAATAGAATCATCCATTAATTTATTCAGATTAATTAATCGTTAACCAGTGATATTGTTACTTAACCATGGCATAAGAAACATGATCACAGCTTCGTTGAAAATGACTACTGGAAGAAATTTAAACCAATTGGCTGATTGAAACTTACTAATGAAGAACATAATAACTTTGAATTCATTGATTTTAATAAGTAAAATTGCACATGAACCGTAAAACAACACTAAAACATAAATAAAAAATTTTCACTGTTCGGGCAACGTGTCAGGAATGAAGAACCTTGTCTGGGGTTAACCATGGGGACAAAAATTTACAAGTAAATTGTTAAATGTAAAGTCTGAAAGAATTAATCTTATTGCATAAATAAGTTAGCACTCATGTTTCTGATGGCGCTTCACATTGAAACTGTACCCTAGTGGAGGATATTTGGCATTCTGAGCAATATGGACACAAGCATTAGTCATATTCAGAGCCTCGTTGACGTATTGTGGCTCTGTCCTGGCTCTTCAACAAACGTGAGAAGCGATTTTAGGTCGTAATTGATGGGTCAACAAAGCATTATACCGTCCATCTATAGCCATAACGCTCGCTGTGCAGGGTCGTTGTGTTCACCCGCGCGAAGCCCAATTCCAAAGCCACTACAATAAACAACTAATGAATGAGATTTGGTTCTGACTGCTCATTTCCTTGTGATCCGAGAACACGAAACAAAGAAACAGATTCCACCTTTCTCATTTCTCGGCATGAGACAACTGATTTCACAAAAATTCTCACGGTGAACAAACTCTAAGCAACTATTAGGTATTTTATCTGTTTAATGATATCAATAATCAAAATTTTAGACAAAGTTCTTCAATCACGAGCGATACTAATCTTTTGAAAAGTTCAAACCCTGATATCTTAAAAGCAAATCCCACATCATACAGCATTCAAAAGTCAAAAAGTAAGGGAAGATTATGTTTATTTTGTAAAAGGGTAGTTTTTATTTATTATTAAAAATAATAGTCAGTCTGTCTAGTGTTTTATTCATAAAATTAGAGTGACACTAGAAGATTCAAATTTAAAAAACCAGAAACGAATAGTAAAATACACAACAAGAAGGTAAACGTTAACCAAATGTTTATAACGCACATTACCGATTTTCCCTTCCATTGTAAAATGGATCCTTAGTGTCAAACAACCACAGTATATGTAGAAACGTTTCTCGGGTTTCCAACCGGGTAGTCTCAGTAAACAGCGACGTTTCGACAGATAGCAACTCCGTCATCTTCCAGGCTGAAGTGGAAGATGACGGAGTTGCTATCTGTCGAAACGTCGCTGTTTACTGAGACTACCCGGTTGGAAACCCGAGAAACGTTTCTACATATTCTTCACCGGGAAAGCCTTCGTTCTTTAACCACAGTATATAGTTTTAAAAATATTTACTGTCCTTATTTATTAAAATTCACTACAAGTTAATTCAAAATAACTTTGAGAAGAGAATTGTGATATTAAGCACTTATTAAGGATATTGATCTTAAAATTTTTGCGCCTTTTAAGCTTGAATTAGGCAGCGTGTGTAACAGTAATACTGCGCCATTCCGTCAGACAAGATGCATCCGTCGTGTTCCCTAGAAAGACACGGAGATTAAAATCTAGAGTCCTAGGCGACATCAGACATGTGACAAGCACCGATCACGAACAATCATGGAAAATTGGTGACAGCAACAGGCCACACATGTAGGTTGATTGAGGGCATATTTGCTTCAAAAGGCAAATTGTGATTGGAGGGAAAAGAAGTAAATATACTTAATATACGAAGCAGCTGAAGCTTTTAAAAGGGACTGCAGAGAACCGAAGAGGACATTTTTTTTTGTTGACACGGAGTTGGAAATATTTAAGACCTTTTTGGTAAAAATAGTTTTTTAAGAAACCACGGTAAGTTTAATTCAGTTTTAGGACTGCTTTGTGGAGACAGGATATTTAGGAAGAAGGTAGAGCTGGATGAAACACGGAGGAAGAGTTGATATTTAGTGGTCAGGAAATACAATCATCTACGCTATAAAAATGATCCACGAAAGGAGTTCATACGCTTACACGAAAGAAATTGACATGTGTACATATGATTTAATGAATGTTTTTAATAACCACTGCCCGATAATAAATTTACTTTTTAATTAGAAAAAGCTAGTTGTCAATATTCGGTCAAAAACATAATTTATCTTTTAATTGGTTCCATAGATCTACTTACTCTGGCAGTGTTAAATTTTCTATCTAATCATTCAATCAAATACAAAAAACTTTTGGCTTTAATTCTGTTGATTAAGTCTCTTTATTGTGTAATAATATTAATCATTCTGATAATATCAAATATGTACGCCAATTTATATCTTATTTACTTAATCGTATTATTCAGTAATCGCATAATTAATTAAATTTACAGCAATACAAAAAATCTTGTCCATCAACGATCTACTTCAAATAATTATATTGATTTACATTATTATGATGATCTACTTCATTATAAATTTTATTTAAATAATTCAATATCCCTGTAACTTTTAAATCTGTTCATTCTTAGGCATATTTTGTTAAAAAGCAAATATGTTCTTAATAATTTTGATTGTCATAATGTTTTTAAAAACTTTTCTTGTAATAATTGTTCACATTGTTGTATTAGTCGGTCCAAGCGATCTCTATCAACTATAATTAAAGAACATAAGGCAAATTTAAATTTTTCAACTTTCAAAAATTCTTTTAACCCTTAACATTGTTATTTCAGTCAGTCTTAAATATTGGCAAGAACCACAAGAGATAGTTAAAACGTCTCCAAATTTGTGTCTCAATTTTATTACATTGTCTCTTATACGGGTCGCTAATTATTTTGTTAATCAACCTTAGTTATGAGTCAAACAAAACATTTATTTTTATTTATGTAGATCATGGACACTTCGCTATATTTCCTTTACCCGATACATATCTTGGAAATTTGTTTTAGAGCTTCGTGCTGGGATATATATATATTTATTTATATATATATTTATTTATATATATATATATACAAATTGTATGTGAGATATAAACGATTTTATTTTATTTTATTTAGAAAGGCATAAATAGGTCTTTAAAATATACATATAATATACATATAAATACATATATATATAAATATAAATGGGTCTTTAAAATAAATATATATATATATAAATGGATCTTTAAAATAAAAAATACATACATATATGTATATTTTTATTTTAAAGACCCATTTATGCCTTTCTAAATAAAATAAAATCGTTTATATCTCACAATTTGTTTTGTTCCATTTCAACATCGACCGCCCCTTATTGAAACCCCCTACATATATTATATGTAATGTAATTTTCAGATATAATCGTAAACAGAATTCAAATTTATAAATAAAATCCGTTTCAGAAGATCAGGATTGAAAAATCTCGGCCGGACCGAAACCTGGATCTCCCTATTACCAAACTGACACTCTACAATCTAAGCTTGCCGAGTCGACCCTTGAACCCAGTTTCGTCTACCCATTCTTTAAGCCTTTGTTGCGGCTCGCCCACTAAATCACACTCTTCAGTGCCTACTTTTAGAGCATTAGTGAAAAAGAGAGATTATATTTGTCAAAGAAGCAATGGCGTTGCTTCAGTAATATTGGATATAGTTTCAATGTAATGTAGAGTTTATACAAATATTTATTAAAATTGTAATTAAGTCTACAGACTGCCAATGAAGTATTATTTCTCCTGAGCACGGACCCAGTAGGTGAATTATAGAACATGAAGGTATGCTTCATGTGACCTATTATTTCATCAAAATAATTACGTTTAAAAACTACTGACTGAATATTTCCGATGCTTGTGGTATTATTTTTGACGTTGTTTGACAACAGCTACGTAAAATGGAATTGACAGTATCGAGGCGCACAAGAACAATGGTAATTGGCGTTTTCGGTCACTGGGTTCAGCAGAATCACAGCATCACGCATTCTCATGTTTGAATGGTGATAATTATCGGCCGTGAGTTGACTGCTTCAAAACGAATGGGTGGGAGGAAATGGTTAACCTCAGCGGGAGAGCCAGGGCTGGAGAGTGCAATACAGTTCCATTAGCGCAGTTGCCACTTGTTAATTAGCGTCATGCCTGGGACGGACAACTCTCACCTCTCACCTCTCTTCAGCTATACTCGTACTTGTTCACAGGCGCATCTCATACATAACCTACACACCATTCCGCAATTTGCGACACTTGCGGATTATTTACTGCAAACGAAAAAAAAATTATGCAATAAAAGGTTCTACAGCGGAAAAGAACAGCTGAAATACAAATACAGCTGAAGGCATTTGAATTCATCGATAACTACTGAATGGTACACAACAACTACAAAGCATTTGGTGTTTTGTAAAAGTTATAACACAAATAACTCGTCATTAAAACATATTGACTTTAAATCTTTTTTAAAAAAAAGTAACTAACAATTATGGAAATTACAGTATACTGGCTAAATGTATGAAATGTACTAGAAATTTGTATTATGACTAAATTAATCTTTTAATTACTTGTTCGGTTGTATCTCTAAATAAACAATTAAACATAATTACAACGATACAGTTGATTTCCAAACAAATAAATTCAGTATAACAGTGCTACTTAATACTTAAAAAGTGTGTACAAAATCAAATAAAACCTTTCAACAGAAAAATGTAGAACGCTTAGTTAACTTTCAGGTCCGAAATGAGGGGAAAGTATGCTAATTAGAGAGATCACAAAGCTTTAATTAAATTTAACGATCTTGATCTGTTCGATTGGCATTGTTTTCTTTTTTTCAATACTGAAATATGTGTAAGCGACCTACTTTTTCTGTGGCAAGGTTTAATTTAATTCCTTTCACACTCTTTTAATTATGGAGGTAAATTGTTCTCATAAATGTATTTGTTTGCAAATCACCTAAGTCTATGTCATTACATTAAATTATTTATTTCTAGATACAACTGATGTCCTTAAACTTAGGAGTGAACCGTTATCCTTAAAAATAGGTTATGTTTCTTAATTTTGGCCAGTATACTGTAAATTATTTAAAATAATTCATATTAACAAGTATTTTACATAAAAGGTAGGGCGTGACTAAGACAACTCTCCCAAATGTTAAAATAGAATAGATTCATTTGCTATTGACCTTCATTCAAAGCTTCAAGGATGAGGTATCATGAATTTTACATAGTTTTTAACCTATTTTAATAATTTAATTAACTTAGCACTTAAGTAATTTATCTCGATCAAGGCTGTTTAGACACGTCTAATATTGTGGGTAATAATAGTAAACAGAAGCCCACCTTCTGTGGTCTACTGTCGTCGTCAAAATAGTAGGGCCCTGAGTTTGAAGCCTCACTGTGTCCATTCAGAATGACCTACGCTGTTGTGAAAGGTCTCATTTTACGCATAATTTAATTCCCTTTTATGATATGTAAATAAATTTTTTTAAAGACATTTTACACGTGCGGTTTGGCGAAAAACTGAACAAAGTCAGGGTTCTTTTGTCTTTCTTTCACTTTGACAACTCATAGATTTCAAACTGTTTCTTCAAACGGTCTGAAACTTTAGCATAAGACAGATCAAAGCCATCGGGCAGTGGTGCCACCCTACTTTTACCCTCCTGCTCCAATGAACCTTTCCTTTCTCCCTACACTTTTTAAAAACTTTTATAAACTTTTGTAGCATTTCTACATCAATGAAGCTTATATTTTATATTTATGGCTTTCAATCGCTACAAGAAAAGTTTTGTCTCACTCTTCTGCGATGAGCAGTCAAAGAGTTAGCAGAGGTCCTCCTTTTTAATTAATTTAGAAAAACGTAAGACACACAGATGATTGAAACTTTGCGGATAGGTTTGGAAGGCTTATGCTAAAGTGTCAGACCGTTTGAAGAAACAGTTTGAAATCTATGAGTTGTCAAAGTGAAAGAAAGACAAAAGAACCCTGACTTTTTTCAGTTTTTCGTCAAACCGCAGGAATGAAGTGCCTATAAAAAATTTTATTCACATAAAAAATGGCATTAAATTATTCTTAACATGAGACCTTTCATAATAGCGTAGGTCACAGTGAGGCTTCAAACTCGGGGTTCTACTATTTTGACGACAGTAGTGGCTAGCATCGCTGCCTCACAACACAGAGGTTCCAGAGCAACTGCACGGTAACCGTAGAAACCCAGGTTCGATTCCCGGGTCCGGTCGACATTTTTCTACTCTAAATTTACTTTCATGTCCGTTCGGCTGAGCTTCAATTGAAACAATTATTATTACTACTTGAAATTGATATCCTGGTCTTTTTATATGGAAAATGGATTTTATCGAAGTCTCGACGTCATCTCCCTCACAGCCAATCAAGCCTTTTCCTTCATAACAAAGCACAATCTCTTGAAAATCACATTTCATTAACTCAGGTTAAAAATTATATGTACATACATACATATTTTCATTCTGTATTGTCTTATAACATTATATTTTGGGACGGCTCCTCAGCAAAAGAAAAAGTATTTATAATCCATTGGAATAATATGTCAAGTCAATTCAAGAACATCTTGTCGAGGACTTTTCATAAAATTAGGCATACTTACCCTGGAAAATCAGTACATTCTCTCGCTATTTTTGTTTGCTTAACAATAAAAATTTATACATTACTAACGCAAATTTGCATGAAATTACACCAATAATAAAAACAACCTTCATACAGAATGAAAGAGACTAACAATAACATATAATCAAACCCATTCTACTAAAGTAAGTTAATCAATGGATTAACCTACCTCCTTGCCGATATGCCAATTATATACATTATTTTAATTTTGTATTCATATTAATAATATCAATGATTGTAACTACTAACAATCATTACGATAAAAGGTTTTATATGAATAAGAAAAACATCAAACTCTGTACACTATAAGGGAACTGTACTGTTCCACAAGCTTCCCCACACATTAAACAGCTCCGAAATGAACCTAACAAATTTAAAATTGAACTTGCCACTTTCTTACTTAACCACTGCTTCTATTCTGTAAAGGAATTTGTGAAACCATGTAATTATTGTTGTAAATATATAGGGTTATCCTAATAATAATATAATGTATTCATGTAAAATTATTTGACTCGTTCCATATCCTAGGAGCATTGCTTCACTGAAGGATTCACGGAATATGATTATTATGTTAAGTTAGATTACTTTCTTGTATTGCAATTAATTCAGGAAGCATGGAATCATTCAATAAAGACAGAATTTTTTCTTTGTAAGAAACAATTAGATTCCAATGAAGGATAAGTACGCTAAGATGTGTATTATCAGGAGTATACATATTATGATAAAACTTTGTGAATTAGTTTTTTAAAATTTCTAACTCTATTCATTTTGGATCTCGTTGCTTTGTCTTTCATTATTGGATACAGTTCGTCCAAAATTTCAGTCAGTTAATCTGCTGAGATTTTGTAGTCTTGGATGATAATTGTGTTTTTTGTTGCAAAGATGCTAAGAGGAAGATCCTTGGTCTAATGGAAATTTAAGAAGGATTCGAGTTCACTCGCTTCAAAGTTACCCGTTATTGATTCTGTAACTTCTTCATAGTTCGAGTATTATTCGACGTGGATGGTTTGGCCCTTTTTGGACGGCTGCTGATTGATGAAGCTTGAATATTCTGAGTAATAACTTTATTATACGAATCGCAACTTTGCGTAACGAGAAAGGAGAAATATCTCTTTTTTATATAATTCACCTCTCCCTCTCTCGCTTGTTTCTGTTATTGTATATCTGGGGCATTTGTGTTTTGTTGGGTTTCTGTTTCCATTGCTGTTGTGAGGGGTAAGGTAGAGTTTGACTCATCTTTCCACAGGGGGTGGGGTGTAATCTCTACAGATAAATATATTCTAAAGTTGTAAATTGCCTTTCCGTCGGCTCAAAGAAAACTCAATTGACCTTATACTTCTCCCTGCACATTCAGACACATCCTAACCCACCTTATTATCATGCCCACAGACCACAGCCTCACATATTCTCCAATAATCAGTACACCGCCTGTCCACACTCACTCACCCACCCACATCGTATGCCTCTCAGATACGCACGAATAAAAAACCAGACACATCTGCTAAAGTAGGCTAATAAATGGACAAACCTATCTTCACGTTTACATGGGAAATATATACGTTATTATAATCTTGTAAACATTATTTTAATTTTGTATGTACTAGAACAATAATCTTATGATAAAGGTTTTTATATAAAATAAACAAATCAAATAGTAACTATTCTGGGAGTTTATGCAGAAGCTCTGAATCTAAACAAAATGCTCGACCGAAGGATAAAAGATGTCCAAATTTACTGTCAGAAGTGTTGCCTTTAATCCCGTTATTTTACCTTTTAGCATTATTTGATATTAACTGAGTTCATTTATAATCTATTGGTTTGTAATGATAGGACACACGTTTGATAGTTATTCTTATCATCTTTGTCAATACGTTTTGGTTGTTGAAATCTATGTAGTTATGCTTATTTGTCAGTTCTAATATTTGTTGTTACTTAAGAAAATGCATATTCTATTATTTGATATTCTTGAGGCGTATTTAATATTTGTTGAAATTATAATATTTGATAAGGCATTTAGGTACTCATCTATTTGTGTCCCTGGGATGAAGTCAATGAGCTGTGTGGGCGTTGTTCTGAAGCAGCTGCATTTGTATAGGATTGCATCTTGTAGTTATTACGTAGAAACTTTTACACTGATTCACAATATATCACTAATTATATGACTTTTCAATCACCAAGCAGGCAGCCGCTGGGGCACTCCTGCTTGTTTAGGTAAACAACTGTGGCACTTCTACGGAACACTCAAAACAACTTGCTCGTTCCAATAATTGAAGACGAATGAAGAATGACTTCTTGACCCTATATTATGACTTTATCAAATGAACATAATTGTTCGCTTATTACTGGCCATGTATTTTAAACTTTTAACTCAATATTATTTTACATCGTATTAAATATTTTTAGAAAAGACTTGACCCTTTACACAATCAAATTAATAAAACAATTTTGCACCCCGAAAGAAAATTTTTAACAAAAATTAATTTCATCACGTATTTTCTTGTTCACCTGATAAACACCAGAGTTACAAAACGCAGTTTTTTTTTCAGTCGGTATTGATTTCAATGTCAATGTAGCCATTGGGTTGGATATTTGGTAATAAACTTGCTCTGATTCTTTGACAATTATAATTTGTTCGCTTTTTCACGACTTTGTTCACGCCGAAAGAGCTCTTTTTATTTCCCCTAAAACGGAACAACAGGCACTGAATTTTTATAAAGTTGAATTAATTGAATATATAAACAGTATGGTATAATTTATTTATGATCGTTTCAGGGAAAACCTTATAACTCGCAGTTGGTTTGAACAGGGCCCGCTGTCACACGTTTCGGATCCAATTAGATACAAACTTTCAGATAGATAGAAATTTCAATTATATATTGATTTTAATTGTTTTAAAAATGAGCAATAAGTATTAAAATTTACATGACACGAAAAATAAAACCAATTTACGTATGCATCGTATCGACGATCCTAAAAAGTTTGTTAATTCTCAAGAAATTAACTCTCTGTCAACAATAGGTTAATTACGACCTGGTACACATAGTCGCGCGACAAAAGCGCGGCGGCAGCGTACACATGAAAAGTGACTTGGGTCATTGTTGACAGTCGGAACAAGGCAAACTGCTGGATTTCCAGTATTAATAAGATTTCACTTTATTTCAAACATAGAACTAGAAGAAAATAAATGTCTTTGGTTTTCTTTCGTCGTTAAAAACGGCAGCAGTGACAGGTTATCTCGTATTTTAGCTACACTACTCAAAATTATGGTATACTAATTTTTTAACTAAACATGTTACAAATTATGTTGCGTATAGATCTTTTGCGGCCTCAAAACGAAGTCCAAATTTGGCTTGAATAGATATGAATAGATATCAGAATGACCTGCCGCAATACTATATTCATCATACCACTACGTTATGGGTTAGAACTTGTATCGATAAGCCAAATTATCGACGCTAAAACTGATTTCACAAGGGATAAAAGTTAACCTTCGCAGCGGCGCGTACGAGTTATCCAGGTGACAGCCTGACCATTCAAGATGATCTTCTAAATTATGAACCAGTGTACAATGAGATTTAATATTTTTCACACTTTCAGTTGGGGTCTGGGTTTACTTCCTTACAAAACCTATGAGATTTAGAGAGAGTCGAGTGCGAGTCATAAGTTGTTTTTGATGCAGTTTACTTCATCTCATTTTCCTAGTTGAATTTACTATTATTTCGTGCTGGCGGATAAAGTACAGGACAAAATAGAATTGTATAAATTCTACTATTTGTGTGTTCATTTATCAATATTATTCTTTACAATAAAAAATGACACTTTAAAACTAAAAATAAATAACTTACGTAGACTTCTTTTCGTTTGTGTAGAAATTTTCAAAAAAATTTCGATCATTTATTCCCAGGAATAAATCTCTGTTCCTATAGTCCAAAATTTATCTGTTTAATATAGCTGGCCGTTTTTGTATTTTAGCGATCAACAAATCGATATCAATGTGTGACAGAAACGCGCACTCGAATAATGCCACGTTTTGTTGAATGTGATACAATTTGTTATTAAAAAAACAATTTCACCGCTGTACGTTCAAAATTATTTATAAAATTAGAACATACAGGAGCTTCAAATCTCTAGTCAGATAATACTAATCGATTCTGCGGATTAAAATCTGAGTACCGTCATACGTCCATTATACTGGCTCACTTTATAAAGATGGATTTATAATGTATAACTGGTGTATGACGAACTCAGAATGAGTATGAATAGATTTTAATCGAGAGACTTGATTAATATCATCTGAGAAGTGATCGAAATCTCCGCCCTGTTCAAAGTTTAGAAATTATTGGGATCTACAAATGTTAACTTATTTTTTGTTTTACAAAATATTCTCTGTCCTCGATAAATATAAGCGGCAACAAACATAGACAGTGCTGCCAGGATTCCCTATATTTTCCTAGTGGAATTCACATGTTACGACAACATTTATTAATCAGAAGAATTGATTTGTATATATTCAATTTTGTTAGCAACATCATTGTCACCATAATATCATCAAAGTACCGTAAGAGGACCGCCGATAGTGATAGAAACATCGTATATTTAATTATACTTTGTATTATATGCTTAATCATTTAATTACTTTTTAGAAACATTTTGCTATTAATTTTAAATGTAATTTTATAAATTAAGTCATAGCAATATAGATATTATAAATGAATAGTCCACATGATACCGGCTGGGCTGTTTGGTATTTCGTCGTCGTCTGAGGTAGAACGCGCGACACATGTGTACAGCTCCATAAGAAACAATGTACCTCGATTCGCGCGACAGCCGGGAGGCATCCCCGCTACTGACAGACCAGAAATCTCGAGTCGCGCGGCACTACGCGCGTCTCATAAAACCGCATAAAAACACATCATGTGTACGCTCCCATTTACCACAATGTATCTCGAGTCACGCGACTGGCTGCCGCGGGGCTGTCGCGCGACCATGTGTACGGGGCCTACCGCTCAAATTCTGCTGCAACAATAGATGGAGTGAGATACTCGCCCTCCGTCCCTCTCTCTCATTCTTCCAAAATTACTCTTATACTAACATAGTAAGTGGATGGATGGTATAGGAACACCTAAAAGAATTTATAACTCGCAGTTGATTTTCATGTCACCTTTCTCCCTGCAATTCAATAGATTTATAAATATTTATATAATATCCTCTGAACTCTGCAAGACATCGAAATGGAACATACACAAAATTTAAGTTCATATTCCTGTTTGAATCCCTGAAATATTCATTGAAATCTGTTAATCCGTTTCGGAGCATAAAAAAATCAAGAATATAGGCAAACCTCATCAAAATATTGGAACCTTAGACGCGCTTATGCCATGAAACCTTCCCGTAGATTTAATATTTATAATATATTATATTAAAATCTTGTGCTATATATCTAAATGTAGTATGCGCGAATAATTAAGTTAAATGTAGTATTTTTGAACCCTCAAATTTTCATTAAATTCCGATGAGCCGTTTCGGACAGACAGACACTTCAATTGGATTTATTGGTATAGATCTATAGTCAATTGTTATCTTTACTAGCCTTTTTGAACTATTAATTTCTGTTGCAAAAAATTTCACCATACTTTTGTGAATAGCGCAGAATATTATCAGCGTTGTATTTTCAAAAGCTGTAATTACATTTGTCGCACGCTCAACAAATGTTTTTCCTGACAAGTTATTGAACTTCTCTTGATAAAAATTTACCTTCCATTCAATTAAAAGAGGACAATATTCATTTTATCATACCCGTTTCGGCTTGGTAACTAAATTACCATATAACAACGCCACTCTAAGTAAAGCAATAAACAAAGCCAAATGAACTTGAAATGCATTAAAAAATTCGATTGGGGGTTAATAATATTAATACTGCGGGATATCGGCGAATGTTGAAAAGTAATCTCTTTAGTTACTCGATTAATATTAGATGTGTTGTGTAGGGTCTTCAAATATGTAAATATAAACACAAGATGGTCATGTGCACTAATGTTGTTGGTAATTTTCAGGACAGGCATCTTTTCTATTGCCAAACCAGCGTATGTCATGCTGAAAAAGGAGTAAACTTTTTATCATGAGAAGAACAAAACTAAAGAGGAAGAGGGAAGACTGAATCGAAAGAATGCGTGAAGAGGTAGAAATCTGATGGAGACAAGCGATGCAGATCAATCGTGAAACTTTGGGAAAAAAAGTTTATCATGCGTTTCTGAGTTTGTTGAATAGAGGCCGAAAGGAAATTAATTACATACAGTTGTGTAGGTGAGAGAATTTTGTGTGTGTGTGAGTTTGTCTGAAAATTTATCCATGATGACCGCTGAAGTACGACAATGCGTCCTCGCCTCGGAACATTTCGTTTCATTCATTGATATATCTGAAAATAAAAAATTGAATGTCTAGCCTTAGTACTTCTTTACATAGTGATACTTAATTCATCTGTTCTGTGATTTATAATATTTTTTTGAATATTTATTAAACACTTAGAAATTATTCTAAATTATTAGACGTTAGTTATTTCTAAGCAAGAATAAACGGATAGTTCAAGTACCTTCTTCTTATCAATAAAATTTACGGTTTCTGTATATTTTTGTGTTACTATGTATGTACGTTACACGCGAATAAATATCGACCAACTTTGCACACGTGTTCGTTGCGACTGAGAAGCAAATAGTGTTGGAGTAAAATAGGACTAAGACAACAGGGGAGTAAATGAAGAAACGGCCCATATTTGAGTGATTAAGTTTTTTCTGAGTCAATGAGATAGAGTTTCTCCTTAATTTTTTGTATTTAGCTTCTACATATTTCAGCATACGCTGGATGTAAGCATAGGAATTTGGGTGGAGGGGCGTCACGGGAATATAGCAAAAACGGGAACTATGGGGGTCGCTGAGATTAATTCCGACATTCAATATGGCAGTCAAGTTGCAGTTCAGTCACTAAGAGAGCGATATAAAGGTTTAAAACAAAGTTGCGTGTGCAAACTTAGTGGGGTGTAGTAACTTTTGTTCATAATATATTTATTTTACTTATTTTTTGTTACATTCTTTGTCTCCTTTCTTTTTTATGTACTCCTACCTTGCCAATTTGACACTCAGCCCCTGGAGTAGGATGGAAAAATGTTCTGCGTACATAACTAAATGCGTGGAAAACTTTGAAAACGTTTTTTATGGCACATAAACAAGCGTTCTTTGAGTAATATATTTTGGTGTAATCAGAAGTTGACTAAGAGATTATTACCAATTAATTACTGTTCCAGGCTAATACAATTGAATACTCGGGAAAAGGTGCGAACCCATCAAAACATTCTTAAAAACTATGTTACTCGCAAGTTTGTTAACAGGCCCATTTTGCTTAAAAAATAGTTAGAATTATAATTTTTTATCGTTAATTCCATAAACGTTCTATTGAAAGTCGTAGTTGTTGATTCGTATTCTGAGTTCTCAACGGTATGGAGCTTTATTTTTAATTACGAAGTGAAAATGCTTTTGTTTCTCACATTTTGTCACGCTTCAACTATTCCCTCGCTTCCAACCTGTAGAACTATGGTAAATGCTTATTCCATTAAAATCGATAAATTTCGAGGCAAATGATTTCGCTGTTTTCCTATCAATGAGAGACAAATTGGCCTGAAATTCAATTAAGCGTCGTAATTCAATCCCACGGTGAGCGATTTCGTCAACGCGTCCTTTCGATCAGGCGTGAAATCAATTACCATGGCCTGATGAATTTTCGTCCAACAAAGAGCTGCCTCGCCTAAGAGCAAATACGCTATTTCGAATACAAATTTTTGATTTGTGGAATGCGAGTGAGAAGTAGTCAATTGAGAATGACTGCTGATCGACGTTGCGTGAAATGTGTACATCGATCATGAATCGATTATTTTGGTGGATCACCGATTCTCCGAGTTTTAAAACTGGATGTTGTCCACAGAATAGTAAAAAATCTCAATTGCAACGAAACTATTCATATACATTATACCATAGAATAGCGATTAAACAAAAGTTAATAATCCTCATTTTAACCTTAAATGCTATAATGAGCAGACGTGCTAGGGTTTTCCTAAGTTTTTTTAAAGTAGCTACTGAGGATACTTTAACCATTGTATTCCTATAAAATCATATCGTATCGACTTCATTTAGCAAACTTAAGACCTCAGGCATATAGTAATGTTCGTAAATGTCGCCAGTAAATTAAACGGTTGCTGGCTCACATCCAGAAAACAGATGAAATGGGCGGAACCATCTCCAGGAAATATTAGTGAACAAGATTAGCCGAGCCTCAAATTTCTACTATATCTGTCTAAAAACCACCTTATCTAGACATACAAAACGCGATAGATTTGTGTGAAATGAGGCAAAATGATAATTTCGTGGAGATTTAAAACTTTAATATTCATAAGAAACAGTTTATACCGTGGATATTCATTGTTCTTGAGACGTTAAGAGAGGATTATTGACGTAAAATGGCGTGCATATTACTTGAATGCTAGATTTGTAAGACTAATTATATAAAGGAAGAGAAACATTTCTAACAGATAATTCAGCCATTTTCAAGTACTAGGAAAAAAACTTAGTATCGATAATACAATATTATTATAAAATGGTAAAATATAAGAATGAAATAGTAAATTGATTGTGTCACAGAGAGCATTATTTATTATTTCTATTGGCCTGCATTTATTAATATGAACAAGTTATTTTATCGATGTTGTATGACTTGCTTAGTTGTGCGGTTGCGATAAACATGTCAAATGAAAATTGCGAGATTACTCAGGTTAAACAGCAGTGTGACGGAATAAAAGAAGCCGCCGAAAGCAGGAAACATTCTACATAAAAGTAAAGACGTCTTTAAAGGCAGTCAAATCCCTCCACACAAGATTGTTGGCGGTGGCTTTTGAGATACGCCGACTTAAGGCTACATTGTTGTATGGGCGGTTGACGGCCAGCCATACTGAGTAGGTTTATATTGGGTTCGCGACGGGTTTCGAATGTAGGAGGCTGTGTGTTGGGTCTCGAACTAGCTACTATAATTAATGGTAGTGATTTATAATTAATTAAACTTACCTGGCTCTCAAATAATCGGAATTGAATAATTGAACGACGGCTAAGGGTCACAACATTTCCACCACCTCGCGCTACTCTTTGACGTCCCAGCTGGGGTACGAACAGTAATTTTACTCTGAAACACATTCATGATTTTTCGTACTTTAAAACACTTTTACTATTAAGCATGTTTGTAATTGCAAAACCATTAACCGTTTTATAATTTCATTTCATATTTTAATTAATTATATTTTTATTACTTGGATGTGATGACAATTTAACCATTTAAAGATGGCTTCCTTTACAATAATATAAATGCTGTACCTACCAAAATTTCTCCTCCAAATTTCTATACGTCTGTTTGGCCAAACTAACATCCCTCAAAATTTCAACTGTTTTACCAGCATATTTAAGGGATACCAAATACTTGACAATTACAACATATTTACAAAATGAAATTAAAAATTCATCAATTTGTTTTAACTATAAAATTCAAAGTTTTTTAAATTCTTCGTAGTATCTCGATATTGTTTTAGCAATCTCATTTAAAATAACTTGCTTTCAATTGCTCGGCGCTGCTAACGACTTCTTTGTCAGTCTTTTCTTCCCTCTTTCCGTTTACATCATTTACGTAATTATCATAGTAATATATTTAATGATAAAGTTTTTTCTTTGGTGACTACCAGTTTTTTATTTTCTTCGTACCTCCAGACCAGATCATATCACGAAGTCAAATCCATCACCAAAACTTTCACTTATGGTCACAGCTCATTGTTGGGATCACAGGTATAAATTATGACCTGGAGAAGCCTCTGCAGAGAAGATAGAACCCAAGGGTTGACTAGGACCCTAGGGATATAGTTCCTGCCCAGAAACTAAATTAAAGTCCGCCTTGGTTGCTGTACATTGTCATCTCGCACTGGAGTTTAGTACATATAGCATTAGTACGTTTTGGGAGAAAATATTTTGTTACTTATAATTTATAGCCATAAATTACACAATATTACTCTTGCGTTCAGATATTTGTTGTGCGTACATGCTGTGTTAAATGGTTTGCATAGATCTCAGGAGACTAATTTCACTGCGAAGGGAGCATACTTAACAGCATTACTTCAAGCATCGGACGCATCCACGTTGGAAACGTAGCTTCTCTTTTGAACAAACGAAGAATATGTAGTAAATTTCACTTGCCGCACACCTAGGGTTGCCAACTTCCGTGTTTTGAAATTTACAGTCTTTTTTACAATAGTATGTCCTAATCCCGTTTCAGACCTTGTAGATACAAAAATAATTTCTTTTGTTTTAGTTTTATGTTATTTTCAACTAGTATTTGTTATTATTATTTGAGAAACATGCTAATCTCAATATTAAACAAAATCTGTGATATTTTCTATTGAAATTTGTAACACTTAATATTTCTGTCACAAAGATAATGATTGTCCTAAATATGACGATTTAAATTAAATAATGGGTAATCAAAAATTGAAAAAAAGGTATTATTTAAATATGCACTCCATTTATTTTCCAAAATACTAGCAGCAACTGGCTTAATTTTTTTAAAGTCTGACAAGTACAAAAATATTTGAAAACTGATATATTTTTGCTGTCCAATCTTTGGACTGAGGTTAGTGTAAATATGTTTATAGTTCCATGGATGAGCAAAGACAAAAATCTACATTTCGTTGATACAACTATCCAGAATTGTCTAAAAACCAAAAAAGATGTATTAAAATAAATTATAGTTTTTTCTAATATGATATAAAAAATTATATTGTGTCATCTTTTTCTTCTTTGTTGGGCTCTGCAGCCCATTCAGGATCTTGGCTTACCGGGTCGACTGCGGGTCAACATCTTACATGACACATTTCGAATTTGGAGTGACACGTTGTCAGCGTATCGATTCTCCAACAGGCTTAATCTTGGCCTCGGCGATAATGACGACACAAACATCCAAGCCCATGACAGGATTCGAACCCGGCACCTCTGTGTTGTTGTCAGTGACGCTAACAACTAGACCACAACGGGTTGGCATATTTATTGTTTAAGATAAAATAATTACTTTTTCTAACATATCCTTGAATCATTATATTAAATAAGCACACACAAACTCGGACGCCATTTGTAGGGTTATTTTTCAGTCCGAACTTGATAAGGCATCAGCTAGAAAGCTAACCGATTTAACGATCAGCTTTTATTGAACAATGATGAAAGATGATAACCCTACTTACATTCGAAAAAGACACAGTGCGATTTATTTTCAATAGCTCCACTTTAAGGTTTATCATATTCGCATCAACTACTATGGTTACTAGCAACTTTGATAGAGGATCTTGTTTTCTTGTTAAGTTCCTCACACAACATCCACGGCTTTGCCAGGATACGAGGCTACGATATTGACACAAGAGGTTAGGTTAACTTAAAATAAGTTTTTCAGACTTTCTCCACAGACAGGAATACATGACTAAAGAAGTTCAATTTAAAGATGAGGCAAAAGTATCAGGATATTTTGAACTCTAATTGAAATGAAGTTCTAAAAACAAATTTTAGAAACAATTTTCTACTAGATTATATAATAATAATAATCCACGTGCATTCAACGTGTATAAAACAGCCAGAATTTTTTAACAAAAATTATTCACTTTCATTTTTTAACTTGACCTAATAATATTAATCTCCAGTCCATTATTAACGCAAAAGGCACAAATGTATAACAAAACCTAAACAAAATATTACCAGAGAACGTAAACAAAATTGTCACCCATGTGACGGAGCCCCAATGGGGGGAAGGAAAAGTATATATGTATGTATATAATTTTTACAATACGTACTTTTCTAATCGATGTTCTGTAAATTTTTACGTTATATATATATACAATTAATTTAAGGTGAATATAGTTAAAATAATAGTTTTGACCAGAAAGATTAAATGAGAAATATTTGACTTTTCGCAGAAAGTGTTGAACATACTTTTGAACCCGAACGTTCCTTTGCAATAATAGAGCAGGAAAAAATCCTGATATGGAGGTTGATCTTCTAACTCGTGTGTCTGGTACTTAAGTGTACTCTGTTTCAAAAATTCGGTGCACTCTACAGGATTTGGCAAGAACAATCGCTGTTCCTAACAAAATTCATTTAATAGCATACTCATATTTTTCCTCTGAAACCTAAAGACCAGCGTCTCCAACTACAAAAGTTTCCTCCGACAGAGACAATCTGTGAAGCGAATCGAGGAGAACCATAAATCCATGTGCATTCAACTCGACCAACCCCCGAATCAACTGGCCTTCACCATCCCCGAGGAAAAGTCTCATATGTTAAAACTGGAAAGAGTAATCATTTAAAAATTTTGTTTATTGGATTTTACTAAAATGAAAAATGAGCACTAATGCTGAAAATGCGTCACATAGACCATATTACTGTTGTTTCCTAATAACAGACGACGCATTGATCTCAAAACACTGTCGACTACTTATACTCTTTGAATGAGGAATATGTTAATTTACGTGTTTACATTACCGAATTCAAATACAAAAAAAGCCTTTAAAGGACAACGTTTTGAAATTTACCAAACTCATTGCCAAAATTTTACTGTCCTGTTTTTTCTCATAATACATATTATTCAGAAGCACTCAAATTTCAATAATTTATGAAGTAACGTTCTCTGATATGTTTCAATATTTGTGTGTGTTTATGCCGTGAGTGTGGAACACTACTTCGCAGCTTGGAGCGTCATCTGCGTCTGAGAACAATGAAGCTTTCCTCGGTTAGCTGCGTGATTAATCGCTGGCATCGGCCTTGCTTAGCTGTCTTCCAGACAGAGAGACGGGGACTTTATAAATTAAACTGTTTATTCAACAACTACGTCCTTTATCGCGGCCTCTTCTGCTACTAAGATCTGTAGGGAAACCTTAGAAACAAAACCGCTTACTTCTACAGTGCACTCATTAAAGTTAGTAGGAAAATAATATGTTCGTAGAAACGAAAAATTACGTCACTACAAAAATATTTACACGTATACAGGGAACTATAATTAAAAGGTAAAGCAAATTTCATAGTGGAAGAGAATTTACAATATTTTATGCACAATATTCATTATTCTTTATTAATATTTCATTTAGTGCTCCTACGGCCTGATGTAACCTCCGACCATAATTTGTTGATAATGAAATTCAGGCTGAAAATGAAAAAATGAAGAAAAATATGTGGATTAGAAAAACTGAAATAACAGGATGTGCTTTAGTTTCAAAGATGATAACAAGAGTAGATTAATAGGCAAAGGGGAAATAAGTAATATACAAGAGTATTGGACACTCTTGAAGAAAGAAATGACTACAACAGCCGATAGACCAATAGGAAAAAACAGTGCATATGCTTGAAGAATGAGATATATAGGAGGTTTGGCTCCAAGATAAATGCAAAGTGGTTGAAAATTTAATGGTTAAAGGGAAAATAGACTCAGATTATAGGAAAGTAAAAGAAACATTCGGAGAGAAGAAAAATATTAGCAAGAACATCAGAAGAGCAGATGGGAAACCAATTCTGGATAAAGAAGAAAAGGCAGAAAGATGGGAGGAATGTCTATATTTCATGATGGATAAGGAATCATACTACAAGGAGAAGAAATAAAAACCCTGCGGTTTGCAGATTATAGTATTAGGGGAGTCATAAGAAGACTTGGAAACCATAATAAATTGCTTTAACCTGGAGAAAGAGTTCAATATGTGGATTAATAGAGGGAAAACCGAAGTAATGGAAAACAGTGGAATAATAAAGGGTGTTAGATTGGTAGGGATACTTGGCCAGCTTAATAACTTACGTCTCTCTTCCGCATTCCTCCTTCTTTCTCTTCCTATATTACTAAACAGACAAGGCCATAGCCTATTTATAAGAAGACAGAGTTCCAGAAAAATTAATATTTTACATGCCAATAACTGAGAAAACCGAAGTAGTAGATTTGTACTTCCGTTAAAATGCAAAAGAAAAACCGTAACTATTCCTCACAAACCTTAACAATTGAAACTCACAAAAAAACACTTTTTCAGACCAATTGCAGGAATTATTGACAGTAACTTATAGGAACTATCGAAATATTCAAGTAATTCTTATAATTATATCAATAGCAGTACCATTATGACACCAGACAGCACTTCAATTAGAAGTTATGATTATTCTTAATTATTTTCAAATACAAGAAATCACATACATCTAAAATTGACGAAGAATAGCTAATAAAAAATGTAGACTTATGCTTGAATTATGAGAAAATAGTTAATAATCGAATTTTTTATATGTTGAAATGCAAAATAAAATAAGTAACCATCCGTCGCATCCTTATGAACATTAATAAGCATCAACCGTTCGTCAAGTACCTCTAAGACGACGTCTAATAATGAAGAAAATTCTCTATTTATTGAGCTTCCAGTACACTAATCCAAGCCATGTCAATCCTCAAATTAATTTTCCAATGACTATATTTTCAGGCACTTAATTGAAAGCTCTTAAGCATAGAGACGTTCAAAATAACCTATACTCGTAAGTAATAAGTTAATTAACCATGTCAAATAAAATGTTATTAACTAAATAAATAGCAAGAAAGTAATAATATAAATAAGTAAGTAAAACCTTATTTTAAGATTTAGGTGACCATTATTTATCAGACTATTATTTCTATTACACACTTGTATATTTAATTAAACTATTAATTGTAATTTATATTTATTGGTACCTTATTTTTTCTTTTATTGTTACTTTCAAAGAGCGCTCAAGTAACGCAATGACCCATTTGAATGGTAAATAACACAAACGTACAGACAATTACAACACGAAAATTTCTTTGTAAGGTCTCAATATAGACCAAAGATCGAAAAGTTCTGATATTCTACTTTTTACTCCGTATGAAAAAATAACTGAATGAACTCTTTTCACGGCGCTACTCCCAAATATTTGCTGACGTAGAAGTTTAAAGTTTCTCTCTGCGCTTCGTTCGCCCTTCATATCTAATTTTTACTTCTATCTAGTTTCTGAGTGTCCGTCTCCCCCTCACAGTGTCGCGTATTCATTCAGCTTTCGAACGAACTTGTTTCACCCGAATCAAAGCAAGTGGTTCTTATTTCAGCGAATTATCTACTCATGGTACCAGGCTTTTATCGGCCAAACCATGCCAATGCTAATTTTTAATTCAATTCCAATCTTGGAGAATAATTTTAAAATTTTAGACGTGTAAAATTTAAACATGTTAGAATTAAATTTTAATTTAAGGTCACAAAAGCCAGTAATATTTTTCTAATTGAAATGAAGTAATCAAAAATTTCCACTTAGTTTAGTAATGAGTGTCAGTCGGTTGTTAAGGACGCGATGTTTGTTTCCGTTCTCAAATAATAGTTCATTGTGTCACTTACTTGTCGACGAGCAAGACTGAAAGAAAGCACTATACAGTATTTAATAACCTCATAATTAATAATTAAACCACCATAATATTCTTACGTAATTGGATTTGTTTCATATTCACATACATATTCGACATGATGCTCTATTATTTTCCCGATATTTTTATTTGTATCCCGACCAATATGCATGCTCACCTCCTATGGAGGATGGGGCTCAAATGAAACACGAAAAACATCGTGAGAAACACTACCCATCTCACTAGCTCAGGCAAATATTTATTTGCCACAAATATCGGCCGTTTATGCACGTCGTAAATCCCCGTCCCTTCAACTGCGTCTTACCCCGACAGTGTTTCTTTCCGAGTCTCATTGAATATGTGTACAAAACTTATTCGATAATGTTTCGTGCGTTTATATATACACACGAAAATACAATGAATTATTCAATTACATATAAGAATTTTTTCGCTTAAGTATTAACAAACTAAAAACTAACATTACTGAAATAAAATGTTACTTAAAAATTATTTCACGCTTAACAGATGCAATAGTCTCGCTTGTCAAGCTACGCAAGGTTTATTCTGTCTTCTGCTGCAATGTAAATACATCTAGTCTCGTTGAATCTTTTTGCAAGACTCCTGAAGTTGGAGGGAAACTGTGAAATTCTCCATTCTCCTCGCAACTTTTTATAAGTTGAACTTTCCAGCTTGCTCGTATCCGCAATCAGGAAGCGACTCTTCTTCTCTCTCCAGCCAATCTCTGGCACAACTATCACTGTCTTGCGCTGCTTCTTCCTGCCTGGACTTCTATCTCAACAACAATGTAACGTTCACTCCGGCCTTCCTCGCACCCTTCTCCGGGTCAACAACCCGCCAACCTTTACTTCCGACCTTTATAACTCCACTTCCACTCTATAAAAAATCGGCTTTTCTACCTTAACTCGTGCAGACTTAATAATGCCTCAGTGGCATCTGACGATAGCACAGTGCGCACAATAGATTCAGTCGGCCTCTCGCCGCTTCTTACAAAAATAATCCCTGCTGGACTATATAGTTGACACGTTGAGGCTAAACACATCACAAACCTTGTCCAACAGATACCAACACTAACATACGTTTAAAAAACATAAAACATGTTATCAAAGAGCGAAGGTTTTCCCGGTGTATCTGCTGTTTCAATAGTTCTTGGGAGAATAGGAAGGGAATTGTGAAGGGGGAGGTGTGGATGGAAGAGTAAAGTAATCGAGGGTTGGCTTAAGCCCCCGGGCTATAGTTTAAGGATTGTACTTGGTGATTCACCTAAGACAAATGCAGGGAAAACCCTAGAAAACCTGCATAAGATAGGTCAAAATATTGGGTATTATTTTGAACTCATGTTCATTGCGTTCAAATAACGAAAGACTAGGTTGCTATGAGGTCGCAGCATTCCCTATTTCGTGTCTCAACAAGTTTTAGGAGGCAATTGGCCGTCTTATCCAATGGTATCAGCGGACAACTCTTACCGTATGCCCAAGGTCTGCGACTCCAGTGAATACACCTCCTAAAAGAGATGAAGATGCCTCGTTATGTGAGAACCTTAAAACCAGAGAGGGAACAAAGTATACTGAAAGGTAAATCCATCCTCCACCTGTGGAGAAACGCCTGTTAGAGAAATCTCCCACTGGTATGTATCCTGCAAAAATATTATTTGGGTAACAGACTACACGAGGATGATCCTGAAATAGATAACTCCCTTTAAATAGCAAAGGAAGGGAATTGAAAAATATTGTTTTTCATTTTTGTCATTCTAATCCAAAACTCACTTGCGCGAGATTTTCCTTCCTTTATATATGCGAGAAAGTGAATCAGTTCTGTAGGCCCTCGTGAATGTTATATCTCATTTATTCTGAAAAATATTGTTCTTTATAATTATAAGATCTAGCATTTAAAGCTATAACCAGCATACTTCTCTGCGTTCTATGCCTTTAAATGTCAGTGATGTTTATTGCAAACTGGTCGAATAAAACGTTTAACGATGAGACTCTTAATTTATTTCATCAACTAATAGATCATATTATCTTGTTTCAATCATTTTAATTATATATAAAAATTATGAATATTGTAAAGTTCACATAACATTACCTCGGTAAATTTGATTAATTTTAATAACTACAATATATTTATCAAGCAAAATAAGAATAATAATTATAAAAATTCGTAATAGGTATGTGAACAATTAGGTTTAAATAAATTTTCTTTAAAAGACATTATGTAGGCACTGCCTGATTCGCAGTTGTCATCCACCCGCGAGTGTTCGGTTTCCAGTCGGGCTCCAGTATATCGTTAAATTAATATTAATAATCGGCATAGTAAAAAGCTGAATAAAATCAATTTGGAAAATATTTTATAACCCTTGTAAATAGGAAAAGTCAATTATTGCATAATAATATATCTATGTGAAAGTGTATCGCAAACATGGAGTGAGTGTTACGGGTAAAAGCAAAACCACTGACGAATCGCAGCTGTCATTGATGGATGTATTATCTGTCATTGCAATACTTTTATAAATTCTCTGGTTGTATAGAGAGATTATGAAGATTAATATATGAGCTGGATACACAAGAATATTGCCAGAAGTCAATTCTACGTCGATAAAGACAAACAAATATTAAAATGTCTGAAATAAAATGAGTATAAAAATTAAAACAATAGAGCATGGCTTACATTTAAATAAAATTCTATTATATAAAAATAAATAAATAGTTATAGTTATGAAACATTTTTTGAATAAATACATCTGCTAACAGTCAGAAATAATTTAGTACAGAAGTGATTCTAATAATTTAAGTAAAACTTCGATAGAATGTTATTTTAAATTATTTCTATCATTAAATTTTACACATACCAAAAAGTTACCCCTATAGTAACTCCCCGAACGGGTTTGAAATACAGAAATAACAGATATAAACACAGGGTTAAGAAAAGATACATTATATGTAATCTAGTTGCGTATCGGGAATTACCCGGGTATTAATTAATATTAGCCCTGAAAATGAATTATTTCTGCCCTAATCTTTTGGTCTTATCGTGGTTTAACTGTCCTAAATCCGTAATGGACAGACACGAACCTATGTCGTTTGAGTGTTAGCTTCAAATTAACAACAATGATGGCTGACAGTAGATTAACAGAGCCAATATTTTTCGCAGTACAATAAATAAGCACGGAACCATAAGCTGATGGATAGTGAAAAATCTCCTCGGCACTTTAATTGACATTAAATTCTCTCAATACCATAAAGATGAACAGTAAGGAAGTAAACAATAGTTTCTTTCCCATAAGTTGGGGCAAAATTATCCTTGCTTAGCTATGTTGAATTTGGGATATCAGGTGTAACTTTTCTTAAGATTATGACAGTAATATTAGAATTTTTAGGATATTATACTCCAGAATCTTGTTCATAATTTAGGACTGAAGATTTTATATTCTTACATTTTTTAAACATAAGAAAATGCTTTCTCCATAGTTATATTTAACTTGATTTTTGAAGCAATTTAAAAGAAGTGTAACTCAGTAAATAAATAGTGAAAGTTTTACAGTTATATATACTAATAAACATATGGCTTGTCGTTCGGGTAGCATCAATGATTTGATAGGAAAAGTAATATTTTTTTAGACGACTTAAAAATTCACGTGGTTAAAACAAAGAAAGAGCGAGTGATATGTGAAGTATTTCTCAATCAACAGCAGACAAGAACTGAATTGTCGTTATTTGTATTTGATTCACTTCAATTATGTCAACATTACGAACAACATTATTAAACGCACTCTCTCGTTGAATGTACCAGCTGTCCAACCAGCGGAAGATCAAAGAACTAAATGGAAAACTTGGTGCGAATCGCTTTTCCAAACAGTCTTTAAGGAGTATCTTTTTCAACCTGAGAGGGGTGAAAGGGGGAACCTAAATCTTATATCGATGAACACAAATTTTATCTGGGGTGAACAAAAACTAGGCAAAATTTCATTGTAATGGGATGAATGGGATAGAAAAACATACGGTACAAACAACAAATAAGCTAATACGCATTTATTTTTATTTATATAACTTAAATATATAAATATAAGAGTTTTAAATTTCTTAGGCTGTGTCCAGTCTTCAAAAATCTGATAATATAATGTGCCCGACGTAAAAATTAACTTCGGATTTCTTCATTTGTACAACAACTATGAGAAAAATATATTTTTAAATTATTCAGGTTTAAAATCGGTGACAAGTTCTTCTAGAATTAATTGTTCCCCCATTATTCATAAAACATAATGGTAGTTGTTATCTCAGATATTATCTTACGGTCCCATTATTCTAAGTGATTAATAAATTTTCCGTTATACGTTTCCGGGCGCAGAATGAAGTGAATGGTGGGAGTGGGAGGTGGGGGAGCCGTGTCGATAGCAGAAGATGACCTCGGAGGACAAGCTGTCAGTTGCCTCGGGCAACTCAATTTCCTGCAGCACGCGTCTTCTTCTTCAGTAGCCGTCCGCCCCGGAAGCTATCGTTAAAACAGTTTCCCCTCCCGCACAAAGTCTTTCACTGCTTTCACCTGGTTGTTGTGTCGCCGACTTCGACACTCCTTCGTTTCACCAACCCTTACCTTGCGGAACACACAAAACTAGAAAACGGTACAACTCATTACAATGAATTTTCATATTTCTTGTTTTAATACTTCCGCGTGGATTTGTCTGGTTTAATTACCAGATTTAAGATTTAAACAATGTAAAAAAATTAATTACTGTCTATGGATAGCTTGTATTGTCATGAGTAGTTAAATTATTTTCACGAATGTAACTGTAACTTCTTTATGATATTAATATCCCATATTTTAATAGAGTTATGGTTTCCATTAAACTAAAATTCACGAAATCGAATAAAAGAAATAATCTAGTTTAGGAATATTTGCAACTCTAGTATAACTTACCAAATTTCAGATTCTATTCCTGGACATACAATATGTAATTCAGTTTAATTAATATTTCCATAGGATTGTGACAATTCCAAAAGTTGTTTAGTACGAATGAAAGTGAAATAAGGAAAAAATCATCTATGGCCTGACGTATTTTTATTTTTTGGAGTACACGTGGTCACCTTCCGGATTTCGTGACCATTACAGGCACAAACGTCCATGCCCACGCCGAGATTTGAGCCCGAGAGCTGTGATGTGAGGAAGTGCCGCTGACAGCATCACCACACCAAGTCGGATATTCTGAATTATTACTAGAGAAGTCTCCCAAGAAAGAAATACATTTTGCTATCGCTCTACTAATAACCCATCAAAAATATATAATCCAGTACGTGATGATAATAAATCCATCATTAAACAACGTAACATACAAAATTAACACAGTTTAACATCCGTAACCATATATATCAGAAAAATTAAATATTTAACTAAAAGCAATATAAAGCAAATTAAAGCAAACCATAATTATCAAGACAAGATATAATACCATTAATATGTCAAAATTACGTATCATTAAATTTTTATTCTCTTTTATTACTATACCAGTATAGTCCTCTGTGGGAAAAAAACTTGTTTTATATCATTTCTTCGTTGACAGTAGCTTTCGGCCTCTAGGGCCACATTCATCTTTTTCTACAAAATAATGCACAATTTTAAATTATATTATTATTGATACATTCATACATTATGTTATATTTTCTTTACACCTTTTCTGATTATCTTTTTGTAAATTTTTCAGTTTATTATCAAATTTATTTACATTTATTTTTAAATTTAAAACATATTTTTACACCTTGTGGTGCTCGTCTCAAAATAAACATCGCTAAGTGTAACAGTCTACTTACAATGATACAACACTTTATGCGTTTTTTCTTTACAAAGTAATCTTACTTATAATACTATCTCAATACTATTTTTCTACACTTATAATTCATATATTTTATATTTGATGCGTTTCGTATGATTTATATTTTTGTTTTTGTTTTTACTTATCAATTATTTAAATTTCTTATTACAGTACTTGTTACAATTGTATATCTATATTATTATTTATAAATGTACTTGAATATTAATATTCCCTCGTCTTATAGTTTTTTATATTTATATTTCACTACTTTTATTAAGGATTTTATTTATTTATATATAAATATTCCTCCAATTAACTTTCTTTTGTATTTTTATCCTTCCTTTAACAAAATGTTGCATTTATTCCATGTCATTTTATGTTTTGTTCCTTTTACGTTTTATACCATCTATTTTATTTATTATTTTGTTTATCGGTTTCCATGCAAATTTACATCTCTAAAACCTTCGCAAATTTTTCTCATAGCCCTTTCGCATATGTAAATCCATACTAATGATTGTGTATATTTTTTCCATTATCTAGTTCATTATTTTCCTGGCATTCATGTTGACAGCCGAGGTTGGAAGCGGGCATTCGCAATCCTATTCCTCAGTTTTCTTTTCTCAAACTGAGACGAATCGTCTCTGACAAATATGCGAGGATGGAAAAATGTTTGTATTACCGCCACTTCTTTCTGTTACACCCTGCAGATTATTTATAATATTATAGGCGGATAATGGCGGAGACAGCTACTATTAGTGGCTGTAAGTTGTTTATTATGAGTAAATATATAAATACAATAAATTGTATGGTATAGTTTGTGCGACGTTAGACTGCAATGTAGGAGGCTGCCTTTGTCTAGAAGCGACGCTCTCTGAAAGGAGGATCTGGTGTCGTGGAAAGGGTGACATCTATTGTGCTCTACTCACTTGAGTTCGTTGAAAGCAACAATATGAACTGTAGAGGATAGGTTGTTGGCACTGAACAACATCCATCCACATTTACGCCGTATAAGTAATTGGCCTTGTGAGGAATGTTATTCAATCACTATGAAACATTAATAGTACTCATGGTGGTATAGATGTTTGATAAAACTGCATAAAATGTTAGAACACTAATTGGTTTGCAAATAATTTTACGCCTGAAAATATTGATCGACAATTGTGTGTGGTGTATGGGGAAGCAATAATCCTTGAACTGGAGGCACATGCCATCCCCTGGTCAACAAGAAATTTAAACAGACGCGCGTCAACTCGCAAGAACATGTGCATGGTTTTATGGGACAGACAAGGTGCTTTGTTCGTTGGATTCTTGCCTAATTATTGTGAGAGACTGCGAAAGCTCTGTCGTGCAACACACAATAGTTTCGCGGGGAATCGGTTTCGTTCAGAAGAATGATGACCAAACACCGCCTACAAAATAGAGATCTGATCGCATCATATTTGTCACTTAATCTGAATAAATTCATTTCAACGACGATAAGAAAGGTTAGACTTTGCTGTCTTCACTTCATCATGAAGGCATGCAAGAACTGATTTTCCGTAACGGCAAGTGCCTGACTAATGGCGGTGACTATGCAGAGAAATAGTACGATATGGAAGTTTATAATTGATAATAAAATAACTATAAACTCAATTCTCTGTAATTTTTTCATTCACAAACAGCGCTCGTACTTATTTCTTATCTGCTTGTTTATTTTGTTGCTTTATTATACCCAGAAATCCTGGCTCTGTTTATGACCGTTCCATAACGTTTGTTAATACGAGTGTATACACAACGTCTGTATGCAATCGTCTTATACAAGCAACTCGTATTTATTCAAGATAATTGCAAAGGATATTATAAAAACTAAGTTTACACGCAGAACTGTTATTCAATCATTTGTTCGTAGATATAAGAATAATATTAGTGCCCTGCGTTTTCAACAAACAAGATGACGACAGCTTTTTTTAATCGCTCCAAATATAAGAAAAAACGGTACATCCCATGTATCTGTGTTTATTAGATTAAAATTTATATGTTTCTTTTTTTCCATTTTGAATATTTCAATTATTACAAACTAATACAATACATATTTATTGTACGAAGAATTGCCTTTAATACAGAATATTAAAAAGAATATTGTTAAATAACTATAATAATAATTTCCAGGTTAGTGAAATTTCAATTGTTATTCAAAATATCTCCAGATTGTATTTGCATTTACTTGCTCCTACTCAGATATTGTTCAAGAGAGCTCCGTTCCACTCAATGGATAATGATGGTTGCGAGTTACAGCTATCGACAGTTTGAAAGCATATCGACAAGCGACGGCCACATCGTCCATCGATGAAGCACAAGTCATTAGACAGGAACGCTACAGTGATTTGAACCGTGCAGTGAATTGAATGTCGAGAGTTCACAAACTACTGAAAATGACTGTGGATCAGATCTTAACTTACTTTCAAATAGTATTTAATGATTTTTCGCCATTTTACTCTAGTTATCTGTTTTTAAAGCTGGTATATTCACGTAATAAGTATAATTTATTTCCACCAATTCCATTTTGATAACTGATAGAGATTGTATAACTTGGAATATAAACCATTTTATGAAATCAACATTCATGTAATAAAATCAATCACAAAGAAATTGTGGAGGCTTAAATCCAATTAAAATCTAGGATACAGATAATAACGATAATTTTAGTCCTTCCCAACGCCCTGAATGGCGTCAATACCCCGATATTAAGTTCAGTAGGTCCACTAAAAACCTACGATATTAAGAGGAATTTGTTGGTTGGATTGACTTATTACAACTATTAGCCACGAATTTCAGTGTTAAAATATAAAAGTATTTGGTTGGAGTACAAACATGGGAACAACTGATCGTATGATCTGCAATAATTTTCTAATTTGAACACAAAGTCTAAATGATATTGCCACATCACAAACCTACAGCCATAGGCCAGGGGTCGAGAGCTGGGCTGCAGAAAGGTGGACACAGGTCCGAAGCCCACTCAACGCAACCATTATTATTTTTTTAATTTTCGTTTCTAGTATTTTCTGTTTTGAGAATATTCTGTTCCAAGGATACATAAATTGCACTGGCCCTCGAAGCGGATGCAGTCTATCGCAGTACGAGCCTTTGTACATCACTTCGTTTAAATAAACGTATGAAACCTCTAGAAGCGTGTGTTACTGTATTTCACGATCCTTCAGAAACGCGACAATATAAACAGAAACATTATTGATTTTTAAAGTTCTTAATTACGTCTTTTACGAAATAATATTTAGTATTTTGGACATTATTCATACAAATTTTTTAATTTAAATTATTCATTTAAATTGGAGAACAACTACGTTATATTCACATCTTGTTCAGAGTTTTATATCAAATTATTGTTTACTCTGCAATGTTATAATAAATTTGTCTGAAAAATGTTCAAAAATTTATTTTATTTCTTAGTATTTATTTTATATTTAATTCAATCAGAAGTAGCGTAATGGAACCAAATAATTTATTAAACACCTATCAACTTTGTCTAATAAAAATTCTTACACAGTAAAACAAAATTATTTTGGTAACTTGAATGAATAATAATTAAGTTAACACCCATATAGAAAGGAAATGTGGAGTTAAAGTTCAAAATATGAGTATTCAAAATGAGCGTTAAATTAAAAGAGAAACTAAAAATGCCACTTTAACCTTTTCAAATATTAAATCGATTCCTGTACGTCGTTTAAACACACACAGTATGCATTAGCGTGAACTGTATTGCAATAAAACATGTTTCATACTGCTTAATTATGATAGAGAAATCCCTTAAACAATATTATTGACTTCTGATATTACTATATGATTTCGGTTGAAAACAATAATAATATATAATTTGGCGTTCTCAGTATTGGAAAATTTACCGAAAACGCATTAAATTAAATTTGGAACAATTAAAGTATAAATGAAGTTCAAAAACATGTTTAAAAATTTCTTCTCCAAATTTTTATTTTCATTTAAATTGCTTTAAAAAAACAGTTATTTTCTATTGTTCTCTACAACTCTTAATTTTTTATAAAACCGGTAAGATGTTTAACCCAGCTAATTACTGAATAAAGTGAAGAATTAAAATATATTACCAGCACTGTAATTTAATATTCGTCCTGAAAAAATTATAATGTATTTTTGATACAAAAAGATCCCGTTGATTACAGTAGTTCAAAATTTGAAGTATTCATCTGAACAGATTTTTTTTACTTTTTCAGCGATATCAATAATAACTTTAAATGTTTCTGAGTGTACATAATCAGCGATTACGTATTTAGTTTGAACAATTCTGCGCCTTTCCGCGTTAACAAATGCCGATTCGACTGTGCATCGATTCTGCACTTTGTAAGGGAACTAATTAGCCGAGAGCAGTGGAGTAGTTTTTGTATTCCGGTTCTCGAACGAATATTTAAGATCCAGAGGAGCGGGTGTGATAATCACCGTGGCATATTATTAATTCAGGGCAATTCCGGGCGTCTTCAGCTCCGCCACACCTCGCCTTGTCTCCTGTGGATCATTAATCTTTACCTCCCCCTCCCTTTCGTGAATACTTCAACATACGGCCGTCAATTTACACCGCGTTACACTGACGCGTTGACACTAATTATTTATTTTCGCTGTCTGATCATCAATGGATGGCCCTTATTAGGAAACGTCACTCGAGATTATTTGTTGCTTTACAATAATACAGCAATGTGACGTTTTGTGGACAGATTTTTAAAGATCTTCAAGTTTAATACTCAAGAATTTTTACACTAAAATGACCATTTAATTAACGGTAGTCATTATTTGTTTACATAATCTAATATTATTTAAAATTTCTTATTTATTACAAAACATATTGATTTGATTTTCTGTGACACCTGAAATTTATACCTGGTAAATAATATATCCAGATAATAAAATCTTTTAATCCGTTTACCGTCTTCTATTATTTTATGTGTCCCAATAATCGGAAGATTTTTTCACAAATTTTTACTTTTAATAAATTTTCAAAAATTCAATTGAAAATGGTAGTAATTTCTAAACGGTATTCTAGGTACCATTTATAGTTTTTGTAAAGTAACTATATTTTTTTACGTAAACGCACAAAAACTGTGGCTCACAAACTGTTTCTTCTTGGAAGAATTATCATACTAAAATTAAATTTACCTACCATTAAAATAAACCATTCTGTATGAGTAATGCAATATAAAACAGTTGCTCCTTGTTGCACTATTGCTATTATGATTTCTCAGTAATGATTATATAAATATTATAGGTTTATTTTTAGTAAGTATGTGTTTTATTGAATTTTTACTATTCAATTTTTAATTAAGATCAAGGATCGTTACTGCAGCGTTTAATTCGCTTAATAGGGAACGCCAAAGATGACGTTCAAATACTCTTAACTATCACAATGTACACGGTCTTGACAGTTACTACGTTCTCTGGTAACTGCTTCAAGACTCGTACCCAAGAGCCGCTCGTTTCTTTCCACCATCATTCAAAAATGGACAGTTTCACGAATTTTATATCAACTTTAAATTGAATTTCAAAGTTTAAATATAAAATGAAAAATTATACTATAGAGATCTATCATGTGTGAAACTTTTAAATATTTATCTGATTCCCCATCACAGAAATTGGAACTAAAAGTTAATTTGAACCGATAAATTTTTGTTACACACAGTACATGACAATCATACTATTAAGTTAATAGAGGTTTTATTTGTACGCTGCAATAAACTGAAAATAATTAAGTTTATTTCAAAATTATGGGACAACCTAGTGCTGAGTAATTAAGGAACTGTAATAAAAAGTATAGTATGGGTTTATTTCACTTATCAATTGTTAATTAATTACGCTGGGCGATAATTATAAAGAATATGGGGAGATAGGTTTATTAATTATTACTAATCATTAAACATTGGTTATTTATAATTTGAAGGAAAATACAATAATAAAAATAAATGAATTCAAAATCAAGTAGACATGTATTTATACGAGAATTTTTTTTAAAAAAAATACCCAAATTCCAAAAGAAAGCAAAATTAATTTCTTTGAAAATTAGAACAATAATAAATTTATAATTTACACGAAACAAATTAAAATCAAGGTCACCTGTGGGGTGATCCAAAAGTAAGCAAAGTTTTCTATGGCAAATAAGTCTGGTAAAATCTTTAAAATTAAAGTCATCGAAACCGTCAAAGACTGCAGCTGCATTATCTGGCGGCGTTTTTCTTTAGTCTGCTTCAGATTGGCTGCATCGAGGCTGATCTGGCTTTATGGATGACACTTTGGGCCAAAATACTGGAGACTCTTACTAAGAAATCTGCATCTCCTGAGGTCTCAAGAGCTCTACCCAGCTCCCAACAGCTGCGCTCAATTTTAATGATCTCTTTCCAAGATGCTCTCAATTTTTGTGTAACTCCGTCTCAAAATCTCTCTCCACGTAACTCAGAAGGTTTCGAATTTTTGTCCTCGGTGGTAATTTTAAATAGCACCCATTGACTGGCACAATTGCAGCCTATAGAAAAACTTTTACTTGCAGGATATAAACAAGGATCATCGCACATGTTTTCCATCAGTTACGTACAGTGGCTGTTCCTAATTTTTCACGCCTTGCTTCAAGCTTCAGTGGAACAAATATCTCTCAAATTAAAGACGCACGACTCCTATTTATCTTGAAAGTCCGTGTGTCACTGTGCAAAAGGAAGAGCGTAAGCGCGTACACAAAAAAAGCGTCGCAGCGCTTTAGACTTTCACTTAGCGTACTTTTAAGGTATTATACGTTACACAGAGTACATGACAAAAGTATACTTAGTAAGTAAATAGAAGTTTAATTTTTACACTAAAATAAACTGAACATAATTCACTTTATTTTAAAATGATAGAACAATGGAAAAAGCTGAATACAGTCTGCAACATAAATTGCTACCATGTTTTAACTGAAAAAATGAAAATGTTTATAAGTTTGTAGTGAACTAAAATACATAAGGGAATGCACTGCAAAATTTGACTTTTTTATCAGATACTCAAGCAACGAATTATTTTTTCTTGTACATTTTGGTACGGATTGACCCAGTAATTTCATAAGCGACAGCTAATTTCCAACTCTTCTGACTATTTCGTGGCCGCTACGTCATAACTAAACACATCACGTTGAGATTCTCATTATATAGATATATTTTTAATTGATTTTACGATGTCGTCCTAACATCTTTTTTTTTCAGTGCTCGTAAACCGCTTTGAAACTCTCTTCTCCTTCGTACTTGGTCTAGCATTTATTTTTTCTAGTGGAAACAAATGAATCTCTCTTCATTGGTGTGCAAGTACTAAAAGTGGAAATTAATAATGATTTTAAGTTGATAGATCAAGTCGACAGACATGAGAAACAGACGTGGCAACATTCGTATAGCAAAATCAATAATTCCTTACGCTCCCTAGAAAAATAAATCTCCATGTTACTCAAGATGCTCCTGTAACGCGACAATTTACCTTCTTACTGTAACATTATTTGACAAATTTTAAGTCCAAGTTAATGAGTTTTTCATAATTGAATACATTTATGAGAAATATGTTACCTAGATTTTTTAAATTTAATTATGATAACGATCATTCATCCGTTATTTTGTTAATATCTTAATATGTAAATGTGTTGTAAACATATTTTAATGTCGGTCCTTTAATGCTAACATAATTATAATATTTTTTAATATATTTCAGTATTTCGTATGATTTATTACTCATACATTGGGATAAAAGGAAAAGATCGTTTTCCGTCCCGATACGGAAGAAACAAAGCAATACTTCCTATCACCTTCTTTCCAGAATTATAGTGTTTCAGTGTGCTGATTTCCAGAGTTTAATTAAAACTCGTGGTATGATCTTAATACAATCTACATCCCTACAGTTTACCTTTGTTAAAAAGTATTGACAGATATGACAGAAAACTGTTGTGTCTTTATTTGTTTGAAAATGAAATATATAATCAGTCTTCTTTGTAAATGAAAGTAGTGTAGAGATTGTGTAAAATGGAGGGAAACAATTCAGCACTCTTTAATAGATATTTCGTAAACATATTGTCAAATATTCCATAGAGGAAGAAATTTTGAGAAAGTCGTGGTTAATGCCTGGACTCTCACATAGCCTCATCTCCACAGATTCTTCGCGTGTTTGACGCACCAGACTCCTTATAAACACTATCACGGAACTTCTCACGTGGTGCATCAAAAATTCATACTTCCAATTTAATACGAGAAACAGCTTCTAGCGACAAACTGACGGCCTCACCAAGGGAATCGTACTCTACCCAACTGTTTCTACACAATTTATAACAATAATTTTCGTTACCTTCCACTAAAAAAATTCAACTTTTCATAGGCGTCATGTCAATGATATTAAATTCATTTCCCCTGTTGGTTTTTAAGTACTACAACGATTGTTTAGCCATTAAAGTAAAAGTAAGCTATTGAACTGAAAAGAGAAATTATCTGTATTTATGAGCTCACAACAAATCTTTCAACAGAATTCCAATCGACAATCCAGAGAAAGACACGCCAAATTTCCTGTCGAACCATGGTTAAACCATAAAATTGTATCTTTTCTGGCGATAAACAAATTCCACAAATTTTGAAAATAGATATTAGACTCGAAAAGAAATAGGTTCCCTCAGAACGCAATAACAGCTGCTCCTTAGATTAGATCAATCCTATCCTAATCTCAAAAGACCAAAAACTCTTCGCAACATTAAAAATTAAAAAACGAAAAATAACAAAATATACTACGTAAAACACCTTTCACGTAGTCACAAGACAATCAGAGCGAAAATACCAATTACCACAGCCAACAAAGTAACTTAAAAAATGACCGATGTCATTTATTCCAGGGCGTGCAAATGCAGGAGACAGAGTACTTTGCACACAACAAAGAGAAATGTCTCTGTCAAGGACAACGAACACATATGTAATATATAGCTCAGAGAAATTTGGATGTTGAAATTAAATTTAAAACAATCCAAATATTTAACCAATAATCCATGTAAAAGCATTTTTTTAAATCGATTTGAAAACAAAGTCTAGGTCTCTGACATCTGGAAGAACCTCATCTGTTTCCACAAAGAAAAAGAGCGTGCAAACGAGCGAGTAAGGAGTGTATGTTATTATCACCCTGAATTCTAAATTTAGTGATAAATTTGAGATTCGAAGACCACCTTGAGTAGATGAAAATTTCTCTATAAAATTCTCAGAATACTCCAATTATCAACCTCTTTGTCTGAATGCGAACCGATTTTACTGATTGTAGACCAAAATATTATTCCAGTGCACATCATGGATGATATTCACACGTGATTCTAACTGGGAAAGATTGTCATGTGGACAGTAATCTAATCATCGTTTGTTTTTGACGAACTAACCTGGCATGATCTCCCAGAAAATGCAGTCCTTTCCGATATGGAAATCATCAAAATCTACATAACCACATTGGGCAGTATCACGGTTTACCTCAATTATTTTCAAGTTACCCAACTTTATCCCCATCCAATTGTGTTTTCTTTCCTTGATTGGAAATAAAATTGAAATAGCCTCAGGAGTTAAAGGAAGAAAGATAAGAATGGAAAGATATCGATCGGACACAGGACTTCTTCTAAATTAACTATACGCTCTTATCTGAGCTTCAATTGAAGCATTTCTACTTGCTTTGACTTGAATTCAATTCTCCTTTAATCAATTTACATAATGTCCATTCTTCACTGAATTCTCAAAAAATAGGTTATTTGATAACGTTATAGGTGAGCCTAGGTTAGGTTACCCAGAATGAAGAGATGTTGAATCGGGCTAGCTCAGTGGTAGAGAGCCCGCCCAGAAAGCGGGAGTTTCTGGGTTCGCGTCCTGCGACATTTTTTCTTTCTTCTAAATTAGCTATACACTATTACCTGAGCTTAAATTAAATCATTTTACTTCCTTTGACTTGTATGATTTCAATATAAAACGTGATAATTTTTATGACACTAAAAAATTACATGTACTTTTAGTTAGATAATTTATAGCTTTATGTTGTCAAACATTAATTTTAGAGTGCTCAATTTGCAAGGACTCATATTCTTCTCTGGTAAAAGACAACGACTCAATTAATAAATGGGACTACCATTTTTCCGCAACAAGTGACTATTGTTTACCCTAGTTCGGTGTTTTTAGTGTAAACATAATCGTGTTGCGCTTATTTTTTCTTGCGTCATCCAGGCCTTGTTCTCTCAGTAGAGAACAGAATTACATGCCCGTTACACGTTCTCTATTCTGTTGAACCTGAATCGCTCTCAGCACAGAAAGGGAGCATCCCTGTATGCCTAATAAATAGACTACCTATACGCCGGTAGGGTGATTAACACGTGCAGTTAATTGGCACAGCCAGTTCTGCGTGCCAAACTCATAAAGCAAAGGCACTAGCTATGCATATGCATGCACACGACACAATCACATCGGTACTGCTCAAAACACAGATACCACCAGTATCTACCTTTTAAACTATACGTAAACTATATATATATATGGAGCGCATTTTGAGGAACCTGTGTAAGGCAGGAAAAGAATAGGAATAACAAGACTGGAATATGTTGGGAAAATCAGGTAGTAATTGTTACGTGCAGATGACTACATTAAGGCAGATATTATTATTATTATGGAGAGCTGTATCGACAAAGACTCTAAACTTACCATCACTACAACAACATTCTTACATCTTTTCGACCCCGGAATATATTTTTATTATATTTTAATTAAAGAACTGAGGAGATCCCGAAAGCAAATTAAATTATTCAATATCTGACTTGTGGCTATTCTTTGTGTTTTATTTATAATAATAAGTGAAATTAATTTAATTACTATATTTATAATACACGCTAGATCATTGAATGTTTTGGCTTAAGATAATCACTTAGTAGTTTCCTTTTTACAAGTACTTACATCATTTTAGTGCCATTTTTTAAATCAAAAAATAATTAATTAGTACATATATTTACTCTACATTATTGCTAAATGGATTTCATTTCTTGACACAGCAAAGAATATACATTCATAAGTTTTTATATTTCTGAATAACACTGCAGGTAAAAATTAATGTTTGATCTACTGAACTGTTTTTAATAATTATCATCAAATTTGAGGCTAATACAAGACGAATAAAGAATAACAAAGAAACTTGACCTTTTTGACACGTGTGGTATTGGGACAGATAGCTTAATTTTCAAGTGTTAAATAATTATTTCTTTTCGTGTGAGTGTTGAAATTGTTGCGCCATAGATGTCAAGCAATGCAAAGCTATCACTGTCAGATTTTGAAACCTGAAAGTTGTTAGCGGAGAATTGAGAGTATGAAGAGAATTTATTTCAGAGCTGTTTAGTTGGAAATACTTTACTTAGCTAAGTTGAGCGAGCAGAAAGAGTTGTTATCTCTGAATCCTCTAGTTCTTGATGGTTGCTTCTGGTGAGAAGCTGCATGAGGTTTCGTCTGAAGACATGAAGGAACAGACTCGGAAATACTCCCTACATCATGGAAAAACGCAGAGGAGTTCCTTCACAGCGTAACAGATACGAAAATGAAAATTCTTTCGAGTATTTTGTAATAATTATGCGATGCCAAAGTTAATATGAAACCCTGAGATAGGAGTCAATTTTAATTAACTATATGCATCAAACGATTATAAGTGATATTAATTACATTTAATAATACATTACAAGATCAATATGATCTATAAAAATTGTAATGAAAAAAGAAGTTCAAGATTTCGTTCCTCTTACATAATCCCTATCCGTCTCAACTGCCTTAGGCCATCTTGGAACTAGGGACTGATAAAAGTCTGGAGCAGCACGTTTGAGCCGCTCTTTAGCGGCATTCACTAGAGAACAACAATCTTTAAACCTCGTTCCATGAAGGGACTCCTCAGTTAGCCAAAGAAACGACAATAGCATGGTGAATATTATAAGGTGGGTGTTTCAGAGTTTTCCGTCAATGTTTTCTAATTTCAACCAGAGTTTTCCTGTTATAGTATTTATTACCACCTCTCAAAATATTCAACAAGTTTTTAATAACCTCTTCATTAGAATCGTATAGTGACTTGAACACAAAGCTTCCTAAATATCTTCATTCACATATAAAAACATTTTTTTCGTAAATACATTTATATTGATATATTCAAAAACATTATAAGTTTTAATTTTTAGAGAAATGTATTAATTAAAAATATTTGTATTAAATTTCACAATGTTATATGCATTATATTAATAAAGCGTAAGCTTATGTGATGATTTATTATCAATCACAGCCAACTTAATTTGCAATAAATTTTGTTATTCTAACATCATAATAAGGTTCAAAATTTGGGCAGCATATATTTATTATATTGGTAACAATCTACAAATCGTGAAAATACTTTTGGATTAGCATGTATAGGTTCAGGTTCAAATTATTATATATAGCCAAACCCATTTTACCAGACAGTGCAATGATAAATAACTACACAAAATATACGTATAACCTACGAAAAATAGAATATGGAATGATATATAATTGAAGTATGTCATCATGATAATTCTCTGTAAATAAGCGAACATGAATAGCAGCCAAGACACTTTGACGGAATACCTCTATCTCAGATTTTGATATAAAATTCTAGTAAATTACTGCATTCATCCTAGCTAATGACACCAAATCTATTCAACAATAATTCAAAAATCTTATATTATTTTTCTATCACCCTTTGATAATTACTAAATTTTGATTTGGTCAAAAGTAGAATTTGAAATAAGACATGTTTCCTTGAATTGTGTATACCAACTTACGAACTAAAAATAAATGTTTTGAATTATTTATCATCACACTTCCATGTTAATAATATAATATATAAAATGTGAGATTAGCACACTGTAACAATTTTTTCCCGAGTTAATGATGATGACGTCATAAATCCAGATGTGTTAACTAATATTTCTTTCAAAAATATACTTCATTCTGTGATTGTGCTAGGAATTGAATTGAATTATTAATTACAAGTATAAAAACATACTCTCCCACTTTGAATTAATATTTAGTCAAATATTCAACTTATTTGTGTTACGCGATTTAAAAATTCTCACTCACCCCATAATTTTTGAATGAGCGACGTGTATCAGTAAAGAAAAAAAAATCAGAAAGGCCACAATATATATAAAAATAGAAATAAAACAATGGATGAACAGAGTAAATCAAAAGGGGAAACAATAAACCGAAATTTAAAAAGTCTAAATCTAAAATTACTATGGAAATAATCATACCAGATTGATCAAAATAAGCTTGTGTACAATTTCTTCCACGGCGACTTTTGTCGTTGATCTTCTATAAGTTCAGTGGAAGTTAATTAAATTATTGAATAACAAATACTATTTTCAGCATGTTTAATCTTAGGTCTAAACAATTTACACTAGGGAGTTTGGTTTAAAAAGTTTCAGACTATCCAATAATGATTTTTAACTCCTTTTCGTCTGATGCACATGGCTAAGAAAACGATTTCGACTCTGAGGAATAAGTTTAAAATGCTCGTGTTAACATTATATACTAACGGTCAATGATAAAGTATAAAATGAGATCCCATTGATTTTCATCTCAGACCTTTGGAAGATCTATTCTGAGGCATTTTTCGTATCAGTAATGCTCTAAAACTGTTTTTTTTTCTTTGCGCGTAGAACTTTAGGCTTACCTCGGAAAAATCAAAGGTAAGTCACGAAACGTTCGGTGTTATAAATCAAAGTGAGCCACAGCGTGTTGTGGATGCTCCACGTGATCGCGATGAATCAATTCCAGATCAGTGGACAACCCTGGAATTAACACTCATTCCTTCATTATCCCTGACACAACCATATCCTCATTACACTCGCGGTTCGCATTACCAGTATTTATAGCCCCATTCCTCTCATTAAGGCTAGATTCACAATCGCCACCCGCAACACGTCATAAATCGAGCTCAGTTTACTACGGAACTATGATCCTAGCGGCTCGCCATGGACCTTCCGGGAAGAGCGATGGCCGACACATTAGTTTCAATAAATTACTTCTGCTGACACAATTAGTTCTTTTATAAAGAAATTTAAGAATTACGGCGGGAACTTCCCATGTTTCTGGGAATCATATTTTTTCTATGAAAGTTATAAGTTAAACAATAAATTGTCCCTTCCTATTTTATGATACATAAACGTCTTTACAGGCGACTGTAAAAGTCTTGCCGTTTAAAAAGTTTCAAGTTGTAGTCTTTGTTCCTTGCTCGCTATATGTTACATGCGCTAGGCTATAACCGTAGATGAGATACGTTATTTGAGGAATTGATTACGGATAATATGGCAACATTATTGAACCCCGCGAAATTTCTAGGTTTCAGAAATAATATATTTTATATGATTAATAAGATCAGAACGAAATAACTTGCGTTATCTTTTGGACAATGATTCTTCTACGATGTAAATTATTGATAAAACTTATATATATATATATATATATGAAATAATTGAAGTAAGCTTAGAAAACTGATTACCATACGTATTTGGTTCTTTCATTTACTAAATGCTTTGTTTTGTAATAACTATTAAATTTATATTTGTGTGTCATTATTATAAAATGTTTAGAATCGAGTTATTTTATTATTTGTTTTGATTCGTGTATTACGAAAAAGCGAAACGGAAGTAGTATAAACTCATATTGACATTGTTCGATTTTTATTTAAAAAGGCCGGACCCGTTTGATAAAATGGTTTCCATTGCTATGCAAATCAATTATGAACTATGTCAAAATGCCATCCGCTAACCGAAACAAACTGGCGGCAGCACCAAAATCTTGATTTTCTTCGCCTTATACACGAAAGTGGTGATGAGTTGAATTAAAAGAAAATAATGCACTGAACAACACCTAACTAATTTACTTCAGTGAAAGTTTACGAGCACAAATCCTATTTTGAATTGGCTACACGGTGGATACTGTACTCAAAACCTGATCTTCTCAGTCCCTCTTTAAGACACAAAAGTTTGTAACCAGGGACAAATTTTTTTAAGTATATGTTTAACGTCAATCACTGATTGTTGCTCAGTATTGAAAATATAACACGAATTAATTAATGGAGGATGTATAACGAAAGACACAATTCAACTATAGTTAAAACTTTTGGAGAGACTTAAATCATAAACAGTAATTAGCTAGTAATGGATATAGGATGGAAGTGACACTCAATACAAAAATCTTTGGTACTAGACCTAGAAAGAGATACAAGGTTTCAAGGCCGGTATATTTAAGCAGGTGTTGGAAAAATATATATAAAAATTAAAATGTTATAAGTTTCTTTTAAATTGATTTATTCATACTTTCCCTGATTATCATCCGCATGTGTAATAAAAATTCATCCGATTTATTTTCCATCAAAGTTGGGGTCACAAACATCTAAACGTGAATTGATGCAAACATTTGCTTTATACCTGGCATACATATATGTTCCTTCTTCAGCATAACTGATAATGAGAAGATGCGTACTTCTATGAAAGTACAACTTTGGTAGTGAAAACATAAACCAAATCTAACCCCACCACCCCTCAGACATATCAATTATAATTACTGTATTAAGGTTCCATTGCATTAATCGTAACTAAGAGTCTAAAGTCATGCTTTGATGTACGATGTAATATCCAAATTTATAACTGGATATATATATATATATATATATATATAATTGAATGAGCCTGAACGAAAAGTTCTCTGCATTCGAGTCGGGTGGTGAAATAAGTTGATGAAGATGGCAGTGTCAGCCATTGAAACGTCGTGTACAACGAACCTCACCACCCAACTGGAATCCCGAGAACTGTTCGTCCATCATCTACGACGGGAAAATCTACGTTCTCTGGAATAAACCTTCCATGCGTATCTAGAAAACAATTAGAAAACAATCTAAAAATGTTTGAAAATACCGTCTGAGGAAGTACCCACAGAGTTGATACACCAATTGAAATTATAACTGACCAAAAACTAAATATAACTGGGGTGTGATGCTAATAAGTCTTATAACACCATTCAGCGAATCAACATCCGACTACCACACTAAAATGAGTGTTTCATTATGCGCATTTTACAAGCCTTCGACAATTGTCAGGCGTCAATAGCAAATTTTTAAACGAAGCTCGTTAGTTCGTTCTCGAGCTCGTGTTGTTTTATGCTCAAACGCTCAACTGTCTGTAGTTAATAGCTTTTAAAATATCCATTCTTTGTTCCTGTCCATTTACAGCTGTCACGTCGTTTAAAACCTGTCTCCTGAACTCAGCAAACTATTTTAAACTCGTTTCTCCTATTTAGTCTGGAACATATGTAAAAGCTTTTAATTACATTCTAAAATCAGTAAAATATAAAAATACTATTGTTGAGAGTATCGGAGAAAAAGAATGTAATGAATTTAATTGAGTAATATGTTTCTTAGTGACCAAGAAAAAGTACTCCATACAATCATTAAGGTGGATGTTTCTGTAGTTGTCTTTTCCGTGAATTATAATAAATTTAACTAACGTTAGTTTAAGGCAACACCTATCTATGCTGATTCCATGGCTGGATTTACCAGTCCCATATTTGGTCCTTGTGCAGATTTTCTCAACCCCTAATTTTCTGGGGGCCTAAAAAAATATTGTTGTCGTTTTCTTTAGTATGTGTGTTTTTTCACGTTCCCTAACTTACAAACTTCACAAAACAGAAAATTAGTAACTCAATTAGATAGTCGCTTATGACTTTTGATGTTGGTACAACTATAAAAACAATTAAATGATTAATAATTAAGCTATAAGCAGATATTTGTTATTTTAGTTCTTCCCCTGAACTTCTTGCCGTATAATTTATGGATGTCAATACTGGGATTTTGGAAGTCTCTGTTTTTAATACTGTACTTAAACTTCATAGTGGTGGTTGTGGTGTAGGGAGTGACAGTTTGTAACTCATTATCAACCAGGATTGGTGTTTAATCTGCGGTTAAGGAAGTATCTAAATTTAATTCTGACATATAACATGCGACTTATGTAGTACTTCAGGCCAATATTTTGATGTTTACTTCATATTTATAGAAGTCAGTGAGGTCAATTACGGCATTCAGCATACAATTTAAGTTGTTCTTCAGTTTCAGATTGGGGGTAGGGTGAATTTTAATAACACGAAGTCTGCCGGGATTGATGTCATTTTCACGATTATGGAAGTCGCTGAGATAAATACAGACATTCAACATGAGACTTATGTTTTAATTGGACTCCAAGTGGGGGTAAAAATTCTGATACTTGTCTTGCTTCCTTGTATTTTAGTACAGTTCATAGGTAACTTAAGTGATGCATCGACATTCCCCAAAATAGAATATTATTTTCAAATAATTTTCTTAGTGTATAACTTGAACGAGTTGAAAAAAGAACATATACATCGTGGCACTTATAATTTATTCGCGTTTAAAGTTATGCGTATATCTGCAAAAAATATTCAAATAAATAACTACAAGTTTCTCAGATATGTCGCAAGCGTGATTAGAGTTACTTTTTGGATTCTTCTTTGCTTTAATACTAAATTGATATTATTTCATGGCAAATTGCTATTGATAATGGATTTTTGGATCAAGGTAAATCTAAATAACTGAAATTGGTGAACAGATCAGCAGTATATAAATTAGAAAAATAAATTAAGACTAGATAATAAGTCAACATTAGTTAAGAGCTTTGTTCCTTATAAGGAAATTTTACACATATTACAATAAAGCAACGCTTTGAACGTAAATACAATTCAATCAGAGAAACGTGAACAATAAAGTAATTGCTATGACAGAAAAGCCGTAACTTTTAAAACTTTATCATTATTAATATTAAATGTTGAAATCATAAATTGTGATTTTGAGTGTAGAGATTTATTATTAGAGTTCAGTGTTAAACATGACAACCATAATTTGTAGGAATCTGTTTCCATCATTTATATTACATATCAGTTTAGACTATTCGACTGATAAGATTTTTCTTGAGGCATTATAAGAGAACATGAAAATTAATGACACAATCGTTTCAGGTGAAAGTTCCGTTACGTGAGAGATAAAGTTAATCGTTAACGAAATGGATTCAAAATAATGGGCATTTCTAAACTTCGTTGTTCAAAGCGGTCTAATTTTAATTGATGGATAGTAAGATAGCTTTATCAGAAATTCCTGGAAATCAGAACTTAATGCTACAAATATAAAAATACATTTATTTAACAATATGTGAAGGGCTTTGCGAGAACAATAATCCATTATCTATTCAACATTAGTTTCTTACATTATCATAATTTATTTTAATTATTAGGTCGTAAAGGCAACCTAATAAAAGACCCAAAACTACTTGCAACGCAACATGTTATTTCAAGTGATAATGAAAGATATACTCAGTTTGCGATTTTTCACTAAAAAAATTAATTCACTGTAACTTACGTGAACACTTTTTCTAAATGGTCGAAGCTATGGGAAAGCACAGTTGTGACTTTTTAATATCTTATTCCATTTCAATTCCATACATTTCATTTCTCTGAACTTTTATAATTTTATAAGTACTTGTGCCAATAATAATACTGTATTATGCTCTTACATATTCATGGTAAGTATTTTCCTTTATATTAAAAAATCCTTTCTTTTCATTCACTTTATAATACGTCAGTTTAAACAAATATAACGTATATGTTTTCTTTTCTACATTTAAGGGTAAATTATCGCTTTGTAAATAATTAATGTTATTGACAGAAATAAATATTATCTATTCAGATGAGCACAATTTTAATATAAGAAACAAATTAAATACAAATGTCCAAGACATAACAGAGTTAATTACAGGGAAAGAATTTCTTTATAATGGATTTACTAGGTTTAAAACATTTAAACGACAAAAAACACTTAAAAATATTTTTAAAACTGATACAATTTTTCTATGCCACTATTTATATCTTTCAGTCATATTTACATGTGGGTGATTCTGAAACAGGCAACTCCCCTTTGAAAGTATAGGAAGTCCATTGAAGAAAGAGGTGGGGGAGCGATGAGGAACGTAGAACAAGTTAGCCAAGGGTTGACTAGGGCCTCGGGCTATAGTTTAAGGATCCTACCCGGTGTTTCACCTGAAGAGATGCAGGGAGAACCATAGAAAACCTGCATCAGGTACGTCGAGCTATTGGGTACTATTCTCACACCCTTTCAAAAGACTATATTGCTTCACAGAATTTCATTATATAGAAAACTTTATTTTATAATAAATATAATGAGAGAGAATACGTATATTTCATTACTGAATATCGTGTTATAATTCTCAATATACTTTATCAGAATAATTAAAACTGTTTATTAGAAATTAATGTAAAAAAGAAATTATTTAAATATAAATTCCTAATTGGTATATTATAAGAGCTATAGTACTAGTTCGTTAGATGATTCAGCGGCATATTAATTTGAACTTTATTTACAACTCCTTACTTACCCTATTACAATTAAGCACAAAACACAACAGTTCTCTCAGTTTGTTTATTCGTTTCTGTTGCGAGTGCCTACTCGATTTATTAAATTGACCGCCAGCCATGCTCGTCCCATGTAGACGCAACGGCCAGGCTAACAACCCGAAATAATAAAAAAGAGTACAGGCTTTGTGAATTAATTGGAGAGCCATGTGGCGCCACAAATTGAACGCAAAATTTCAAGCGAAGGTAAACTCTGTCACGTTGTGGTGGATGTCACCAGTGCAGCCGTGTCAGCCCCAAAACATTTCAAACATGCTTGTTATTAGTCACGAATTGAGTTATCTCTAAATTAATTATCAAATCGAATCTTGAAATATCGTAAAATAGCTAAATTACTAGGTAGTTAAGTTTTGAAAATATTTCATTTTCTGAATGTTTATTGCATTGTCTTCGCAACAAAATATTCTAAAAATTATACTTCGCCAGGGACCGAACTCATTGCAAGAGAAAAAATTCTTCATAAAAATAAAAACAACTTGACACAAACGTTTTATTATTTCTCACGGTTCGCATTTTTCCAGTTGACAATCGTATAAATTCACAATTGTACATATTTTCAATATTCCGAAGTTATGAAATTTAAATTTGAACTAAGTACTTAATCTAGGAGAGAATTGTTTTATCCCTAAAAATGGTCGATGTGTTTTCTGTATTTATAACTATTAAGTTCATTGGAAGTTGATATTAAACAGAACATAATAAGAGTTAATTTGAAATTTATAGGCAGCAGTAATCTCACACAGGGGGCTAATAAAATTGCAAGTACGGCATTGTTGTCTTTTGGTCAATGAGGAATTTAAAAAAAAGGAAATAGAATATTAGCAAAAATAAATAAATAAACAAAATCTATTGCAACCGTTCAAACGAAAATTGAAAATATTATGCATCTTAATAATGCTGGAGTAAAACAAATTAAAACTCTGACTGATCTGTTACCGAGTATGAAAATATTGGTCAACCAGCTCCATATCGAATTTATTATTAAAAATATGAATTCTACTTTAACTAAAACTAACTCATTTAAAAACCGGTGTATTATCATTAGGAATAATGCACAACTGTTTTGCTGTTTTAACTTCCTGTAGTGGAGTATCAAATTTACTGAATATTTGTTTCAAATCAAAATGTTTCTGTAATTATTAAGTTCAAATCATTTTCTTCTGGTATTATTTAAGGACACAAAGATCCCACAAATAAATTGTCCACAACCAATGTTGTATACAAACTTGACTGTTTTTTATTAACAGACTACATGAGGGTGATACTGAAACAGGTAACTCTCCTCTAATAGCATAGGAAAGGAATTACAAAGGGGGATTGGAATGTAGAGCATGTTAGCCAAATGTTCACTAGGGCCCTCGGGCTAAAAGAGAAGTAAGTAAGAATCGTATAAAACCTGCATCAGGTTGGTTGGCCATTTGGTTACTATACTCATGCCTTTCCGTTTACCTTAATAACTTTCAGGAGGCATCTGGGCGACTGATCCAATGGGATCATAGGACAACTCTTACCGTATGACCGAGGCTTCGACCCCAGTACATACACCTCCTAAAATAGTTGAATTTGTCTTCGGCATGTGAGAACCTTGAAAAAAAATACAGTGTGTGCGAGATATCCCCAAAAGTGCAAACTTAATCCAATTACCAAACATTTTATTGCTATTAAACGCCGTTTAAATTTTGAATACACTCATATTTTAGACAGAGAAAAATATTTTCGGTAGAGATTGATCACAGAAATGTTACAAATTAAAAAATCATCCTGAAACTATAATATTAAGCTTTATGGTGTGTTATTTTACTTCTTTGGTCCTTTCTGGTTTATCTTTGTTATTATATTTTTGGTGTCGTCCTGTTTAAAATTTGGTCAGTTTACTTTAAGGGCCATTTGCAAAACCAGTACCCAAACGACGGCATATCTGAATTTATTTATTTCACACTATTTTGTAAGAATTATCTGTTAAATTAATGTCGTATCTTTTCCGCCAGACGTTAACTTATAAGAAGAACTTTTGGTATGATTAATGTATGATAAACATGATTTTAAAGAAGTAAGCCAATGTTTTTGTGAAAAAGTATGAATCTGGTTATATATATATATATATATATATATATATATAACATATCATAAATTAATGAGAAACCAACACATCACTTCCTTCCATATTTGTCTCTTCTACAAGTGTAATATAAAAAATTATAACTGATGAATATAATTTACAAATTTATCATGAGAGACGCTCTATTATTTTAAGTATCAGATGACCTTGTTTTCACAAGTGTTCCGAGGATCCGGTCCGTTCGTTCAGTGCTCGTGAAGTATATATAAATTTTCAGATTAATAGTCGTAATCTATTACTCACTTTTCTTGACAGTAATCGGTGGTTAAACGTAGAGGATGTGGTTACTATTGGATTGTGGGTACCTGGGGTCGGTTGAAGCCGAGAATTGCATCGGGTACGTCGCAATACATAAAGTGACGACACTCCATATTGCACAGCCAGATACGACAGTAAGGCACCAAGAGGACAGGATGAATCTAATTTTTATTGAAACGAGTTCAATATAAGATAAATAATACATTTAGTGATAAAAAAATTAAAAACACAAAACATCTTTGTTACTTATTTCTTTTCCTGTATGTATCCAATCTCAGGTACTACTTTTCACCCCATTCTCCAAGCGTATCTTTACTAACTGCTGTGCTTTACACACCACCCAATCAACAAATATCCTTGCCTTGAATTGGAAACGTACATTTGAGGCGATATACTTATTTATATTTTTGTGAATAAAAGCGAGTGATGTCGTGTAGTGGAGATGGAATAGCAACAGATTCTCGCCTCGTGGCTGTGCTGCAGATGGTATTGAATATTTGATACCGTCTGCCGTCTTTGTGCTCCATAACTTCTGGGCCCGGGCGAGAAGATTTCCCGCCATTATGGGCGTGATTTAATATCATCGGAACACCCCGCTGTTGCAGTCCTTTTGTTCGGGAAATGAAAAAGTACCTTCCATGCCAGGCTTCAATCTATCAATATATTGCAGAGTTTTGTTCTTTGATCATTTACTAACATTTGGCAGGTTTTTTCAATAAAACGTTCAATAAACGCGTCCACAGTTATAGAATACAAAAAGATTTATAACGATAGTATTATGTTCAGCTAATATTTCAAGTTTTTTATCGTGTCTCCCAAAGGTCAAAAGTGTATTTAAAATTCGGTGTGTGTAAAATTTACCCCTATTACCAGGTTCGGAGGTATATTTCTAATAATAATTTTGTAAGAATGACAGGAACGTCAAGTGATCAAATCGGTTAACGTACATTCGAGGGTGACGAATGAGTCGAGTTTATGCGGTGTTTTCTTTTTGGGCACGAGTAAGTGGGAATATGACGAAATGGAATACGAGACTATGTTGTGTTTATAAAGATTCAACTCCAACCAAAAACACTGTCGTCGTCGACGGTTCGATTCCTCTAGTTTCTTTATCAGTGCCTGTGCGTTGCGTCCAACAGCGAAGAATGCGGTTTCAAGGCTCCCCGCGGCCTTCGCCCGTATTGATATTGCTTATCCGTGTTGCTAAGAGACTTCCAGAGGCATGTCTAATACAGGCCGATAGTTAGGTATTTGGACTACGCGTTACATACACGACTTCCCGTCTGCATATTCTCCAAAGAGTCTGCATGAGTATGTGGAACGAATGGCTAACTTCAAATGAATTCCTATCCGTGCAGTGTTACTTCAAGGACTTCACAACTGTTCGGAGCCTTTAGCAATGGGTACTTACAATGACACTGAGCTCTGTGATGCTAAGGTCCACGTGACGTACGTTCTGTGTGAGGTAGACGACGACGTAGAGTTGCGTCCGCGGGTGACTACGGGAACCGAACTTCGACGTGCGTGCTGCTCGTGACGTATTTGGAGGTGTGAGTCCTCACGTTGTCATATGCGTGCCCTGCTGCTGATAGGCTACCTGATGACGACGCTGCTGACTCTCCTGGTGGTGCGTGCGGAACTCGCCGACTTTCCACTGAGCTACACTCCAGCTTGTGGCTCACCGCCTACCTCCATTTCCTCGCTTTGCGGCCTCCAAACTCTCATAGCCTCCCTAAAACCCATCTGGAGCTCCTACGTTACGCGTTGTTTGATTGGGCCTTGGTGACAGCTTTGTCCACGGCTTTCTTTTTGATCGGCAAAGCCTTAAACAGGCACGTGCAGCTGGTCTTTCTACTCTACAACTTCACAGCATTCTTCTCCGACCTCTGCTTACTTTTCCACAACTCCCGTCTTTTTCAGAAAGGCGCTTAGAAAAGAAAATGCTTTGGGTTATCACCCCACCAGTGCTTTTCGTAGAGGGTTTAAGAATATGTGTACCTTTAATTTCTTGCTACCAGTCCACGGATTTAAAGTTGTATACATAATTACAAACATATATGCTGTAACTGTTAGTAACTCAACTTTATTAATTAAAATCACTACCCAACTTTATAAATTACCACTACAGTGGATCCGGTGGGTGGCAAGAAAATTTTAGCTCTAACATGGATACAAAAGTTTGATTATCCCTGAACTAGGTGATTTTTTTCAGGTCGATGAGCGGTGACCACGTTCCACCACTCTTATCGCATTTGTAGTTCGCTGAATCCTGTTCTCGAGTCTGATTCTGAACTTGTATATCGCTTCTAATTTTAATGACATCAGATACCCCGATAAGAAAAGAGATAATTGATCACGAGTACCTATTTAGAATAAAACATAAAACAGCTCTTATATCTAACTACAAACATTTTTTCAACCAAAAAAGCAACTTGAATATTGGGTTATAGAAGTCACTACTTTATCATGGTAGGAAAATCAGGCTTTTGTTTTTCCTCCTGAATTCCATGCAAATCCTGAATTTCCAAATTTATTTAACAAGTACAATTTTATCTCAAATACGTTTTCAACATGTTGTGTACACATTGGGAAAATGCAAAAAAAAATTCACCTATTTTTCTTGTAAACTTTTCGAGAGATTTTCTTTGATTTTCATGAAATAAACTTCCTTAATGATATTTATGTACAATCATCAGTTCATTCACTTTCTTACACTATGACAACATTTTAACTAGCAACATTTCCTTTTACTTCCTATTCTACATTTTCAAAAATATGTTTATTTTTTCTTTAAATGTTACATTAATAGTAATGACACATTCATCGATTTCCATTTGTTGTCCTCTAAATGTCCATATGTATTCATACTACTACTTTCTGATTCATCTGATACTTGTATCAAATTCTCACTATCATTAACATTTTGATTGACACAATTTTCGTCTACCTAAATCTGAAGGTTAACACTTCGATCAAAATTACTGTGTTTATTTAGATCATAACTTTGTTTATAAAAAGGTTTCATTATTATATTGCCGTCCAAAGTAGAAAAGCAGTAAGTAAAAATTTTCGACTTCTGGAAATAATTCACGGATAAATGTATTATAATTAATTTATAAAGACAAAATCATATTTCTTTATTCGGACCAAACCATTTTCAAATAGATAAGGGGTTGATGTAAATGTCGAAGCATTTTTAGACTCTCTCCCTCCCCCTCCCCCTTAAAAACTTGCTGTTTTTTACTTCATTCATAATTAGGATATTAAAATTTTTAATTTGGGGGATTTCGCAAATATCAACGTTTCAGATACTGCAAATTATATCATTTTAGTGGAGAGCGCAAATATCAATACACATTTCAAGCTAACGCTAATATTTAGTTTGTCAACGTCCACATGTCTAATTGAGATCATCTGTTCAAATAAAATATTTCACTGGTGCATTCCTAGTACGTTTCTCCGAATTACCTTTATCTTTCTGTGAGTATTAGAATCAAAGTTCAGTATGTTTTGAAAAACCAACATTTTTTTTCACCATATGGTGTCTGCGTGTGCTACCCATCCAAATTTGTGTCATACCCATAAAAGACAAAGGAACTAATCAGTTCAGTACAGCTTCAGTTCACTTCAGTTCCAGTACGTATTAATGTAATTTAGTTAATAGACTCTTCAATTATTGGTTTTTCCGTGCTAAATTAGCACTAAATGTACGGAAATCTTACTCAGTAAATCTATTGATATTAAAACAAATATAAAACATAATATAAAGAAATTAAGTACATACATTTATCACACTGGAGAATATCCTGCTCCCAAAGAAGACCTTTCGCACGTTGCTGTAAGCCTGGAAGGGAAATAATATTCGCAAAGGTTATATGCGTTTCTCAATAACACCGTGATATTGCCTTCGGAACCAAATATATTCCCTCACGCTGTGCACAAAACGCCATTCACCTCTTTATTTCTCTACTGCTTTCTGTTGCGTTTTTCATGACTTCGTACTGATTCAAATAATTGTTTATTCCAGAATATCCTCACGTTATAAAAAAGGGCGTTTATTAGTAGAATATATTCAAATAAAAGGGAGACACTTAAACTTTAATATTTATTTACAATTTAAATAAATTTAGTATGTTTACTAACACCAAATGATGTTATTTTAAAGAAAGTTGGAAGATCTTTTCTTACCAATTTTAAAATAGTGATATTAGGTACCTATAATCGCAATAATTAAATAAGTTATATTTACTTACGGTAGATTCACATTTACCATAAAATCAGAATATAATTTTCGCTATATCGTGGGTGTAAAATGTCAACGGGATCCAGTGGTATAACTGGGTTTCACTTTACTTATATTTTCAAAATAAGGTAATGTGGAGAAAGATTCCAGGGTTCCGTGATTTACAGTTTTCAAATATGTGACCTTTGCAAATAACTTACAAATGTAGATATTGAGTATCATAATTCAGTTATCCGTACATTGCATTATATTTATCAAAACTGTTAATTATTTCTTTAGTCTACCACTTTGTAAACAATAGCATTTCTGAATGTTTAATTAAATTAATCTCTTCTTTTCTGTTTTTCTTTGTGATTGTTATATTTCATTGGCTGTTTAGAAGAATAAAAATTCAGATTCATCTCATTTTTAATAGAGAATGGTATATTGAAAGCAAACACGTTGTTGGATCTGTATACCAGCGTTAATAACGTGGCTTGGAAACGTGTTCGTTAAATTGTAAGAAGCAAGCAGTGGTAAGAAGTATGAAACGAGCCATGTTAGGGGACAATAGAATGGATCGTTTGAGATACGGCTTTATGAGACGCAGGGCAGAGCGCGGCTCGTCTTTCAAAAAGAAAATGGCTTTTGCATCTGTTAATCATTTTCATATATTTCTCATATCAACATTCGGAATACATGACACTAAAAGACTATTCAAGGCGTGTTTCAAGTACGGAGTTCATACTTGAGCTGCTCTAACTACGATAGATATCAATAGTCCCTAGTTGAAAGATATTAAGTTCTTCATTTTTAAGTAACTATATTTTACCATTACTATGACTCTAGAACGATTCAGGAAAAAAAGAGTTCTAAACCTTAAGAAGTTTTAACTTCAAGACCTCAAACAGTCTGGTCCTTCAACGAATACCGTTTACATCCACAAATTTTTATAGTTCAAATTCAAAAGTGATATTAAATCTCCTTGGAATGTTTGTCTGATTTTATGATTGTCTCACTTGAAAAATGTAATGTTATTTCAATTTTGAAACCAACTTATCAAGTGAATTCTGACTACCTCAACCAAAATGATGTGCAAAGCCTTCCCTCTGCATTAATATTTTTATATGTTGATGAATGTAAAGAACGTCGTACTTTTCCGATACAGTTATAAATTAAATATATAATGATCCTTTAATTGAGTATATAAAATTTAAGAACATTTAAATAACATTATTTTTATTTTTTACTATAATTTTTAAGTACAAGGGGCTTCAATTAAAGAGACAAACTGATGTCGAAGAAAAACGTATTGTAGGATGTGTTCGGGACTTTCACGACTTAACGTTGGAATCACTCGTATCACCTGACGAATAAAAAGTATTTTATTTATAATGTCAACATTGTACTTAACTATCCATGAAATTTGCACAATATTTAACCAACTTTCAATGATCCGCTTTCTAAAGTTCAAATAACAGCTAAATTCCATCTTTGAATTACTTTAAATTGTATGAACAGCGTATTTTTTTTAAATCTCGATAGTGACTGTCCTGGTCGGCTAGTTGAAGTGTCAACTCCTTCATTTGACGACATAATTTTTCAAAGCCAACGTATCACTGTTAAAGGTATAATAAGAAGAATTCATAGATTTTTGGTACAGTAACAAGCACAAGGTGACTCCAGAAAGAGTTAACGCAACAACACAATGAAACACGGCTCAGTCTTAGTGCAGACTTGAAATAAATCTATGAAAGGGAAAGGCTAAAGAAGATTTTAACTTATGATGAAAATAGGGTTCACTATTTTTTAAATAGAGTAAAAGAGAAGTTCGGCAACAACTAGGAGGTCAAAGATATTGTAGGAAACTGGCTCAAACAAGACAAAATCATCTTTGCATCAAATATAATAACTATTTTATCATTGGGACATTATGTAGGAGAAGTCTCACTTTGTAAAATTAGGTTACAATCTGTAATATTCAATATTGAGTAGATATTTAAAAATTTTAAGATATAATATATTGAATATATATTGTTTTGGTAAGTTACTTAGATTTATTTAAGCTATCCCTTTCCTTGTGCCCAACGTTTTGCTCATATTTTTTTCAATAATTGTTCCGGGTGCACCTTCACCGCGATTTTCCCCACTAGAGTTGTGGTTTCACGCGACCCTAGCGAAGTACTTGATTCTTTTTCACGAGCCGTGTCAACGACACTAGTTTTTTTTGGGGGGGGAAGGGTGGGTTAACAGGCACATGAGGGTGATCCTTATACAGGCAACTCCCCTTTAATGGCATAGGAAGAGAATTGAAAAAGGGGGTGTGGAAGGTAGAGCAAGTTAGCCAAGGGTTGATTAGGGCCTCGGGCTATAGTTTAAGGATCCTACCCGCTGTTTCACCTAAAGAGTTGCAGGGAAAACCTGATAAAACCTGCATCAGCTAGGTCGGGCATTGGGTACTATTCTCACGCCTTTCCGAATGACGGGAGACGAGTTTGCTGTTGGGTCTCCGTCTCTCCACAACTTTTAGGAGGCAGTTGGCAGACTAATCCAATGAAATCAGCGGACAACTCTTGCCTTATGCCCAAGGTCTTCGACCTCACTACAGATGAAGGTGTCACGGCATGTGGGAACATTGAAAAAGACCCATAGAGAGCACGAGGTATTCCCGACATAGTCAGGGAGTCCCGCAGTCACTCTGCGGAGAAATGCCTGCGAGAGAAAACTCCCACAGGAATCCTGATGTAGGGACACTAGAAATGGGCATCTTATCATTTAACTATGTTATGAAGATATACTACGAGAAATTACACTAACTTAAAAAGCTCCGCACCGCGTCTAGAAGAACTTCATATTGTCTATATTTGTATATATATATATATATATATATATATATATATATATATATGTGTGTGTGTGTGTGTGTGTGTGTTGAGAAGGCTATTTAATTGTAATTGTAACACGAATTCTCTGGTCAGGTAGCATACATTGACTTTAGGTGCTTAAGCCTTACTAAAGGTCCCAGCAGTTGGTTCCAAATGCGACTATGTAATTGCAGAAATATTCCTCACCCCACTGTCCCCATACCCGACCTTCGCCTGCGGAATTTCGAATAGGAAGACGACAATTTTACCGAAGTCCTCTGGGAGGAGGAGGGTGGAGGGGGTGGAATGGAAGGCTCTGGCCGAATGAATGCTGTCCACAGCAGAAAGTTTATAAAATTTGCCGGCTGCATTTTGTACAAGTTGTACGTGCGTGGCATCAAGCCGGGGCTGGCAGCTAGGTAGTAATTTGGGGGGCAACAGTACGTATGGCGGGCCATGAATACAAACGACTCTCATTCAGGAAGACAGATCCGCACCGCACCCACAGTTAAACCCAGCCTAGACACTCTCAAAGGACTCGAGGAAGAACTTAAGGCCTTCTAACTCCTAACAAATTCGCCTGTAACAATTAAAAATTTAATAATGAATCATAAAATCAAAGTCAGTTCTTTTTGTTCTTATAATATATTATATTCCTTAATTTTTAATGCTAAGGTAATTAGAACTACTATAAGAATTCTGATAAATAATAGAACTGTGATTAAATTATTTTATATACTGCTGGTTAAAATAAATATTTCTTAACATGACATTTATTAAATAAAAAATAGCTGTATTAATCATTATCATAACATAAATTTTTATGTTAAGAAACAATAATGTAGCCAGTTAAATAAAAATGGGAAATGTTGAATCTTTCCGTAGAGGTACTAATTACATTCAAATTATTTGCTCTGACAAGCAATAAAGAGGTGGTAATAAATTATGTCATTAATAGAACAAATTATTCAATTATAATACACTTCTGCTTTTTAATAACAGTAATCCCAGGTAATGTAATGCCTGCAAGGTTAATAAATATCGTACGGTATTTTTGTCCGTACTTTCTGATATCTAGAGAGCCTTTACAATGTATTTATTACATGAACGCGTATTTAGTTTGCTTAATGTTAACTAACCTATTATAATGGTAAGGTTATGTTAAAACAAGTTAGAAATAAGAGACAAGAGATATGTAGTTGCAAAACGAAAAAACACCACTGAACAAAATGTTTTTAATTTTACATTCAAGAAGATAATTAAAATGTCTTACGTCGCGTTTATATGTGTCTTTTAACACTACGTACGAATTTGACGGATAAGTTACAAGTTATATTTCTATTAATATTAAGTTATCTGCTTATTAAGTAATAAATTAGAGATATGGAGACACTAAATTGACATTTCAGGAATAAGGAAAAGTAGTTAATTAATTTAAACATTAAAATTAAACCGAAAAATGGAAACAATATTAATGTAAAATATTATTATCAATACGAATACATAAAACATCAATTTATTAAGAAATAAACGTAATACTACGATTTTTATGATTTGAACTGACATGAAAAGAAAAAAAACGATAATTTTATTTGAGAAACTACGATATCACGAGCGAAGGCCATGTGATACGTGAAACTGAATTAAAAGTACAAGTATCTATATAATTAAAAGTAGGTAAATAAGAAAACAGAGAAGTAATATTTCCTTCCCCTTGGCTCTACAGCCCATCGAGGGCCTTGGCCTATCGGTCGACTGCGGAATGTCATTTTACACGACACATTCCGAATTTGGAGTGACACGTGATAAGCGTATATAAGTAATACTATCGAACGTATAAAGATTTAAATTTATTTTGAAATAAATATTAAAATTTTTATTTTATTTTCTACTTTTAAAAAGATACCTAATTTCAACGTGTAATTAGCCTTTCATAAATTTCTACAAAAAAAGATTATAACTTTTATATTTTTAATAAAAAATATTCTTGTCAGTCGCTTTTTATTCATCACAGTTTTAAAGTGTGTTATGGACAAAGTAAATTTTAAACGCAATAATTTATGCATTACAGAAAATAAAAAGTCATAATACAGCCAATTAATCAATGGTAAAATAAATAACACCCAACGTTTACGATAGCCTTGTTGTTTTTAAAGTATAAAAAATACTTCGGTTTGAATCATTAAATAATTACACTGTAGCAACATACATTCTGTTACTGCATTAAATTGTGGCTGCAATGTAATTACGTAGTTCTGTTATTTACGAGGAGATCTAGCCAGATCAGTATTCCCCTTCATCAGCTTCATTCAGATCTGACCTTAATAATAATAGTAGCTATGAGCCGACAGCTTGTCATGAACTCATTAGTGCTTCGCCATTCACCAAACTTCACACTGTATAGAGTGTACACAATTAAGGGACGATTCATAAACTAATCCATGATGTTAATGAGTGTTCTGTGCAGCATAAATACTGTTGTTTTGATCTCAGTTCATTCAGGAAGGACGTACCGACAAGAATAAATATTGCAATAAATATACTCCACAATGAAAGCGACATTTTAATTTCGTCTCTTTTCAAAATCAAGTTTGCTTCTGATTATACATTTTTATTGTTTAATTAATACTCAACTAATTCTAATCTTGTATGGTGTTTAGGATTATTAGTGCGTGAGTCGTATTTAGAAATTTATGTGATATATATCATATACTGTATAAATTAAAGGACATTACGTTAGTAATTTCAGAAGAAGATATGAAATTGTAGAGGTTTTTATAAAAATGATACGGAAATATTTATGCCAAGAGTGTATAGTACAAGTATCAGACGAACTACACATTTTACACCATTCATTTTCATAATATTCAAAAACATAGACGTAACAGAAAGCCGCATAATGAATATTCCTGGACGAAAATGATTTTTATCTTGTGTATCGGAGAAAATATATTGTGCCAAATAAACAAACTCGTCAGCAATGAGCGCATGATAATACACCAAACACAATTTCTATTAAACCTTAAAACATTATCTATATTCCTAGAGCATTTGAACGAAAATAGAAATGTTAAAATAATTTATGATAAGAATAATAACAGAAAATGTACAATTTAAAACACGTAAAATATTTTGCATTGATGTGACTGAAATAGAAGATTAATAATATTAATTCCATTGAAGGTCGGCCATGAAAGCTCAGGTGGCAGAGTCCACCCGATTCAGTGGAAATTTTTCCATTCCATCTTTTCATTAACATACTACTGTTAATAATAAACAAAAATTAATTACAGATAGGTATAGTATGGCTAAATTGTCTCTCATGCTTAATTTTTCTTTTCATGATGATTTGTTGATTCTTATAAATAGCTACGTTCCTATTTTGATTAATCTTAAATTGGACACGGATTCTGATACGAATTGATTATATACAAAAATTACTTACCTATAGGTACTGTAAGAAATGAAATAAAAACACAATCCGAAGGCTTCATCATCTTTGCACTACAAATAAACTTAAACAAAGATATAATACGTGATAGAAGTCCAAAGAGGTTCTTTAAGAATAGTTATAAATGTTGTTCACACTATTTTAATCGCTTCTAACATTAATGGACGAACAATTAAATGTGAAACACTTTAGACATCAATTTCCATTAATATTTTATTTCAAAATGTAGTACAGTATCATTATTGTAATCGGAAATGTTGTTTACTTGTTTAATGAGAAATAAATATTTGAATTAGGTGGTTTCGGATTAGAAATACGTTTTCTCGCAATATTTATTTATCGTGTAGCCTGTTACCCAAAAAATAATAATTTTAAAACTGCTTTTAAGTGAATAATGCAATTTGAAATTGTCCTATTTTACGATATTTAGAGTGTTACTTTTTACTGTGCAACGGCAGGAAAATTGTTAAATTTAATTACGCCTTTAATAAAATCATGACACATTGGTGTTTTGATTAACTGTTACTCCACGGTTTATACTAATGTTTATTTTAAAGGGTGAATTACGTCAATGAACTGCGTTGTGTGATTGATAATAAGATAAATTAAATTGGATGACAATTATCAGCTGGAATCAAACTATATAAATCTGATTAACTAATGAGTCAATGCGACGATGCTGCAAAGGGAGAACCATAACCATCGTCATCTCCAACCTTCAGAGAGTACAGACGCGTGCAGTAGTTTCTTACGAAATTTGGTAAAATTGGACTATTAAAAACCTGAAATTGTATTTGAAAGTAATCATAATAGTAACTGAGGACTTTGCTTGGGTTATTGCTCAAAGAAGTGGATTGAGATCCCAGCAGCTATAATTTTTCCTGCTTCGAAAAACGAGGTGATGATGCATCCCTGCTTGCCCAGAAAGGACACGTGTAACCACATACTCACACAGGACTACGACCAGGCGATGTTTTAGAACGCAGAGGTTCCTCAAATAGCGAGCACATCCAACCAGAAAATTTGTAGAAAACTGTCAGATGGTTACATTTGTTTAACACTTTGTAAAATTTTCGTTGTTAAATGCTTTGGCCGCAGAAATTTTAACCTTAACATAAAATTTTAATTTTTTTAATATTCCCCCACAAATAAGAAGTTCATGCTGAAATTTGATTTTATGCATCACGACGTACAACTAATTTTTTTTTCAATGCATTATGTGAACGGACTTCAATGAATTTCGACATATATAATGTTGACATATATAGAACTAATTTCCGATTAATAACGTGCTATTCAATCTTGTTATTTATATGTGTTTGTGATTCGTCATTTTATCATTTCCCTTTCCTGAGGAACTCTGTGTGCAGCTTAAATAAAAATTTCAAACTCGAGCACACTGAAAACTTCTCACATTTTAAATTATATATATATGATCCTCACCAAACTAGCTTGATGTGAATGTGGGGCTTGAGTGGTCAAATGATCCCGAGAGCTATGCTGGTGGTAGCATAACTACAGGTCAAAGGTGATGACCCTGACTAAATGAGACACCCTGGTCATCCAGGTTGGGGGTTTGGCGTAGGGCTAACAACCCTACCTCGTAAAAAAACATGTTGGGAAGCCAGAGGAGGCCAAGGCCCACCGAGGGCTGTAGAGCCATATATATATGATATTTAAAAGTATATTCATTATGAATTGAAGAATGATAATTAATTTGAAACAGTTACGAGTTGTTAAGAGGTTTTATTTTATGCAGACTTGTGTTAATATCTGTTTCTGTAAAATCTACCTTTTGCAATTACTCATCAGATATTGCAGTAATGAAATTGCACTAGGATGCGCAATTCATATGGCTCTTTTGGAAATCACGAAAGTTACAACAATTTACAAAGGCGTTTCCACTGTAAATGGCTGCTGTTATTACGCTTCCTCCCTTCTAACCTTCTCAAACTACAAGAAAAACATTTCGACTCAAAACTAAACAAAATTCAAATTTTCTTCCCAGAGATTCTTTAAATTATTAAATGCAGTGTATTTCTATGTACTATATATTAATTAGGACATCAATCTTAATATAGGTCAAGTAATTTTGTAAGCCTTTCTAAGTCTAGAGAAAGAGAAAACAAGTAAATCTGATTATATATTTCTAATATTTACTGAAAATCTCTAAAATTAAAATTCAGGGAATAACGAAAAAAATGAGATCGTTACGTTACATAGTACATAGGTAAGAAATTTTCAAATTCTGTTATTTCTGTCGGATTTTGTTTCTTTATGTTTTATATTTGTGTAAGTAATAAGCAAGGACCAAAGGACGGAAATAACAAGACGTCAGACGATTTCATTGAAAATATATTTTCAGAATTAATGGAATATATCTTTCCCCACTGAAAGACGCAGTATAAATGCAATTAGCCACAGTAAGAAGAGAGCAGATTCAAAATAAAAAATTAACTAGTAACCAATTATGTGTAATAAGTTAAGAGTATTTTTTTAAATATGTAAATTACGTTACCTTGTATATACCAAAACATGGATTGCAAGGGTGTTTTTCTTCTCTCCAGTTTGTAAAGGAAAAAAAACTTTTGTTGCTGGTTGCTCAGAGAGGTTACGGAAGGTTTCTTCCAGCCCTCCAACGCATTTTTAAACTGCGTGCATTAAAAGTATGCAAGAACTAAGTCTGAAGGACTGCGCAGTATTTTTTGTTTGTGCGTGGTCAGCGTTCACAGCCTCCTGCGGACAAAGGAAACGGCTCTTCTTTGGAGAGTAAGGAAAAGACCTTTTACGGAAATGGGTTTCATCCATCCCTAGTTCAAGATTTTCTTCCATCAAGTCGGAAGATAGGCGTAGATAATTAGAAACAGCCACTGCATGGAACTAATACAAAATAAAAGTGCTATGGCAATTGTTTACAACCCGCAGCTAAACATTTTCCTATTGGCTGTGATTTTCCAAATACCAGCCAATGGGTACTACTTGCAAAATTCGGGTCATCTACGAGGTGACGTGAAGTTTTGAGGTCAAGATAATATTTAAATTACGAGCCGGTGGCGAAATCTGGGTGTAACTTTTGTAACCTCAAGGGATATAAATTTTGTAAAACGTTTCCACTATTTAGTCCAAGATGTCATCCATCCAGATCATCCGATGCATTCAACCAGAATCGACTTCAGGCGCCTGCAAATTGTCTATCGAAGCAGACCGAAGCAAAACTCCGCCAGATAATGTAGCTGCAGACTTCTACGGTATCGTTGATATTTAATTTATTGAGTTCTCATTTACAGACCTATGTGCCATAGAAAACTTGGCTTCTTTTGTTCACACCACATGTGAGCTGTTATTTAAAAATGTCAATATAAAATAATTAATGCTACAGTTTTCATATGTATATCTTTTTATTCTATTCTTAAATATTATTGTTATTAAATTGAAAATCATTAATTAAATCTTTTTCTTTTCTCTTGCAAACTCTTCATAAAATTTTAACTAATAATTTAAGCGCTAATTATCATAATTGTCACCCAACTGTGGGGTTATGTAATATATAATAATAAATAAGTAAATAACCCCCAATCTGTCTAATCCTACAGATAGGTAATATGATAGTCATTTCAAACGTTTCTTACACTTGATTGTGAAAATACAATCTTTACTATAGTTGTAACGCCATTAACTTTTGGCAATCTTTTTGTCGAATTGAATCAGTGAATAGTGAACAGCAGCACGCTTACCATCGTAGCTCGTACTGAAGTTGCATATTGTATTGATCGTCAATTTTGCAAACCCGTGTGGGAACGTTATTATGGCAGGCTCGATTTAAATTCCATTCATGCTACAGCTACGTAATTCTTTTTAATGCGTATAAAGTGAGAATTTGAGTGTTACACCTTTGATTATTCTTTATTGGTTAATAGGAACTAAGTAGGCATGTATTTTAAAAATTTAAAATAAGTAATGAATAAAAATATTGGAGAATTACAGGTTTACTTTTAAAAATTTCTCGTCATTTCATGCAATGTTTCTTTAAAGTGTGTGCTATGTGAAAAGTATATTTTACGAAGGAAAAGTTTCTTTTTAGTGGAATATAAACGGATGAACGAATATGCCGCCGTGGTCACTGGCTGCGGTTTTGCCGTCTTCCGTGGCGTGTTCTATTTGCGAGGATGTTTTTGCAGGGCGACAGGAGCAGCCGCAGCAATTAATGGGCAGTAGACGGCGGCAGGGGCAGTAATTAAGCATTTAGTGGGCGTGTGGTGGCCAGCCAGGACACGTCAGTCGCAGGCGCGCTCTCATTAGTCACCACCAGTCCCGACTCGCCGCGCCTCGCCTCACCACTGACCGTGACACGCCTGTCCTCGTCATTCCGCTACTTTCCTCTGTCGCACGCGAAAAAAAAACCAATACGTTAAGAAATTGAAAACTTTAAGGGCAGCTTTTGTAAGCATCACGTCGATACATTCGATCCAGCAGATTAAAGATTTTAATTTATTCATAAATTAAATTGTGAAAAAAGGTAAAAAATTGTACCCATCAACCTGCTTTTGAATTCGAAAACAAGAATTAACGATGGAGGTAAATATCTTAAATAATTCAAAGACAAACTTCACCACTTTTCTAACACATTGAATTGAATATATGGTGTGTGCCTTGTTAAAACAAATAATTATTTAAAAATTAAAACTCCATTTATTTAGCAATCACTAATTTACAATAATAATATTTGAACTCATTTAAATTTTTTATAATAAACTATATATATATTATACAATTATCTACAAACATGAAATATCTTACAAACTAGAAAAATGACATCAATAATCAGGTCGTCTTTGCGGGTCTTGTCATAGAGACGAAGATATATACACAAACCGAACGTGGAATTGGCAGTACGATGAAATCGACGAATGGTTACTAACAGAGTAATTAGCGTTTTCCAGATTATCCTGGAACTCGCCGCTGGAATCCAACCAAATCCTTTAACTTCCTTGTTGAACAAGGAGCATCTTGCTCCTTTAGTTTACTTCTATGCCGCCACGGACAAGAGCAAACATTCCGCCCGTTATCCAGATGTTCATAGCCAGTTGCAATCTCCAATCTGTTACTTTCCAACTTCTTACACTTTAATGTCCACTGATTAATTCCCACTATTTAATGTTCATTCCTTAATATCCTGAAAATTTCGAGTATATTTCATTTTGATATCTTGCAAGTTTCAGAAGATAGGAGTATAAATAATTGTAAACAGCCTATTACTGCCATCTGGTCGATATCATGTCCAATATGCTATTCCAAAGCTGTTTGGAGCGGAAAGTTCTCAGGAATGACAAACACTTGTCATTTGACCAGTTTTGACACTGCTAGCAAATGAAGCTTTTATAGTTTGAGGGTTGATTTATTGATTATTACATTCTAATTTACTAACAGAAAGGTTAGATTCTATTTCTATTGTTGCTTTTGGTTGATTGTGCGTTGATTTTAGCTTCCCTCTTCACTTATTACCCCACGCACATCCCTCTAATGCTAATTTTACCAGTCCGTCGTGTCTCAAAACGTGGCCTTGGTATAAGTCATCCATATTGTTCTGTCTTCTCTTATTCTGTCTAGACGTTCCTGGTTAGTTACTCTATTCACCCATCTGATTTTCAGCATTCCTCTATAACACCACATTTCAAAAGCTTCTGTTATTTTCCTTTCTACAACTCCTATCGCACACGTTTTGCACCCATATAACGCCACACTCCATACAAACATTTTTAGCTGTAAGAAAATTCCTCTATTCGTGCGAAAGCCTTCCTTGCCTGTCCTCTTTATGTTTACTATACTTCTACCGTCCCTAGTAATTATGCTCGCAAGTAGCAGAATTTCTTAACATCCTTAGAAATATCCCTTCCCAATCTAACAGCCTTTGTTATTACACTGTTTCCCATACTGCACTCTATTACATTGGCTTTCCCTCTATTAATCCTCATGTTGTACACTTTCTCCAGGACCACGTCATGCCATTTATTATGGTTGTCAAGTCTTCTCCTTACTCCTCTACAACCCCAATATTATCGACAAGCCATAGGTTTTTTATTCCTTCTCTTTGCAGTATGATTCCTTTTCCATATTCCTCTTTAACTTCGTTCATCGCCTGTTCTATATATACGTTAAAGAGTACGATTTCTTTCTTTTCTTGCCCTTCAATTCTAATTACTGCTGATTGTCTTTAGTGGAGGTTATGTATAAATAAGCCTTCTTTCTCGATATTTCATTTCTGTGCTATTCCAAATCCAGTTCACATTATCAAAGGTTTTTTTCTAAATTTAAAAATCCGTGGACCCAGGTGTTTTTTCTTACTCTGTCTTTTAAAATTAGACGCAGAGTTGATATTGCTACTCTTTTATCTACATTCTTCCTAAAACCAAATTTATCTCCCAACTCGCATTCTATATGACGTTCCATCCTCCTAAATACTATTTTATTTAATTCCTAAAACCAAATTGATCTCCTAACTCGCATTCTATTTGACGTTCCATCTTCCTAAATACTATTTTATTTAATTTCAATTCCCTCCTATGCTATTAAAGGGAAGTTGCCTGTTTCATGATCACGCCTGTTAACGGAAGTGCTTAATTAGAGATTCAGGTAATACAGAAACACCAAAGTGCCCCAGTTTCAAATAATAGAATTAAGATTTAGCCAGTGCTGATTGGATTCTCTTGTATTATTACAGACCGCGCCCACAAAAAGATAGATTCATTGAAAAATATCACCGTTCGTTCGGGAAGAGTAATTCATATACCTTGATTAATATTACCTTACACATTAAAATTTATTTACAAAGAAAAGTTAACGATTGATAACGTCATGATTTAGACCATCACATTACTTCCAATAAATAAAATTCAACACAGAAAAATACGGCATTCCCTCCAGTTATTAGATATGGTACGAAAATCAGAACATTTTCCATCTCGACTATAATATATGTTGATAATGATTGCTGTCACTTTTATATGTTTAGAGTATTTAGCTTTAAGTAATTACATTTGAAACCAAAAGAGCATGTACGATTAATAGGGTCACTATCATAATTGATTCACTTAAATAAATGTTTTCCTGATGGTATTTATTCTTGCCTTCCGTTCACGTTTAACGTAACGGGTTGACTTATTTTATATACTGATTCCATTAATTCTCTAACGAGGAAGTCTAACTAGTCAAATTCTTTATGAAATGTAACAATTACAGAATTGAGAAGTTACATAATTCAGAAACACACACACATATATAATTTTTTTTGAGGACTAAAATAGAATTACTAATTATAAATATTTGAAACATGAAAGTAAAATAATAATATAATAAAAAATACATACCTGAGGAAATTTAATACACAATTATGAGTGTGTTTTATTATGGGGATAAATAAGATAAATAGATGAATTTTACATTGTGCAATATAATTTAATTTTACAGTTATTCACAATTTATTATCAAATATGCTAACTTAGGGAAAATATTATTTTACAGGAAGAACAAAATTATAATTTATTTACTTTCCTAAAAACTAACAACTTATTATTTATTTATTTCAATGGCAGTTTCGTTATTTGAAAATTTAGAGCTGTGAGACGTCATTCACACTTTATGGCCTTCTCATTAAAAAAGATATATAAAGTCAGTTCCTACCTCAGAATTGGCAGTTCATGAAGGGACTGAAAAGGAAGTTTACATTAGGGATAATATTATTTTACAATACCTTTCCACTCTCCAAGTTTTGTGTTGTTACCGCATCATTCAGGGCCGAAAAAAAATTACGGTAGGAACACAAAATCGCAGTTAAGGTTTTAATTAAATAACCGAAGAAGTCCCGAAGATGGTGACCAGATGGTTTTTATTTAGAATTAAAATTTTTCTATTTCTGACTTTTGCCCAATTAGTTTAATATTTTATTTACAAATAGAATACTTCTGAAGGTTTTATTTAAAATTCTACATACACTTGTATTTCCCAATATTTCTCCGTTTAATATTTTGCCCACAAATAATTTTTACTCACCGTCAATATTCCTTACTGTTATCATTGTAATCTTATCTTAAACAAAATAAAATTGACTGTGAGCAACCCAACGCGGCCCTTTTTTATGTCGCAGTGTGTGCTCAACGCTCCAGAGATGAGCGTTTTTGTATATTTTCTAAGTATTTGAAACATATTATTATTTAAATAAAACGTTCATAAAATTTACAAGTAATTTCACGCTAAACAGATTTAATAAATGGATCAACTACCTTATTCTCATAAATTAAATTAATTGTTTATGTGTAAAAAACGCTCATATTTCACACGTGTGTGTGTTTGAGTATATGTGTGTTTCGCAAACAAATCCAAACTAATGACATATAGAACAGTCTACATTATACCCTTAGTGATAATGTGTATATGCGTGCGGCGGCGGCGACGACAACGATCGAGAGAATCAAAAAGTAAAATGTCATATTTAAGCATTAATATCCCGGGTATCGCCGAGCTGCTATTATAAGCTAATATAAGCAGAACATATACTTAGCTACCCCGATCAGATATAATTAGATTTCCTTTCATAACTGTTTGTGTCTCACAGATAAATGTTATCTTTTAATTTCCTACCACTACAGCATGAATAGTGCTTGATTAAAAAATTATGTTTGCTGAAAAACCCATAGGAATAACACTAAAGGATTTCTAAGCATCAGCTGATGGAGATATTTGCAAATCACTCTTTCCTGACGCAGATTTTGTTGACTTCAAAAGAAAATGGTTAATTTTGATGAAAGTTTTCTTATTTGTATAACTGGTTCGAAAAATTTTCTTCTAAGCCTATATAATAGCTTCATGAGAACATTTCTAGTAATATTTAACTTCAGTCTCTTTGAACATTTTTATACTAAAATGGGTGGACCAATTCTATTGAAAAGAGAACAAAATAAATTATTTAATATTTTTCTCCTGGAGCACAAAAATGGTGAAATATACAATACATATAAAAATATTTTGAAAATAAATATAGGCGTACTCATCATATTAGGTAGATCTTACAAAAAGTAATTATTGTAATTTATCTCGTTCACAACTGCACTTAGGAGCTCAATAAGATAAAACTAATTTTAGAAGCTATATCAGTGTTGACAGATATAATAAATACCTGTAAGTGGCAGTGTCCAAGAAGCAAGGAAGCGAGAATGTAACTACTGGAATGTAGTATTCTGATAACATTAATATTCATCCCTGAACGTTAATTCCTATAAGATACTTAAGTTAAAAGAGGAAGAAGACGAGGAAAATATGCTGAGAGCTCCAAGAAAATCCAATTAAGCTTCATAGGAGGTTCATGGCTGCTGCTAAATTGAAAAGCCAGCAATGTCTGAGAGGATATTTTGTGGGGTTCTGAAGAAGTACAGAAGAATGAATTTCTAATTAGGACCTGCGACTTTCGTTCATCTCAAGAAAGTTGTTTAATAAATTTTCAGTGAAACCGTTTTATTCGGCTCTGTCATATAATGGTCACTAATAACTAACAAATAAGACGGTTATACTATTTTAATATAAAACATTGCGCATGTTATTTTATACACTTAATTCATAAGAAAATTAACCTTAAACTATGTTTTTAATCTTATGCTCTAGATTAGTCGCCCATAAGACGTCCGTAATTTTACTTTCACTATTTATTTATTAACGTGTACATATAAAAACACAAGAGATTAAAATGGTAAAGACCAGTACAGACGCTTGAAGAATGGTATAGATAGAAAGTGCCTAACAGCCACAGAGGCTTGACTCCAAGAGATATGCAAATTGGTTAAATATTTCATGATGAAAGAGAAAAAAGACGCAGTTTATAGGAAAATCAGAGAAACATTCGGAGAAAGTAAAAATATTAGGAAGAACATCAGGAGAAAAGATGGGAAGCCAATTCTATACAAGGAAAGATGGAAGAAGAGGAAGAGGTGGATGAAGAGTTTTGACAGATAATTTTAAGGTCGGAGTTTGAAAAGCCCTGACATCTGACCAATTGTAAAATGCAAGGAATTTATAATATGCCAGTAGAGTTGTTAAAATCATCGGGTGAAGAAGCAATATCATGGCTATTCAGGATTGTTTGCAAAATATATGAAACAGGAAGAATACCAGAAGATTGAAGTGAAAAAATAATTATTCCTGTACCGAAGACAACTGGGGCTGATAAATGCGAACAGCACATGACGCTTAGTTTAGTATTTCAAGCGTGCAAAATATTAACGAAAATAAAATATAGGTGGATGAAACGACAAATAGAATGCGAGTTAGGATGAGATCAGTTTGAATGTTGGGAAAAGAGAAGCAATATTGACTCAGAAGACTGAATAAGATAAAAATGGCCTGAGAAAAAACCTTTGATAATGTAATCTGTAACAAACTATAAAGGATTTTAAAATGACAGGAATTAAAAATTGAGAAAGAATAGTTATCCATAACCTCCACAGATGGCAGTCAGCAGTAATTAGTATTGAAGGGCAAGAAAAGAAAGCAGAAACCAAGAAAGGACTAAGGCAAGAATGCAGTCAATCGCCCTTGCTCTTTCATTTATTTTTAGAATAGAAGATGAAGAAAGTAAAAACGGAATATTCAAAAGGAATCATACTGCAAGGAGAATAAATAAAAACCCTAGGGTTTGCCAATGACATTTTATTATTAACGGAGTCAGAATAAGACTTGTAAAACAATAAATGGCATGAAGTGGTCCTGGAAGAGTACAAGATGAGGATTAATAGAAGGAAAACCGAGGTGACGGAGGGTATTACGGAAAATAGTGGAATAACAAAGGGAGTTAGATTGGGAAGACATTTTTGAAGGAAGTTAAAGACTTCTGATATTTGGGCAGCAATTAATTAGTGATGGTAAAAATATAGCAGACATAAAGAGTAGGGTAGCACAGGCAAGGAAGGCTTTCACATAAGAAAGGAATTTACTTACGGCTATTATAATTATGAATATTAGTAAATCATTATTTAAAATGTTCGTATGGTATGTAGCGTTATGTGGGCGCGGAACGTGGTCGAGAGGAGTTGCAGACAGAAAACGAATAGAAGTTTCAGAGACGTGGTAATATAGGAGACTGCTGAAAATCTGATGGGTGGGCAGGGTAACTAACCAAGAAGTTCTAAATAAAAAAGGGGAATAGAGAACAAGTTGGAAGACTTTGACCATGAGAAAAGATACATTAACAGGCCACGTTTTCTGACATGAGAGTCTTGTAAATTTACCATTAGACGGAAGTGTGTGGCGTAGAAGAGGGAGGATAAGAATGGAATATGCTAAGTAGATTAGAGAGTGTGGGATGTGGTTGATATGTGGAAAAGGAAAGACTTGCGCAGGATTGGATAGCATGGAGGGTTGCATAATACCAGTCTTAGGATTGATTATTTCATACACATTTATGTGAATCACAAAATGCTTATGTTGCCTATAATTCACTATTTAAGTTCACAAACACTATTTACATGGACACGGTTAGAGCTACACGACGCTCCTCCAATTTCAAGCGTCGTTTACGCGCAGTCTCCTCCTCGTAGGTTTGTGGAGTCGTATTTCAATTACAAGTGAAGATTTGGGAACATCAGTTATTTTATTTAAAAGAGGGATAAAGTTGCATATTTATTATGTGAAATAAAAATCAACAACTGTTGCCAGGCAACTATTTCAAAGATATTTATGGCACTGTGTTTAATCGTTGGCATGCAATCTCTGTACTTCATGTCCACGGCGCGGACTGATAAGCACATAGGGCTTGCGAACGTCAGTCGTTGTGAATCAGAATAACTGGTTTCAAACGACTTATATTTACCGAAGTCCTGTAGAGAAGAACAAAGTATTACTCTGTAAGTGTAAACAAAACTCGGTAAGGTTCGTCAAATTAAGTATTTATGTGATCCATTCTTACTAATACAAAATCACCCTCGAATAGACTTCAGTGAACAAAGACTTTGCGTCTAAAGTGAGATGACGTAGGAGTAGGTCGTTATTTCCACATTGGACTGCGAAACTTAGTTAAGAATATGGATGAATCTGTCGGCTTATCTTCATCAGTAAAAAAAAACTCCGGATGTCTGGGACTTATTTCGTTTATTAATTCTACAGGAAAACAACCTAAATCTTCTTTAATGGCTGTAAGGAGGGCCAATAACACCATAATGAAATAGTTCAGCCATTCCTTTGACATATGATACTTGTAATGTAATTACTGTCAATTAAAGTAAGTGAAGTTTACAAGTCTTTTAATTTAAATACGACGCCACAGTCTCTCCCGGTCACGCGTGAGCGAAGTTTCCGATAAGAAGAGGCGGGCAACTATCGCTACAATACTTTTAAAACTGTAAACACATTTTATCTTAACATTCGAGTCTAAACCTTTCATTAATAACATTATTTTGCTTGTATCGGAAACACTAAATATTGATGTAATAGAAAATATTTTATTTATTTTCCTATACTTACTCTTATTTCTGCCTTACAAATTTAAAAGTAACGTTTAGAGAGTTTTTCACTTTTAATTTAAAAATAAATAAAAAACTGTCTAAGTCCTAACAAGACAGTTCTAATATTAGCATTTATAATAAATTTATTATTAGGTTACTGTTACAAGGGTGCCCCCTCTCCCTTAAGGACGGAGAGTTTTCACGCACTCCCCTCGTAAAATAAAACAATCAGAAATGTTTATCTTAACTTGTCAGATCTGTCGTAGTCATGTGATGACATAGAGATGTAACTACAGTAGAAAATGGAGTTTCAGTCTGTTCGTCTCATCTCTTTTAAAATTTAAAAAGAGAGAAACGTAAAACTCATCACAATATTGCTATACATACGCAATCAACAAAAATGTAATAAAAACGGTGATAAGAAATCTTAATTCTAAACAGTGACATACGGAGTAGATTATAGTTTATTTTATTTTCCTCAAACCTTACTATATTATTTAAAGTATTTTCTGTAACAAATTTAAAAAATTAATATATCGAAAGTCTTCCTTCATTTTAAAGGGAAAGAAAATAACTGATATTACGTGAGTTAACACGAATAGAAATGACTGGAAGTATATTTTTATGAAATGATAGTTACTTATCTGAAATTCAATAGTGCTACTGAAGAACAATTGAGGTAACTGTGGATACACAATATTTTGATGTAATTTTTATTTAAACTTTTTAATGAAATGATTACGTACAATACAAAACATATACATATCAGTTAATTGTGCTATCTCCCGGCCGCTCAGCCTTGTATTATCTCTCAGAAAAGTTTTGAGGTGGGAGAGTATCGTGTATTATTCCTTCTGTATGTACCTCAGACAGATACACTCCATTCATCTATAAATTATTTTTTATTAAACACAATTATAATCATTTTAAAAGTTAACCAGAATAAAAGTAATACTCCCTCTATCCAAGGATGTACTTTTTCTTGTCTAAGCCTCAAGGCTCAATAAACCATCTGATTTGATTAAATTTTTCGAAGGTAAAAAAGGTAATAAATGTTGAATGTATACAGTTAACTAGAATTTATTAAAACGTATTTTTAAAATAGTTGCATAAAAATTGAAAATAGCTCTTTATCTAGCAATAGAATTATTTGAAATTATTTTATCTGAGATATATGGAGTAGTATTATTATAAGCCACATCACATCTTCGTAATTAGAGTTTTACTGGTAAGTATCTATCAAAAGTATGAATTGTGATATAAGATGCTACCAATTTATTATTGTTTCAAGTTAGCTATTAGATAACTTTGCAATTAGTTTTCGTCAGGAAAACTATATTGGTAAAGTTAAAGGCCATTTTCAACTGAAGAATATAAATCGAGGGAGTCAGTAGAAAGGAAGGTCGATCTGTTAAGAAATTAGTTGGAATTGAAGAAGCCGCAATAAAGGAAAAATTCACTTGAGGATGGGAAAAGGAGAGAGTTATTAATCAACGAATAAGGCCATGCCGTGGGGTTTGGGGTTAGCTGGGAGAAGATGACGCCCAGAAGACCCCTTTTCAGGCTTTAATTAGTCAGGGCGTCGAGATGAAAGGGAATGAGTTAGGACTATCAGGGAAGCTGTTATCAAGAGAAAAGGACTGGTAGGGGAGAGGAGACGCTATTTACTTGGCCGCGGTTAATACACTCGCAGGCCGCGCCAGATTGCGGATGAATATTTTAGCAGTTGATGTATTGCGCCGAAAGCAGAAACATTGCTCCCCTCCCCTCTCCTCACCCTCTTCAGGTCCAACATGCATAAAATCTTAGATGACTCTGGGCATAAGTGATGTTTCGTGCTTTGCTGAAGATTCGCACTTAAAATGTTTTGTGAAACAATGATGGCGCTCTTGTGGAGTCATACTCTTTAAACTACTCGTAGTAAACAGACATGATAAAAGTAAATGACATTAAATAACCAAGAGTCATTTTATTCTTGTTTCCCAGGTACTATAACGTTGGAACCACACAAAGCCAATATAGTTTACAGTTATATTGCTGAGACAGTACCACTTAATTGCACAATGTGTTTTGGGCATTGAATCCGCTGTGCTTTTAATCGGATGAAGAAATCAATTGATAAGTAATATAAACCTACAACTTCGTTCGTCTTCCAAAAACAAACTATGTCCAAAATATAAGTAACAAAACGAAGCGATCGAGGTTATTTGTACCAGTTATCTATTTTCCAACAGTTACCTCCTTTGACTGTCGTGCCGTTACTCCTTAAATATATAATATCATTATGATTATTTTTAAAGTTTGAAATCATTCTCAAAGATATTAACTAGGTACTCCTGATTAATTTAAGAGATGTTGCATATCATATGCATATTTTACATATCCCAGTTCTCGATTGGACGATACCGAAATTCCATAAATGTTGTACCGAACATAATTGCAGGAAACTATGTGATTCACTTTGTAATAATCCTATCCCAAATCAAGATTACTTTTAACTTTAAATATGTCCGGCTCGTTACTACGAGAAATCAAATGCTCATGACGTCAAAACGCGTCATAAAGAGTCACGAAAACAAAATTTCTACTCGTTCTCTCAGTGTTAAAAATCGTGGTTTTCTTTTAAAGCAAATAATTTAGTAAATCTACATACAAACTAATAAAGTTTACATACTTTTTTAACAATATATTTTGAACAAGTTTGAATGAGCAACACCTATAAAACCTGCATTAGGTAGGTTCTAATATAATGTACCTGTGTCACGTCCTAACGAATCCCCGGAGAGGAGTTTTTTAGGGGTCGCAGAATTCCTTTCTCGGTGCCTCGACCAGCTTAGGAGGTAGCTCGCCAACTGTTCCAATTGGATCTGCGCATCGTAAACATACGCTCATGTAAACTGACAGTGGTTTTAATGAAGTGGCCAAATATATGTTCGCATATATGACTTTTATCCAGCTTAAATGTCGATCGTCCTGGACCACAAAATCCATTGGTTGAGACAATCACGTGTTTTCCAGACATTCTTAATTTCTGTATCTATCTTGATCCTACGGGATTCGAAAGTCGGGTAAAACCAGGTGTCTCGTAGGTTCCTTCTTAAACTCAACAGATTACTACTACGACAAAATAGTGGTGTAAAGAAACACGTTACAACTTGTGAAGTTTTTAACTCCAACTGAAATTAAATGTAATATCATATATTTCAAATCAACATTGAAATATCTCTCTTTAAAATAGCTATAAAAATGGATACGGAAGTCAGTTGTAAGTAAATAATAGCAATGGCGAGAGGTGAATGTTGGAATTGATAACCTGTGCATTATTCACGAGAGATCTATTTACGTGAGGAGAGATTTTATTCCTAAACAATCGGAATCATAGTTCAAATCTTCTTCTTCGTGGCATTTAATATTTCGGGGCTAAGGTTAGGGTATAAAAAACACGTACCTACGTGGAAAGTCTGAAGGTTCAACGACAAGGTAAATTGCAAGTTACCAACACTTTTATCATTTAGCACAATATCTGCTTCCACTACCCTTCTGCGGCCGATATCTGAACTTGTCGCTCAACTCGGAGCACTTTTTAATGAAGATATATGGACTTCAGATGAAGGAGATGTTTCTTGAACTATATTTCCTACGCTTCAGCTCATCCATTTTCATTACAATGTGGCCTATACAGTAATTTAAAGTTGAGATGAATATAGTCAATGGGTAACGTATTATTGAGAATAAATAGTTAAAACGGGAAGACTAAATTATTTTTTAAACAATACAATTAAAGTTAATAATGTATTTATTTACACTTTATTATCAAATATGCCAAATTTAGAAAAAAATATTTTACAACAAAATAATTACAATATATTTTACCTTCTTAAATAAACTAGCATGTACTGATATTTTTATATATTTCAATGGTAGTTAGATCAAAATATTGAGAGCTGTGATACGTCATATTCTGGATCGTATTTATTCAGGGTCTCCTCATCGAAAGAGACTTTAAAATGAAAATCCTACCTCTGAACTGGTAGTAAGTGAGGAAATTGAAAAAAGTTTCCATTAAGGGAATTTTAATTGATTTGCGATATCAATTTCAGTCTGCATCGTATGAAAATAGACGCCGTCAATGGGGTCAATTTCCTTCTTCAATGTAGAATCTATACTCCGCGTAGATAGCCTTCTTAGATTTTTCTCCACTTCCACGTTTCAAACGAACAATTTCTTCATTTAAAACACGTCAGAGTAGCTCCGAGAATTAGAGTCCCTTTTCTGCTCACCTAAACACATCTCCAAAAATAATCTCATACTCTTGCGCTCAAGCATCTATATCACCCTTGTCAAAAAATATGCTCTTTTCAAAAGTGTCCTTACTCGAGAGCATATTCGTCCCCACGTAGTGAATCTGGGCGGGGCATTCATCCCACCCACCAACCATAATTAAGAAGATTTATTGCCTTAAAGTTGTTGACGAACTACAACGTCTCAAATTTCCCGACCAGACGTCTAAGTTTGTTCAAGTTTTTCAATTAAAATCAACATTTGCACGCGCACCGCCAAATTCCATGATACGTCTGCCCTTATTCAGCTTCTCCTGCCCTCTGTTATCTTAATCGTGTGACTTATATTATTGGTTTATTATAATAAGTTAATTATCTAACTATGAAATGTTATGGGAGTTTTTCATATCACCAACTTCAATATTTAATCTATGCGGAGTGTTCCGATGACCTATCCCATTCATATTATTTTCTGAAATTTTTTTCATTTATTATTTAAGTCCACTTAATCATCAACAAATATCCATTGATATTTCTGACCTATTCTCAAATTACCCAACATAATATCCTTACCTGAATTCCTTAATTGTTTTATCCTTTAAGTAAGATAAATATTAAAGTAATTAATAGCTTATCTGAAAATTAAATATACAATAATGATTTAAATCAGTCTCTTTGTAAGTTTTTTAATTTAAATATTTAACATTACAACGTTTCGTCTCTCATTTGAGATTTCTTCATTTAAAAATTTAGTTTTACATGGAACCTCACTCCGGGACTCCTTCAGCCGAAATGCAGGAAAGTGCTGCAAAATATAAATATTAAAAGTAGTGTCACATTAACATATGAATTTTAAATACTCAAAAGTTCCAAACTTTTTAACAGGAATTAATGTGATTTTAGTTGTGCTTCAATTACTAAAACTACTTGATTCTCCTCCATACTCGCATTTAAATTATACGGAAATTGATATGAATATTCTGTCACATCAAACTTTTTAAGTAGTATCCTCGATGTTTTCCTTCCTCATTAGTTGCAGCGAAACGTATTATATGTTATGCAACGCTTCCCAAACGTTTTTGCTCGGAGACTTGTTTGTTGGCCACAATTTGTTGACTTGGAGTAAGTAAACTCCAACATCAACCCGTATTTTCCTCAATTTATGGGAACATGCTGTGTACATTATTTTCCCAGCTTATGTCTACGATCACCCAAACCTGACACTATTATGGGTGAAGGAAAATATCTGCCTTCATCAACAATAAATTATACGACACACATCATGTTGAAGATCCATTAACACATATTTAGCAAACAATGTATGCAATTCACGATGCAAACAAAGATTATCAGAACGCATATATACTAAAATGCAAATCCCCTTCTACTGGCCTAACATACAAATAGAAGGAGAAAAATACGAATTAATTTTTTTTTTAAGTTTAGAGTCGCATTAACCATATTGTCATTGTCACATATACACAATTACGGGTAACTTTTTCTTGGTAAGGGAATATTATTATTCCTTAGAAATGTATAAGTTACATCATTCTATAATTTCTGGGATTTGGTCGAGGGCCTAAAATTCAAGTTTTAGGAGATAATGTGTACTCCAGTCCTGAACCGCATGCTCATGTATAATTAGATCTTTGCATTATCTTTGCATTATCCTATTCAAGCTACAGACAGTTTAATCTTTCGTCACAATGGTTACAAAGAAACTCCGTCAGAACTTATATTTGCCGAAAAAGATTGATATGAGAAAACTCAACTTATGTTTATAGAACAATATCGTATTCTAATTTTAACCCAAAATAAATCATAAAAATTCCACACAGTCTTTGCTGACGAGATAATCTTTACCTTAATTCTATTTGGAAGATAAAAACACTTGGGCTATATTTGTTTCTGCCTCATTCCATTAATTTTTTATTCAAATTAAAATATGGAGCATAAACTTTTAGCAATGAAACTTTGGATTCCATATATCATTATTTAGTAACATAATTAATCATGTTAAGTATAATAAGTAAAAGAACTCATATCAATGAGTTTCAAGTTATGAAGAAGACACTTGTAATACATTCTGTTAGTGTAGAAAGAAACGTAAATATCCATTATTAATAGTACCAAAATATACGGGAAGATCGTTGATAATCCATTATTGATATTATATTTTGTGGGTGTGGCAGAGAAAACAGCGGTTATAGAAAGCATTCATAGTAAGTGATGGGAGTGCAGTAGACCATGTTCCATACACCTACGCAATAACAATTAATAAATAGTTATCAAAGAGTACTTAATTGCATTATGAAAAATGAAACATACTACGTATTATTGTATCTAATTATTTTCAAAATCGCTGACCTCCCTGTTACACCCTGTGTCGTGGATGAACTATAAATAAAACTCGTATTCATCCCACACCTTGTATTTATTGATATTTTCAGAAAATTTACATACGCTCACACAACACAACGTTTCGTCTACTCTCCACAGACAACCCGCAGTTCCACAAGTGTCTTTGCTCTTAAGGTCTTTGGTCCTCTTCACCCTATATTAATGTTTTAAGTATTGGTCGTTTAATTTAACTTATTATTAAAAACGGAGACGTAAAATAAAGTAATAGTGGGTCTATATATTTTAAAAAAACCGAAAAAATTAAAGCTTATATCGATATAAGTAAAATGCTTCATAATTTTCATGAGGTTTCTGAGTAATGTGAACTTGTTTTACCGTTAAAAACTACTTCAGTAATAATCGAATCAGCTATGGTAAGTATTTAAATGCCTTAACTGATTTATGAAGTCTATGTTACACATGATCAAGAATATCTTATAAGTTGATGTGTATTTATAATTTATAGCCCTGATTTTTCATACAATGAATATTTATTGGTGCTTTGTATTATAATGATGTATTGACGCCTCGTGAGTAAAGTTATATGCTACATCATCCCAAAAAAAACAATTTTACGACGATAATTCCCCTTGCGTACGATATTAATAATACTACAACAGATACAGTTTGGATAATACTCAACGACCCGTAATATGCAGCATCTATAATATCCCCTACATAATTTTTATATTTTTAAAAATATAAAATCAAATTGGTGCAAATTCCTAACACGAAAGTATTTTTACTTTCATATTTACAATAAAGAAATTTAATTTTAGAAAGAATCCATATATTATGGTAATATTGTATACAAGATCTTGCGGTAATTTTCTCAGAGGTATGAAAGTTTTCGAAATGCAGCCCGTTAAATGGTTTTTCCTTTTTAAATAACCTTTGGTTAATTCAAATAATTCACATCGAGTCCATTAACAGTAATATTTTAATGAAATTGTCAGAATCATTTAAAACTGTAGCCTGCTGAGACCACCTATGTGTCAACGCTCATGATTTACCAGACACTGTGCCTTTTATAGCTCATATAATTGTTAAATCTTGGAAGAGCAGGGGGGTGAAGGAAGTACTGTGCATTCCACTCAACAGAAAAATAATGCGTCTTAACATTTGTTAGTTGAAAACAATTCATTCTTATGAAATAAAATACATTTTTACTAATTCGGGTAAGTGCATATACAGAGCTGATGGGTGACGTCATTAGTTTATGTTAGAGTATCGAAGCAATAATTTTCAAACGAAATTAGCCTTTATTGGATTGAAAATGTGACTATTCAAAACGTATTTATGTAATATAATAATTAATGTATGATTTTTATATTGTTTCCAGATTTTGACGACCATGAAAAGTTTGAAAACTTTTGTAGTAATATGGCGTTTACGTTTATTAAAAATTGTGGAAACCCTGAGGACGTATTCAAGAATACGAAGTTTAATTTGTTTCTAAATATGGAACTCTATATTAATCTTAAAAAGTACCAGAAGAACCGTATCAAATATATTGGTTCCCCGTAACAGACTCGAGTCTTTGACATTTTTTAATATTGCAAAGACTCCTCTTTTATTTTTACTCCAAACTAATCTCTATCCTTTTTTCACCAAAAACAATGTTATTTTTCAGCGGCAATCTCTTTTTAAATTGTAAGGAAATTTAATTGGACTTAAATTGCGAATTTTTCCGAGTATTGGCTCATGAAACGCTCAACAAAACCTTTTTTTGTGCTCAACGATATGAAATATTTAATTATATATTACTTCTAAAATACTTTCAACTCTTTAAATATGAGCCTATTAAGTGAAAATATTCTAATTATGTCATCACCAAATACTATTTCACATATGTAGTTTGAGTCAAGATCTTGCAAGATGAAGTTTGTTACCGGCTGTCAGCTAATAAGAGCTGGGAAGAGTTTGCAATTAAATAATCAAATAGTGGCAAGAAGACGTAATATCGCAGACGCATCTTAATTTATGATGTTTGATCACGTCGTCTATTTGACTTGTAATTTTTGATTCACTACTATAGTTGTAACTCATTGTTGCACTATTTGCAACTTTAATGACCAGAAGGCTATTATGAATTGACATTTCTTAGACTTTGTGGGTCATAAACACATCAGATCTTTCTATTTACACCTCGTGTGGGAGGATAACTTAAAAATATGCCTTTTGCGCACGAAATTGCAGCCAAATTCCCAAAAAACGGCTTGAAAAGTTGGACTTAGTTTTGAGCAAGCAATATGTGCGCGAGGAGCGAAGGTTGCGTTGGCTGGCGTGATGCAGATTCAATAAGACAGCTCACCCGCGTTGCTGCCATAAAATATGGCAAAGAAAAATATCAGCGAGTAAAATGTTCATTCTCATACATTTGAAGCGCTAGGAGGGTTAGTGGGAATGGGGTGAACGGACTGATTTATCGCCCCAATAAAGAACAACTCAGGCGCTCGGAAAACATATATCGAGCAGCGGAAAAGAACAGCGTGCCATGATAGATGCACGGCTTTGTTTGGTCATGCAATAAAATCCCAACGCTCTGTTACCTTCCAGTTATTTGGAAGGATCAATTATTTCATTTTGTTCGTACTGATATTTTCTATCAATAAATCAAGGAAGAAAAATTTATTCATTTCAATTGACAACCAATTATTAAAAATTATCTGTCACTTTAAATAATCTACCAATGAAACTTTATGTTGTGTTGATAGTTCAGTTTATTAATGAAATTATGTTAGATACATAAGAGGCAATATCATCCTGAAACTGGTGGAGACATGGAGAAGGGAATGCTGCTACCCCACAGCAGACTCGTCTCCCGTCATTCGGAAGGGCGTGAGAATAGTACCCAATGCCCGACCTACCTGATGCAGGTTTTCTAGGGTTTTCCCTGCATCTCTTTAGGTGAAACACCGGGTAGGATCCTTAAACCATAGCCCGGGACCCTAGTTAACCCTTGGCTACCTTGCTCTACCTTCCGCATCTCCCCTTTTCAATTTCCTTCCTATGCTATTAAAGGGGAGTTGCCTGTTTCAGGATCACCCTCGTGTAGCCTGTTAACCCAAAAAAAATCTCCCATCATTCGGAAGGTGTGACCTACCTGATGCAGGTTTTTAGTGTTTTCCCTGCATCTCTTTAGGTAAAAAACCGGGTAGGATCCTTAAACTATAGCCCGGGGGTCTCAGTCAACCCTTGAATGCCTTGCCCTACCTTCTACATGCCCCTTTTCAATGCCCTGTCTATGCTCAGTATCACCATCATGTAGCCTGTTAACCAAGAAAATCTTCCATGGGTTCCTTATTTTATAACTGGTAAATTTGTGTACCGTACTCATTAGACTGTAAAAAGTTTTTCTCGCATTATTTCATTGTCAGAACAGATTTTTTATGGTTTGTCTATTAAGCCCGTGTTTATATTTTAGAAACTTAAGTTGTAGTAGTAAATCATTTTAAAGCAGTCAAAATATCGTCAACAAAGCTTTGGAGTTTTGTAGTGGATGACTTTTTATGTAATTCTGTCGGAAAGACTCGGCTTAATTGAGGATTCCGAAGTCAGTATGTTGGTAGAATCTCATATTAAATTGTAAGAAGAAATGTTTAAGAAACAGATAGAGAAACTGAATGATAGAATTAAGAAAAAGTAAGCTGCGTCCAGGATGGTGTCTTCCACTGGTTTGTTGGTAAATAAACTGACAACGAAGTTTAACAAATTTCCGTGGAATTCAGAGTTAACGATAAATCATATAAATTTTTCATTCGTTTCGTGCAATTGAAGCGTTTTGATATATAATCTGTAGCCTATACTTGCGTGTAAATCACATTTCTTGATTGTTTTCTGAAGCTCAGAACTGCGATCCATGCTGTTCCATGGGGATTATCTAAGATGCGAAGGTATATTTTGATAGTTTTTACTTGAGAAGCGTAATAACTAGGAATGGTAGAAGTATAGTAGACATAAAGAGTAGGATAGCACAGGGAAGAAGGCTTTCGCTCAAAAGAAGAATTTACGTACGGGTGCGAATATTAGGAAATTTATGCTAAAAATTTTCACATGGAGTCTTGTGTTATATGGGTACGAAACGTGGACGATAGGAGTTTCAGAAAGGAAAACAGAAGCCTTTGAAATATGGTGCTATTGGAGAATGCTGAAAATCAGATGGGTGAATAGAATCACTAACGAGGAAGTTCTAAACAGAATAGGGGAAGAGCGAACAATATGAAGGACGTTAACCAAGAGAAGGGATAGATTAATAGACCATGTTTTAAGACACGGGGGTCTTGTAAAATTAGCATTAGAGGGAAGTGTGTGGGGTAAGAATAGAAGAGGGAGGCCAAAGATGGAAAACGCTAAGCAGATTATGGATGATGGGGGATGTGATAGTTATGCTGAAATGAAAAGGCTTTTGCAAGATAGATTTCCATGGAGGGTTGCATCACACCAGTCTTAGGACTGAATACCACAACAACAACAACAGACTATTGCACAAAATCAGCTTAGTTGTAATTCAATAGACCTGAATACTTCTGATAATTCAGCATGTTTACGGGCAACGTTCAAAAGTGCAGAAGTTTTTTCAAATTGTTGTGAAGACTATATATCGTTTATTTATGCAATCACAGCACTATCCATAATCTTTCTTCGACGATATTTAAATATTTCAGTGATATTCTCGTGGGCCTAGCGGTTTCTGGATATCCTAAACAGTCATCATCAAAATTCTGCCACTAAATTATTTTCTATTCGAAACAAAGGTTAAGGCTCGCATAATTTATAAATTCTTATATAATTGTGAGGGTTAAATGTCTTTTGAAAAAAAATTAATGACGAAAAGTCAGAAACAAAAGAGGTGAAGGCAAAATTAAAATTCAATAAGATTGTAATTAAAGAAGTAAGAAAGTCCCGAAAGTTGAGGAAAATTAAAATTCTGTTTCTGATTTCTGGCCATTTGTTGTATTTTATTTATAATATAAAGTCAGATTAATTAATTTATTTTATTTATAAACTGTTTTTTAACTTCTCATAAATTAGTTTACTTCCCTTAATTAATTGGGAATAATAGTTGAGCCATAAATTTAGTTTTTCTCTATTAACCCCGTGAGGCCGATCAGTTTCAATTAGATCATCTAACTTTATCATCACATTTCAAAGCATTGTTAGTATGGCGCTGCAGCAGAGCGCAGATGGATGAAAGCGCAACACCTGTGAGCAAACTGTTTTGGTATGCAACTAACGAACTTCATTAGCGAGAACCGTACAAGCCAAGTCAAAAGTAATGGACCATATCTTCTGTCCTACCCCTAGTAATTACTTCCTTTCAATTCACTACTTTCTTTGTTGTCGACGGATATTCCTGAAGCAAATGAAGCAATAAAAACGTGTATATTAATTAAAGAAAATTTAAAATGCACATAAATTGCAGGTATAAACTGAATGCTATTGATATCGCATATAAAGAAGAAACGTTTGCTAATTTTTAAGGTATTGATAGCAAATAAAGCGATGTTTTGTGCTTGCAGTCACACAATTAAAACGGAGTCTCTATTTCAATATTCTACAGTAACATCCATGCAGGTTATTTTGGAAAAATGCCGTTTAATTCAAAGTTTTGAAATACGTGTCAGATGCTTTTAGATTGAAAGATTAGTGCAAGAAATAGTTCATTCTGCAAGATTTTAGTCAATATACGAGGAAAATAAAATGAAAATATTAAATCTGTAATATAAAATATAAAAGTTGAGCAGCGGTCTGTCATTTGGTATGCGTGTTTTAAATAATGTGCCGGATGTTCCTTAGGTGGCAGCAGAGTGCATATGCGCAGACAATCGCAAAGGAACAGTATAAAGATAGCTGCTCTAACTGGCAACATACACCAGAGATGAAAAGCGTTCAGTGATTCGATTTTTGTAAAACTAAGGTGACGTTTATCACAGAATGAAGGTCCAGTATGGGAATATCTGTTTGTCACAGTAGTAGTGTATGAATGGTGTAAGAAGTTTCCAAATTGTGTGACGTCAGTAGCCATCAGCAGAAAAGGTTATGTTGACTCTATTTTGGGACCAAGAATGCGTTCTCTTGGAGCACTATACGCAAAGAACCAGTTACCAGTAACAGTATACACAGAACTCCTCAGTCATCTTCGACGTGGATAGTTGTTCGTTTGCAACATGACATCGCAGAACGCTCTTGCGATGGTTGTGAGAACTACAGGCATGCTCTTTGAATGTCTGCTTCATCCACCATACTCGCCCGATCTTGTCCCAAGCGATTTCTATATTTTTAGGCCCCTGAAGCAGCACTTACTGGGAAGAATTTAATAATATGAAATGGTTTAAAGAAAAAAGAACGATTCTCCGATGATGTGTAATTTAAACTATCGTTTGTTAGTACCAGACGTTCAGTGATTATTTCTAGAGTACTAAATTATAATGTAGGTGAAGTTATTCTGCTCAGGACAAATTCAGATGGATACTTTGGCTTGTTACAACTGAATGATGACTTTGGAAAGCGTCCATTGTTAAAATTAAAATACGTACTAACTTTGAATTTGAAGAGTACCAACTGCTATCCATTAAAAGCTTTATTGATCAAATAATATAACAAAAGACAAGTCAATTAACTAATTGTATTAATCACAGTATATTATTTGGATAAAAGCAGTTATATTTCATGACATAAACGTCAATTTCAGTTGTTTTTCACTCAAAAGCATCTTATTCTGTCAGTATATACGTCTATTGAATTATAAAATGTTTAGAGGAACTAATATTTTATATTTCATCCTTAAAATTAACAATAAAGTATTAATATGAAATTCTAAACCCATCTTAAATATTTTAATTTCATAACAATTTGGAATAATTTTAAATCAAATAATTATAATTTATTTACCAACAACATCATTTTAGTAGTATTAACAATTAAGTAAGAGGCATTCAATAATTAAAGAGACAAATTTGTGTAGAAAAATAAGTTTTGTAAGAGGTGTTTGGTCCTTTCATGATTCAGATTGACATCACTGGAATGAGCTGAAAATACATGACGGGTAAAAACTGGTGTGTTTACAACCTCACATTGTGTCTGCTTGAACTTTAGTTGAAGAACGTTCAGTGAACCGACTTTTGCTCTCTGAAGGTGAAAACCCAGTAAAAGTTGGATAAACCGCATAAATTTTAATAACTGAATAGATCAGTTCAAAAATGGTCAAACTTTAGTGACTGACGCGTAACGTCCTGGCCGACAAGTTGAAGGGTCAATTCCTTCTCTTGAAACCCGCATTGACGACATTATTAATGTTGAAGATATAGCAAAAAGGAAGTTTTTATATGTAATAAAGGCTCATATTTGAGTCAAAAAAAAGAATTCTTGAGGTCAATTACTTTTATAGTGTTCCTCTACAATATTTGTGTATATTACAGTCCCTTGCAGCGTGTGAGTGGAATTGAGTCATATGAAAAGAACAAGGAAATTATCTACTTTGAGGTTGAAATCGGTGTAAAGGGGGTCGCTGTTACATTATGACCTTTAATATGTGAGTTAAGTAAGAATTCATCACTTAAGTGGGGAAGAAATTATATTCTATCAGAGTACTGCAAAGATTTTTAGTCGTGTTATTGGATCGGGAGTATTTTTTACTGTCGGATACTGGAGTATATTTGAGGTTCATATTGTGATGTTTTCAATGCCAGTCTAGTCATGTGCTGACCAAGAATTAAAATAATGTTCCGGGATAATATAAATAAATATCCAAGGAACGCCGGGCTCCAGCTAGGTATAATTAATAATTCTATATTCTGGAGTTAAATAATATTGGTAGGTGCAAGCGTCAACCATTAGCACGATTTGCAGATCCTGAGTGAGCAACTATTGTAGGTATATGTGGTAATACCAAGTCTCCACTTCCACCCACGAATGGCCGTGTTGTTTCATATAAAACCTATCTTTCCTATTCACATTCTTATTAGGACTCTGAACTCCCCAATTGCCTTTCAGGTTTCGCTCCTCGAATCAGATAAGGCCATGGTTTATCTTCAAAGAATCCATACAAAATGAACAATCCTGAAAACATGTTTTTTCTATCATGTGATGTAAATATATTGTAAGATAATCGTTTGAGATAATTTATTTAATAATTTTAATGTATACATATGAATATGCCAAATTAGAGTTGAAACTTGTCCCTTTTTTTAGGGTGACAGGCTACGTATGGGAATCCACGAGCTGGAAACTCCCCTTCAACAGCATAGGAATTTATTTGTGGAAAGGGAGGGGTACAGAAGGTAGAGCAAGCATCCAATGGTTAACTAGGGCCTAAGGGCTATTGTTTAGGATTTTCATAAAAGTAATGCAGGCCAAACCCCTAGAAAATCTTGCAGCCGGTAGGTTGGGCTGTTTGTACGTCCTACGCGCTCCTAGTGACGAATCAGAGGTTTTTTTCATGTCTTGGCCAGTTGGGCTGAGGAATACAGATATATGTATATATATATATATATATATATATATATATATATTTAAAACCACCGAATATTTTACTTTTTAAAATTTTCCCCTTTCTTCTGAATATTTAGTGAAGATTAGTGTGAATCAAATCTCTTGCAAAAGATATTGTACAATCCAAATTCAGAGTTAAAAATCCTCTAAACGCCGGGCGTAGACAAAAAATTCACAGGTCCGTAGCGTACGTCAAAGTATAATAAATACTATGAGGAGGGCTGGAACGATTCGCTGGTGTAGGTAGTCGATAACGGAGTGTTTACTGGCGATTAGCGTTATCGTAGGCAATACGTTATGTATACTAAAACCTTTTTATATAGATAAAGCCGTGAATGTAATTTATGGCATCGTTAAAACTTGTAATCCCTTGACGGACGGTTCAGCACTTGTGAGAGTCTCTTAAAGGGCAAAATATTTTAGTGTGTTTATATAATGAGATATGTCAAGTTTACCATGTAAGCGGTGAAGAATAACATTTTGTTAAAATATATGGAAGGAGTTCTCCTTTTCCTTCGAATAATATTAGAATATAACTTTACTTTAGTTAATTAGTGTTCATCAGAGTTCCTTGATTATTACTGATTTGATAATACGAAAAATCAAGAAGTGACTATAGTTCATGCCACGAAAAAGAAATAACATAGCATGGCAATCCTCGCCCAGTGGTGTTGCTTGCCAACTTATCCGACATTTGCGTTACACAGTCTGTAGTAATTGTTTCTCTCAGCAATATTATCCATGCAATATCTTATATGTTTTGCAACATTTATTAATGTTTCTGTCTAAAGCAGAAAAATTTATAACACCGTACCAGATACATTACACGCTGACTTTTTGAATTTTTCGATTTCGTATATTTTTCAAATAAATAAAAAATTAAACTTTTGTCTCTTTCCATCTACTTTAATATTATGCAAGTAATGGTAACGTAAATGATCATAATATTATTATGTTGAAGTTGTTTTACAGCTTTATTCCTATATATGAATGGTTATAGAACATTTTCGCACAATCAAAAGATTTTCGCCTGGGAAAACTACAGTAACAATTATGCAAACTATTAAGAATGTTTATTTTTTTATAACTCAATTGAAAATAGTTTTTTTGTGGAAGTTTACATTAATGCTTCTTATTCCGTCGAAAGTTTGAAACCACCCGCATGCTAACAATCATAGGAAGTGTTCCTGGGAACGGGAAGTTGATTTATTCCAAATCCAAAGCTTGTTTTAAAAGCGCACGTTAAATGTGCTGTACGCCATTAATCTGTGCTTAAAGCGTTCTGTGAATTCAATTTAGCGGGCCGTCCAATCCCCACTTTCCCATAAATTCCCGCCCGCGAAAGAGACCGTGTGTATCGCAGTCCGACGTTCTAATACTCATGCCATAAGCTCGCTTTCCCTGCGTCTTTCTCGATTCTGTTGTTATATCCTTATGAGAAGCTACAATGTATTTCATAGCTAAAAATTTAAAGTACAGTACTGTGAGGAAGTTGCTTATCCTATACCTATTTCATTATTTTAATATTTCTATTACGAAGCGAACTTTATTATATAAGGACCTGCGGAAACAATGAGTATTTTAAAATTGAATATATATATATATATATATATATATATATAAATTAATAACCTTTCTGCAAATTCATAATAATCGAATGATTTTAACATATCATTATGCTCAATTGATACTTCAATTGGAAGTTTACATTAATGCTTCTTATTCCGTCATTAAACACGGAATCCGAAACCCATGTATCAAAATTCTTCTCTCTCAAAACTGCTTTTATTAGGGTGTCATGCTACATGAGGCTATTCACCTTGGGATACCTCTCCTTTATTAGCACAGGGATTCGAAAGGGAAAGAAAGACAGCCAAGGCTTAAGTAAGATCATCGGGCTGTAACTGAAGGATCCTTCTCTTCATTCACCTAAAAGTGATGCAGGACAAACCCCAGAAAACCTGCATCAGGTATGTCGGTCTGTTGATACCTCTTCCTTGCCTTCCCATAAATGCTATTGCTGTGACTACGCAGAATTCCCTGTCTATCTCTCGACCAGTTTAGGAGGCAAGTGATTGACTGTTTCAATAGGTGCCCCCGTCTTCTAAGCTTCTGGAACCACGCTCAAAGAAACATTTAAATGTTAATCTTTCACGTAATGTATCATTTGTTATGTTATGTTTAGCCATTTATCTACAAGGACTTTTTAAAATGTTACACGACGGTGATCCTGGAACAGGTTGAATAGAGGCCGCGGGCTATACTTTAAGGATACTACCCGGTGATGCACCTAAAAGAGATGCAGGGAAAACCCTAGGAAACCTGCATCAAGTAGGATGGGCTTTTGGGTACTGATCTCACGCCTCACAAATAACTGGAGTTGGGTTTGCTGTGGGATTACAGCATTCCCTTCTCAGTGTCTCCACCATTGAAAGTAGGTAGTTTGCCGGCTGGTCCAGTAGGAGCAGCAGACAAGTCTTTCCGTATGCCCAAGGTCTTCGACACAAGTACATACACCTCCAAAAGATATGAAGGTGCTTCGGCATATGATAACCTTAAGAAACCAGAGAGAAAACAATGCATTTGGGGGGGGGGGGGGTTAACAGGCTGCATCCCCAAAGGTAAGCCTCATAATCATTAGGAGAGAAATACCTGCGAGAGTAAACTCCCACAATCATCTCTTACGCTGAACATATTTGCAACATAAGTCATACTTACGTATCAAGTATCTCTTAAATCACAATAAATACTCGTAAATTGTATTTTGTAGCATAATGATAAATATTCACAAGAAGCTAATACGTATTTGGTGCACCCTTAACAAATACATTCTTTGAGAAAAAGTTACAGTTGCCTTGCGTTTTGATTGCTAGGAAACGTACAACAATGGGAAAGTGTCGTAAAAATGTATATCAGTAAATATAAACCCTGGCATGCAACCAATACGAGAGGAATTAGCAATTCATATGGGGAATGCTACGGCTGTGTATCAAACTATTGAAATTACTGAAAAGAGATTAGTATTCCGTTTAAAAAGAATTATGACAGGTAGGCAAATATATGGAATTGGTGGATTAATTCGTGTAGTTTCATTCATTTATCTCTACTTGACGCTCAATACTCCAGTATTGAAAAAGGCCAAAACAAGCTATTAACAATATATATTCTCCTGTTCCTAATAGTCCAACACAAAACTGAAGATAACCAATTGAACAAACATTTATTACTGCCAATCTCATTAAGAACGGCACGGACTCATGCACCGACTGAATATATAAAAAATTACCTGTACGAAACCATTTTTTAGTTTACATAATTTATATAATGCTTTTATGTAGAATAAATTTCCGTCAGACACATTTTTGTAGTTGAAGACTCATTTTTTTAGTTCTTCAATTAAAAGAAAATTGCACAGAAACTTTAGACTTATAGCCGTATTTTAAAAAAATAACATCACGATTCGTTCCTCCTCAGGTGCACAACTTTATAATAACGATTTGGATACCGAGGAAATCTACAAGTATGAGAATAACTTATTTCCTGTAATATTATAAAAATTAAACGAATAATACATTTTTTCGGAGAAATTAAAAAAAAACTATTAGTGTTACTATTTTTCTTCTGACTTTATGGCTGGTTATTTATTGACTGATTTCATTTATGTCAGATATAATCATACAGGCATTTTCCTTATAATATAAAACAAGGTTCATAATTATTTCTTGAGAATCACTATAGGGTGGGGTCTATTGAGAATAAAATTAAGGGGAATTAATTAGATAAATGGGGAATTTATTTAAAGAGTTATTAATGAAGAAAATATTTACAAAATTCGGAGGTATGGCGAAGCAATCTGATAATAATTGATAAATAAATCGGTGATGAACGAAGAAATTTGAGATGCCTTCCCGTCTTCCCCTTCATTGTGATATCAGTTCGTATAGATTGACGAGCCTGTGGTGGGCTGTACGAGTCTCGGGAGTCTGTCTCTCGTCTTCCCTATCAAATTCGACGGCCGTCTTCTCCCTGAGGACAAATTCTCCGCCTAGAAGCGTGTGCCAGTACTGCTCTCTCCCTAGAGTCCTGGGATTAAATATTTCCATCTTCAGAGTAAAGGCTTCAATGTCGAAATATAAATCACCGATTTCCCCAGTGCCTGGACGATCCTATCCCGTTGGTCGGCTAAGAATGCAAGAAAATTGCGAGAAAATTAAGCAATCTTCTTGTACGAGTAAAAATTCATCTGACAGAGAGGAGGGTAAAAACTGTTTCTAAAATAAAACCTTTGAAGATTATTATCTATAAACCATAATACTTGTCCCATCCTTTTGGCTAGTGTAAACCTTGTCAATATTATCATAAGTTGAACTGCTTCAACTATTTAAAAATAAAATAATCTAGTTTTATAAACAAATTCTTCGACAAGGTGAAGTAAAAATTGTTTTATATATATAGACGTGTACCAAATACTGGAACCGTGGGTATACCAATATGGAAGTGCAATGCTACCATGGACCCCACATGGAATTTTGAGTGTGTTGTATTTGATTCTTACTCGTATGTTACGAAATTCATGGATCATTTAATGTTACAGTACTAAAAAAGAAACTCGCGCATCTAGAAAGGTATATTTAGGATTTTAGAGACTTTACGGAGTTAATAATAAATAGGCGATTGATCAAAACAAGTCTAATTTTACTTTATATATGTCATACTTCTAAAAAAGTGAAATAGCACTTAAGAGCACGTTATTAACGCAATTACTACACAATAAAACACGATGAGACGATATTTGTCGAGAGCGCACTACAATGGAATTTGACCCAAAATTTGAGACCTTATCCAGCCAGACACCAAAACTAACTATATCTTTTCTATTACAAAAAAATCCTTATCTTTCTAATGGTGTTTAGAAAATTATATCTGGTGTCCCTATCAACGATTTATATCTCTGAAAAAGCTCATTTTTGTCGTTTTTCACTTTGGCGCCAGGTTTGCTGCACCAAATTTACCAAAATATATTGTCTACAAATCTGTAAATCGTCTGACGTTTAGACATTTGTGTACACATGCAAACTGCAAAGCATGAATACCGTACGTATTTCATTTATCATTGCAGGATTCTTTGAAAATACGAAAAAAAAATGGCTCAATTTTTTTCTCCAACTATGTGGGCTGATAGCTACCAGGGATTAAATTTGTTTAAATATTTGTTAGTATTTTCATAACTTACGCATGCGATTTATCTTGGAAACGAATTTTCAGGGTCTATTCTCTAATAAATGCCACAATATTGAAACTCAAAAGTGGCACTTTTGAAACGACGTCGTCTCCAAAAAAGCTCGTATCTCAGTCAGAAATGCATATCTAAAATGAATTTTTGCATATGTTCGTCGAAGGCTTTATAAATACAAACTGTCTAAATTTATCAAAATCGGAAATGGTTGCGCGGGGACCCCTTGGTCACTTAACATGGAATGACCCATTTACAAATATTTCCTTCACGGAAAACAATGTGTTTCTGAATCCAAATTTTAAAAAAAAGTATCAAGCCATTATTAAATAACGCTGTGGAACGCATTCATTAGAAAATAATAATGAATGAAGTATTACTGGAATATATTTAAAATGAAAATCAATACAATTGATACAGTTATTCAAAATGAAGTGTTTGGAAAAGTAGCTGAAAAATTGAGATGGCAAGTTTAATTTATAATAGTTTTGAAGTGAATTAAATGTTCAGCTAGTTCAAACCATTCATATACTTCGACTGTGCTCTCATTGTCCTAATGAACTCTGTACGACGACGCCAAAATTAAATCTGAATATTCAGGAAGGAAGGACCTATGAATTTAGATCACGTATGGGGTACAAATAACTGTTGAGTCGAGATAAGCCTCCACTCAATGCTCATACTGATTCCCGTAACTCAACATTATCAGTAATGTAATGTGTCTAAAAAATAAATAATAATAAACTATTCAGGTTTATAATAATACAAATAATAGATTCATTTTGTTTCTATTAGGAGAAATATCATAGAACAATCCCAAGATAATATATTCTTATATTATTTTGCCTTCCAACTTAATATTAGCCTCTGTAAATAATACTCATAAATATATAACTATGTGCACGACATACAACAAATTCATAGGTTATTCGTCGTTCAAGCCCACAACATCAGATTCGTATATTTCACAGAAACTCCCATACTTATTTCCTAGATTATGATAAATTGCACTAGAATCCATACTTTTTAAATGGGTGTACATTGTCGAATTTCTTCCATGCTCGCAATTACTTCCAAGAAGTATTTTCAATCTGAAAAACGTTAACTGTGTAATACTACTAATTTGTTAAATACCTTTGAACATTTGTGTATTTAAGACTCTAAATAATCAAAAATGTATTTTAACTGATAGTTCTAATAACGAACATTTTGTGTGCCTTCGTGTTACTGTTGATTGCATTGATTATGTCGCGTTGTGAACATATGATTTGATTATGCTGTATTCTGTCTCTTTATTTCTGTATTTTACAGACGAGTATGGAGTTTCATAACAAAATATTCCGTGTAGTTCTGAGGCAATATAACAAATATTAATTATTATGTACCTTAATGTTTTTGTCTGTTTTTTGTAATGAATTTATTTACTTATTCGCTTATATAAATATAATTCAGTTCTTCAAAAAATTTATTGTAAATCAATTGAAATATTTACAATAACGAAATATGTCCAAGAAATGACATAACAAATTTATTATATGAATTAATTAAAAGTTACATTAAATAGTTTCAGTTTGAAATTCATAACGTTCCTTTCGTTATTTGGGAGTTCTTCTGATGTATTACTTTCGTATGATGAATATTTGAGACTTTCTTCAACTTACGTGGTCGAAAGTATAATTATTTGGGGTAGTGGAGGGGGCATGTAACAGATTACATGAGGGTGATCCTGAAACAGGTAAGTACCCTTTAATAGCATAGTAATGGAATTGAAATGAGAGGATGTGGATGTAGTACAATGTAGCCAAGTGTTCATATATTCTTCCCTAACTCTACAGCCCATTCAGGGCATTAGCTTGCCGGGTCCATTGCGGACTGTCATCTTACATGACACATTCCGAATTTGGAGTGATCGATTCTCAACCAGTCTTGATCCCAGTCTCCGTGTGCATGCGGCACAAAGATCCAATTCCATGCCAGAATTCTAACCCGGGACCTCTTGGGATTAAATATAGTGCGATTAATTATTTTATTCTATATTTATAATAAAAACTGCAAGTTCACTTCAATAAATTGATGATAATAATAATGTTATATATATAATTTACTGTGTAAACTACAATGGTTGTTCATCAGGACAAACAAAGGGGTCTTTGATACCTCGCCTGAAATGTTTCTAATTATAAACAACATTAAGACAAGCATTTCGCAATCAGTAAACATGTTAACTAAATTATCATAGTTTTGATTGTAATGGTCTGACAGTATTACGTTCGGAATACTAAAATTAACGCGAAATTATTATCTGAAATTTATGTATTAAATCCAATGCTTCATCAAGTCTTGTTAAACCTATAAAAATAACTACACCTAATGTATTTCAAATAACCTTATTGGAATCCTAGTTTTATATTTATGTAATATAGTTGTTTAACATGAAGAGATTCACAAATTGTAGAAGAAACGTAGTTTATTACAATTTTTCTTTTCCACCTAAAATGCCGGACTGATTTTAGTTTTTATTCAGTTAATTATTAAGTTACTTCATCTCTGTCATATATTGTTAATTTTAAATGTCAGCTACAACAATATAAATTACACATACACAAGCCGTGCGTTAATTTAGGGGCCATTATTTATTATAATTATTCGTGAAAATAAAGGTTATAAATAATTTGCTTTAAACAGTTATTATATTATAATCATCTGAAGAATGCATACAATTTTATGACGTGGATTGAGTCAAGCAGCATTTAATTATTATTATTAATCCATTGTTTTACAGTGGTGAATAACTAATTACTTTGACTGAAAAGTGAGGTTTAAAGAATTATTACCATGATAGATAGAGTTTGAGTGGTCAATATTAACCTCTGTAAAAATCATCCATCTTGTTTTTATTCGATTGGTTTAATCAGTTAGCGCATACGTGAGACACGTGCAGAAGTCATCCTGTTCAGCTACAGCTCTAGCGAGGCTGTCCCCCTTCAGCTACAGCCCTTGTTAAAATGCTCTTAAATTAATATTCCGCAGCGACCATAAGTCTGAGGGCAAACATTTTAGAGCAAACTTAATTGCATTTCACAGCGTCCGCTAGGGATGGGATACGAGCACTGGCAGGCTGAGGCACGCTCGCAGGAACTCTAATAACATTTCCAAATAAATTCAGCGTAAAATATCTGTTCCTCGTATTCATATATATATGTTCCGCTTGCGTATGCAGATTAAGGGACCGCACTAATAAAGCATGAGCCCCTACTATACACGGGATAAATTGGGGGTAAACTTCAGAATAAGCAACAAAATTGCTTGGGGGTATCTTGTCTTCAACATCCACATCACGTCCACTCCAATATTATTTGTGATAAACGTGGTGCATTCTTGTCATTTCTTTTAGGCATCGATAGAATGTTTTATAATCAAAGTAAATTTAAAGCTGAGTTATCCTCATTTCTCTTTAGCAGATCCATATATTCAGTAAAAGAATTGCTAGAAGAATCTGAGGTGTATAATTACGTTCTTAAGTAATCAACATGAGCCATTAATCAGTATTCCCGACATATGCTGTTTCATAATGTATTACTATTATTATGTGACTGTAAATAGCAACCCTTAGCAATACACAAGTTTATGGTGCAGAATATTATTAGTCATAATCAATTTATTGTTAATAGTTACCTCATAGTATTAATGGAATAAATGTACACCCTGATTCATTCCACATAGTTGAAGCTTCTCTACAGAACCTACGGAATACGATACTATTATTACAGGAAAATTTTGGTATGACCCATGATAGAGACATGAAGCTATTTAAATTTGCTTCAAATTTATATATTTTAATTAATATCATTACTTCACGACAGGTAATTATTGTCAGCAACAAAAGTTATGACAATTTGAACTCCGATAGTGAAAACTAGCGTGAATCTCTATAATATTAAAGCTTGCTGTATATCATGTGTTGTGCAGAGGTCCTGGGCTCGAATCCTGGCATGGGCATGGATGTTGTGTATGTGAAACATTCTGCAATTAACAAGAAAACGAATTCCCCTATCGTAGCCCCTAATAACAATAGTAGTTCGTGCGGCTATAAATAATAGTAATAAAAAAGAGATTGTATGTTTGTTTGTATATTCGTTTATTATTTATACAAATTTAAAAGCGTAGATCAATTAGTACAAATTCTTAAAAATCCAGATAAAACGCTGTGGGTTAGTAATCTCTAGCACAAAGATTGAAGTAATTATGGTTAAAAAAATCCAATGGTGTCGGATTCCTAAGTTTGTGATATAACTGAAAATTGAGACAGAGAGAATAAAGGGAAACCACTATATTTAATTGCGCAAAATAAGGAAGCTATTTGTTTACATTCTTCTATGCTCACATTTGATCAACTATAACTTACGATTATTGGCGATAGGTATTGCCGATGACTGTATCATTTACAGAAAGATGCAAATATTCTTCAATCTGATCTAAACAGAATTCATCGTTGGTCGGACGAAAATGGGATGAAAGTGAACGCGGCAAAAAGTAAATCGATTGTATTTACAAATATGAGAAACGTTTTTCAAGTTGAATATAAATTAGGGGATGAAAATATATTACAAGTAGACACTTGCAAATGTTTGGGCGTAACTTTGAGCAAAGACTTAAATTGGGGAGAACACATAATTTCAGTAACTGGGAAAGGGTGGAGTGCGCTTCAGTTTGTCAATAGAATACGGCGGCGGAAAAGTACCCGAAAGACCAAAGACATCGGTTATAGGTCTTTGGTTCGGCCTATCCTTGAGTATGGGGCGGTGTGTTGGGATCAGATACACGCGTTGGACAGGATTCAAAACAGGGTAGGAAAAGCTAATATTTCTAGAGGCACGGGTAATCTGGAGGAGAAAGGACCTGTCTTTGTGCACTGTACAAAGCGTATACAGACGAACCGGCCTGGAGTCATATCAAAACTCGTATTCATTTACCAACATATGTAGCGATAAATGATCATCCATTTAAAATTAATCAGAGAATACAACGAACGGACGTGGGTAAATACTCCTTCGCAAATAGGACCGTAAAAGACTGGAGTGATGTGCCTGCAAGTCTACTAGCGACTTTTCCGAAGAGTGTAAAATTATTTAGGGATATAATTAGGGAAATTGTTTAACTTAATTTATTCAGGCTCAGAATTAGTGTTTAAGTATTTGTATATTGAATGTTTATATTAGGGCTCAGCCCATTGTAACGTAATAAATCTAAATATCTATCTATCTATAACTGAAGGAGAGATAACAAATAAAAATATTTTCTGTTTTATTTACAACCACCTTTTAGCATGGCATATTTCACGGAAAGACACCTTATGATTACAATATTCTGCAATACAGCCTTGAAAAGATATTAAGGGCTAATTTAATAGAACTATTGTGAAGTCTGTCAAAATTATTTAAATGAACATTCATGAGAATGGTTATGACAGTGTTTTGTGTATTTATATGTGCAAATGTTGACGAAATAATTTCAAGTGAGAATTTCAAATAACTTTTTCTATCGAAGGTTTGCGGTTTTTCGTTATATTTTTACATTTATTTTATACAGTAAAATATAATCCCTTACTTTAAGCTTTGGGTAGTTCTGTGACGTCCTTCAAGCACATGTGCCAACGCGGATATTATATTTCGCGTTACGCATAGCGTTTTTAAAATTTTGTGGCTCTCAGTAACAGCACTTTGGACAATTTGACGGAAACAAAAGGCATGATTAGAAAAATTTACTGTCGTGGCAAGGAAATTAAGTAACTAACGGCACAGTTACCCGGATTATTAGCGACGCCATTAATGTACCCTCAGAATATGTAATACTTCCTTAACTTTCAGGGAGTATTTTTCACCACGTGTCTTCTTGACTCCCTTAGTGTACCGGGAAATTTTTTAACTGCATTAAAGTACCAGGAATATTTTCATTCTTTCAATGCACCGGGACGTTTTAGACTATTTTAAAGTAGCGTGCTTATTGAATGTATCATAAGATTTGTCGACTTGATTAAAGTACTGAAAGACTTCCTGCCGGTTATGATGTAATAAGAATTCCGTTGAGATACGTAGGCGTGGAAAGGTAAATGATCAAAACTTGACGTGCTCTATCGCGTTGACCAAGATATTATTGTTGAGTTCAATATTGTACGCCGGGTGCCCAGGATTGTTGTTAATATAATTCACTGTTCATTCTATGAACGCCTGTACATTACGAACGTTCTTACGTTCCCTTGCGAAATATATCTTGTAATAAATTATTTGTGACCACTTCTCTCCGATATAATAATCTATAACTTATTCTCCTTCATACTGGGATGAAAACACTTTTCACGTTTCTTAGCATTCGGCAAAAATATTGTCTTCAATTAATATTATTGATACGAATTATTGAATTCAGGTTTCATGTGGTGGATGGCAGTTTTATAATGCTACTAACCTTCTCTATATCACAACGAAGAAAAATTTCATTCAATCCGTTAATATGGTTTTCTTGAAAAATAATATTTTTAAAAAGTCAGTCTGACAGAAATTTTATGCAGGAAACATAAAGGTGCATTAAAGGCGCTGTCTTGTATGCATTAAAATATTATTTTGTTTACATAGATAATGTTTCCTCCTACGTAAAACATAAGTTGTCTGTGAATAACTAAATCAAATGAAGAATTTGCGACGCGTACAATAGACTTTTACACAATTTTTTTGAAATTTTAGAATTTAAAATAGACGTTTCAGCCATCCATTGCTGTCCTCGTTACTAAACTAAACCACGGATGGTCCAAACGTCTATTTTGTTAAATAAAAATTCAAATTATGTATAAAATTCTGATATACGGGTCGTTTATTCTTCAGTTGATTTTGTTCTCATAAATATTTTCATTTTATTGAAAGCCTGGTCCACAATACAACAATTATACCGATTAACAACAAACTATCACCAATGTAGTATACGAAACATGACTTTAACATTTGGGTTTGAAAGCTGTTAACGACGAAGATACAAGAGTGGATCTTTGCGTGACAATGACATCGCTTAGCGCAAATGGGCAAAATGGAAGCTGGCTGGCCTGATGGGTTTGGAGAGGGCAATGTACGCGTAGATTCCCAAATCAACGGCCTCTTGCTGCGAGGGGACAAAAACGAGACAGCGTTCTGAATATGAAACGGTTTCTTGCATTACATTTATCATCTCAATCCAAACTACAAGCAACCATTGAAAGTTCATAAGTCTATAGTAAATAAAAAATCTTCCTTTAACTGCATTAATTTTTCTTTACCAAGTACAGCATTTTTCATATTTACAAATTTAAGTATTTAAAATAAAATTCCAATACTTTTAAGTTGAGATACACGATTAATGAGTACATTTTCGTTCACAGATGTCGGTGAATACCATTTTCTTCTTAGTTTTGGCTAGGTAAACGTAAAATATGAGTACAGAAGACAGTCGGCTGTAATCAGAAATGAAGGTCAAGAAAAGAAAGCAGAGAGCAGGAAAGGAGAAAGACAATAATGCAGTCTGGCGCTCATATCGTTTAACTTACATGAATAGAACAGGCGATGAAGAAAATAAAAACGGAATATGGAAAAGGAATCATACTGCAAGGAGAATAGATAAAAACCTTACGCTTTGCCAACGATATTGTGGTGTTAGGGGAGTCAGAAGAAGACTTGGAAACCACAATAAATGGCATGAACGTGGTCCTGGAGAAAGAGTTCAATATGAGGATTAATAGAGGAAAGAGTGGAATAACAATTGTGTGATAGTTTAGGAAGGGATATTTTGAAGAAAGTTAAGGAATTCTGCTGCTTGGGAAGCGTAATAACAAGGGATGGTAGAAATATATTAGACATAAAGAGTAGGATAGCACATTCAAGGAAGGCTTTCGCAAAAAAGAGGAATTTACTTACAGCTAATATAATTGTGAATATTAGGAAATCGTTGCCAGAAATGTTCGTATGGAGTGTGGCGTTATATGGGTGCGAAACGTAGACGATTGGAGTTGCGGAAAGGAAAAAAAGGAAGCCTTTGAAATATGGTGCTGTAGGAAAATGAGATGGGTGGATAGAATCACTAACGAGGAAGTTCTAAGCAGAATAGGGGAAGAGCGAACAATATGGAAGACGTTGACCAAGAGAAGTGATAGATTAATAGGCCACGTTTTAAGAAGGTCTTGTAAAATTAGAGGGACTTGCGTAGGGTAAGAACAGAAGAGGGAGGCCAATGACGGAATACGCTAAGCAGACAGGGAGGATGTGTGTTGTGCTAGTTATGCGCAAGATAGGTTAGCATGGAGGTTAGCATCAGGCCAGTCTTCGGACTGAATATCACAACAACAACAAGCATTTTGACTCTATAGATTCCTACCTGACATTTTGATCTGTTATTATTTTCTGACAGAATGAAATTAGAAGACTGAAAGAGGTGTAGTACAAAGGCTCAGTTTATATAGAAAATTAAGCAGTCGATCTTTTAATTTTTCGCTGCACCTTTTAATCAACTACTTTTTACCCATTGCGATTAACGATGTTATAAAATTGAAGTAAAATAAGAGAATGCATTCGATTTCATTTATTTTTCCACAGCATGTTTTAATCAATTATTTATTACCTCATATATACTCATTGAAGTTTGCGATGATATAAAATTGAAGCTAATGTTTGTGATTTCGTATACTGTCAGAATACGAGCAAGCTATCATCGTCGTCCGCTATCAATCACTAGTGTAATATACAGCCTTGATAGCCCACATAGCTGCAGCATCTCCATTACCTCAGCTAATATGCTGCGGATGAATGTGTCATATCTCGTTACAAAGTTGTTACTCTAAGGGACAGCTTCTCTAGTTGCCTCCGTTGCAAGTAAAGCCTAAATAAATGATTGTCTTTCGTCTATAATTAGCTTATGTGCTGCGTAGAAACCAAGCTGTGAAACTTTTGGTTCTCAATGATAATTTTGGCCCGGGATAGTGTAATTCTTTTACATTTTACAGCGTTATGCAATGACACGGATACGTTAGCAAAACGACATAAAATAAGCATATTAAATGGATAATATTGTCAAACAGTCGGAAAGCGTTTAGTGTTACTAATACGATCAATATTTTAAAATATTCATAAATAATAGTGAAACACTGTTAATCGATAAAATAATACAGAAATAAATGTAAAAAATATGCTTATCAACTTTTATAAAATATATGACATTGTAACGAAATGATTATAAAATAAATATTTATCTTTAATGGTAATCTTTTCCAAACACAGGTTGCTTTGTTAACATAAAACCGTTAGGAATATAAATTTTTCTCTGTTATTATCTCATTTCGGTTACGACACTCATGTAAGCAAGACCGAGGTGTTAAAAAGTATTCAACACTCACTTATATTAGATTAAATAACATTTTAAACCTTAAAAATGAAGATTATAGGAACATACATTCATTTCTTGAATTCGTTTTATAGAAATAAGCGTAATAAAAATCTTCAACAAATGCTAAAATTGTTCCTTCAAATTTTGGATCAGAACTTGTAATCTTTAAAATAATTTGACATCTACGTTTATCTTTTCTCAGACTTAATGAAAAATTACTGATATTTTTTAACGCACGTCAACCAAAACAACAAAAACACTTTTACTCCCGTATGTCACGTAAATTAAAAACAAAACTGAAGCTTTTTTCTCAAAGTAGCCGTCAACAGCTCGAAAGACGTCCAGAAGAGAAAGTTACACGTGAAATTAGAAATTATACAATGAAAATACATTCAAACACACAGCGAAGTTGGTAAGCTACTATAGCCGAAAATATAATCTTCGTGGGTCGTGAGAAGCAATTGAGGAGACTTTCCCAATTGGAATATATTTATAATAAGTGTCCTTTATCCTCTGTACAATTTTTTTAAACTTTCTTTAGTGCCGAATGGAAAAGCTTATCTTAATTTTAAAATAATTGGAAAAAATATCAACAATGGTTATCTACAACCTTCACATAAGTCAGACAGCAGTAATGAGAATGATGGAAACGAAATGGTCAATCAGGGAGTAAGACAGGTGCACTGAGCAAGCAATTAGTGAAGTTGAAGATAAATCAGTAAAATGAGTTATAATTAAGGAAAAGAAACTAATACACTAAGGTTAATTTTATCAATCAGCAACGATTTGGAAAACCTTTTATTGTGGTAGCATAAATCATTGATGGTAGAAGCAAGGTAGATAAAAACAAACCGAAAGTACAATTATGGGAAACTTTCGCAGAAAAGAAATCCTTTTTACATCTAATATAAGTTTAGATACCAGACAGTTGTGTTTTAAAGTATTCGTCTGGAACGTATGGTGTTTTATGGAGTGGGTAGATCAAGAAGTCTTGATTAGAATTGGTGAGGAGACTGAGTAAAGAAAGTGATAGACTAATATGCTATATTTTCGGCTCGTTAAATAAGTATTTGGTACTAGTACGTGGAGCAGGAATAGAAGAAGAAACCAAGGGTAGGATTTGGTAAACAAAAATATGGTAGATGTAGGTTGCAATAGTTTTCAGAGATAAAAGATTAGAGTAGGATTAGATGCAGATCTACATCGAACCAGTGGCTAACACAACACACTTCTATCACGTTCAGGAAATTATTTCGATTCTAATAAACTCTTACTACTGTCGTCGTAGCGCCTTGAGTTTGAGGCTTCTCTGTGCCCTTTCGGAATGACCTACGTTATTGAAAAAAGATCTCTTTTACGTAAAACTTAATGCCATTTTATGATATGCAAACAAGGAGGAAGAGCGGCGGAGAATGGTTGGGGGCCAGGCCGGAGGGCAGGGGTGCCACCTTACTTTACCCCCCTGCTCCAATAAACCTTTCCTTTCTCCCTTCACAGTGCGCTGTCCAAGAGTCAGTAGAGGTTCGCTAATTAATTAATTTTAAATCAAGTAAGAAACGGAGGTGATTCAAACTTTTCAGATAGGTTTGGAAGGGTTTGCACTGTCTTTTACTAAATTTATGAGTTGTAAAATCGAACTATATGAAACAAAGACAGAAAAACCTAAACCTTTTTCAGATTGTTTGCCAAAATCCGTGTAGAAAATGATTTTAAAACTTTTGTTTTGTATATCATAAAATGGTATTAAATTCTGCGTAAAAAGAGACCTTTCTCAATAACAAAGATCATTGCGAATGGACACAGAGAGCTCTACTATTTTGACGACGACAGTAGTATCACATATTTTTGTACCTATTTAATGTCCTTCCTCTGTCACGTGAGTATCTGTCCCTGGTATTAAGTTACAAGTATGAAAATAACCATACGTATACATAAGTTCATTAATGTCCTTTGACGTCAGTACAGCATTTTTGCAATATCGAATGGTAAAATACTCAGTGACAAATATTTGTATAAAAAGTATTAATGATTGAGGAACAATCATCTATGTATAAATTATCAATTGAACAAAGAGTGTCATAGACTAACGCGGATATGAATATTAGGATTCGCAATTTACAGAGCATGCTTATCGTGAGAAGTCTGTGTTGTAGTTGTTATATTGTTTAATCCTTTTTCGAGAGTGGTGTATTATTCACGCTTATTAGTGGCCATGTTTCCCCTTGCGTGATAAATTAAAGCCGCAATCCAGCAGTGTACTCCAGCAACGAGCTTAAATGCGGTTGCACGAAACTCTGACTGTGCTGCCTATATATCAAATTAAATTGAAGGCTGGAAGTGGTAAACACTTGCTCCTTTATAGATTCCATTCAATTCGAATTGCAATTAACTTAATAAAAACGATTCATTTGATTTATCTCGGAGTGACAAACAATCAATTTGGTTGATAGAATGACGTCGACAATCGCTCGGCTAAAATCGTTTGCAGACACCATTTATTTTACAAATTGACAATAATTACGATCTAATCTCTCTCGTTGTTATTTCCAGTAAATCGGGTATCAGATGTCTCAATTTATAATCCAGCTTAATGTCTAAAAGATATGCACAAATAATTGAACGGAAATTGTGGGACAAAAGAATTAGCTGTTAATATGACATAAACATAGGATTAAAATCTGAAGATAACATTTTGGATTGATTTTTTTTATCGGCAGCCGTTAGGTATATGGAAATAAATATGAGACATCGTCACTACCATGTAAGTCTTTGGAATGTACAAAATGCATATTTTATAATTAATACATTATACTTCAGTACCAATTCATCGAATTTCTAACCTTCTTAGAAACCGAGTATAAAGCGCATAAAAAGATTTATTCAACTATCAACGAAAATAATAATATCCAAGTATTCGGAAGAAAGAAGCTTCTTGTGGCTGTCGGGAAAATCCCATCTTAACTTGGTGTCAAATTGGCGATGGCTGGAACATAAATACATGCTTTCGGACAATAAAGGCCGCTTAAAGTCATGCCTTTATAAAATCTCAGGCCGCGAGTTCAACGACCGGTAGAGGGGTGAAGGTTTCTCAAGATCGGAGGTGGACGTCCACGTTTCACAACCATACCAACATTTTTAATAATGGCTTCCTATTATTCATACATTTTCGAAAGTCATTCTTGCCTGTGATATCCTACTCTTCATGTTTACTATACATCTACCATACCTAGCCATTATGCTGCTCACGTAGCAGAATTCCGTAACTTTCTTCAAAATATCCCTTCCCAACCTAACAATTCCACTATTTCCCATACTATACTCCTATACCTTCGCTTTCCCTCTATTAATCCCATATTGAAATCGTTCTCCAGGCCCACGTTCTTGCCATTTATTATGTTTTCCAAGTCTTCTTCTGAGTCACCTAACACAACAAGATTATCGGCAAAGCAAGCGTTGTTATTTAATCTCCTTGCCGTATCATTAATTATCATTTATTAAAATTTAAGTATCTTTTGCTACTTTCTGACGTTTTAATAAATAACCTTTGCTGTTTTGCGAATAAATGAAATGAGGACTGTTAGTAAGGGTCAATTTACTTTAATTTGCAATAATGTGCAGTCTATCTAAAACACTATTATAAATATTTAGTACAAAGGAAGGTTTATTCACCAATTATAGATTGTGGGAGAAGCACTCTAGAGCTTTATTTGCTTTTGTACTACACTAACTGAAGTTTAAGATTTTTTTATGATATAAAGAGAGGAATCTGAGGTAACTTGAAAATCTTTTCATAATATTAAAACAAATCTACTTTTTAACAGGGTTACATGGCTTTATTTGACATAAAAGTATTTTATATTTAATATGAATATATTTTAAAGACGTTTAAATCTGTTCCACTAATATTGTCATTACGTGTTATATTACTTTCAAGTAGCATATTTTTAACTACGGAAACAGCCACTACAAGTAACTAAATGGAGCTCATACCTGGTGTACTTGTAGTTTAAACTAAAAAATCACGCTTTGAGGTCAAATTAAAACATTTTTTTTAAATAAAGTAATTTTGTTTTCACAAGCACTATCAAATAGTAACATTTCACATTAAATTAAATTTGGTTTAGCTGTTCTTTCAGACAGTGCATAAGACTTTTGGTTAAAATAGTTATTGTATTTAGGAAAATACATTTGCGACTTAAGCATATGTAAAGTCATCTTACACCTAGAAGTTAAGCACAATACGCTTGCTCAACTTTAATGGTAGTATCGCGGTGCTTTATTTAATTAACGATCTTCGCTATGCTCAGTGTTAGTGGTTTTTGACAAGGCATTTTTACCAACTCATTTGTTATAAGCCTAGGCTCTGTATTCCGCTCAAAATCGGCGTCCTGCCGGAAGTTCATGGCTTGTCAATTATTAACGTGTTGATTTCTGAGAGATAGAGAAGGGGAGTACTTATGAATACAATCGTTAAGAACCTAAAAACAAAATTAAACATGAAACTGGACCCCAGTATTTTTATACAGACTTTAGACCCTACTATAGTGAACTAAGATATACAGCATCAGCATTACTCGATAAAAAATAACACATACTTTGGTCTCTAGTGTAAACCAAGAAGTATACAACTGCAAAATGTCGGAAATATTTGTATAAAATTAATTCATTAACATGTACATTTCATAAGAATAATGAAAGGCATAATTTTCTGTTAACAATTATAAATGTGACACAATAAAATAATAATGTTCTACAGCTATTTATTTTAATAGGATAGTTCGTTTTTACAAATTCAGGGATAACTGATAAATGGTCCTTTTTTCCTTTACTACTTCTTATTTTAACACTTTAAACTGTGGGAGTTGCATCATTAGGACTATAGTTCATATTTCTTAAATGAGTGATAAATGAAGGAGAAATGTCCGAGCTGCCAAAACCATGGGCTTTTGTTAAGTCTTCGGATAACTTGTGGGATTACCAAACAACGCCGAAGGATTCGTCGGAATTCCCCAGAAAGAAAAAGGGAAAGTGCAGCAAAACTCTGAGAGGACAAAAGGAAAATACACCGGCAACGCAGAGGAAGCCGTGATTGGTGAGTATTGGATTGCGAACGGCTTCCTGATGAACCCCAGAGCGCTTTTCTCTTCTTCCTCTGGCAAGAAACCGAATAACTCATCTGTTGCAACGGGATTATCAACAGAGGAAGACTACGGTGGGTAAGAAGACGTAGTTATGACCCCAAAACGAAAATGAAGACCATATTTCTTTCAGTGGTGAGAAAAGAAAAGAAAAAAAGATAAGAAATATGTCCGATTATTTTTATCTGGAAACCGTATATCAAAAGTTTTAGTTAGATGATAAGTAAAACACACATTTGGAACATTAGTAAAAGAAGCATACAAATAATCATTTCACTACCTGCAAATGAGCTGCACTAATTAATATACATTTATATTCGATATAGATATGTCAACAAGAATATCAGCTGTACTTCTCTTATATTTATTTGTAAACATTTTCTCGGTGGTTCTCGTATTCATATCTAATCTACGAACGTCGGTATTTTAATCTTATAGACGGAACTAGTTAATTGGCAATATAGCCTATTCCGGCATCCTGCGTCTCAGCGAAATAAGCATTACATTCATAGTATGGGAGGCAAATTTTCTGTGAGGTCCATGCTATCAGACCAATTTTTTTCGATTTCTAACTTCGCTTTTGACTATAGGCAGCACTGAAATGTGTCTCACTATTTGAGTTTGGCAATACTGCTCCGACTCAACACTTTTATCGATATTGGTGGCGGAAACTTTTTATCGTTTGTTCCATGTGACAGAAGAGGCTTAATACATCAATCAACCAGCTAACACAGTTTGTTGCATAAGTAAACAATCCTCTATGTAGTCGTCATAAAATCGAAATTGAGGACGGAAATCATAAATGTAGTTCTCTACGCGGGATATGAAGAATGTGATCACTCCCAATAATATGATTAATTGGTCAACGACTTAGAAAAACGGGCCACGTTTGGCATAAGAACTTTTATAGTTGCTAATTTAGATAAAATAGTTGGTAATAAATGGGCATAGCCTTTCATTCGGCGGTAGCGTTATGTCGGGATTGCAGAGATTAATAGTTTCACTGTTATTGTAACTATCAGTATAGAAGATATCCACCTACCTGGCAACGGAGCGAAGCATTGAAAGCTGTAAGTCATCATGCACCTCAGCATAGAGGCGAGGGTACGGCAATCAGGCAAAAATTGCCCATACTACTGTCGTCGTCAAAATAGTAGAGCCCTGAGTTTGAAGCCTCACTGCGTCCATTTGGAATGACCTACTCTATGTCGTGTCGCTGACATGAATAATGACGCTCCCTATAAAGGTTGTCACGTGTAAACATGGGGGTTCGTTACAGAATATTAATGTACAATTAATTCCATTTCCAGATCTGTCGAACTCCACTCTCTCACTCAAAGCTTTGAAATTTAAATTTCACAAACACGAGTCCGGACCACTTTTACTTAGGCAATCTAATGTAATTTCATTAAACATCAATTGGGATAAATTAATAATTCAAACTCTCTTGTTTATATGTAACTGTATGGTAGCAGGACCAATCAAAAGATGGCAACCTAATTGTTTTTATTTTACTTATATGTTGCACTACCACCAGGTACGATTTTTTGTATTACAAATAACGGAATGGTTAAAAATTGATTCATTACTTTTAAATAATGAAATCCTGGTCAGGATTTTATTAGGCATCCTAAACGCGATTTGTTAACTTATGAGTTATCTTTTATTTGAAAAAATCAATTAAATAACAGACGGCTGATTCAGTCAGAAATCAATACGCATTGTTCTTCGATAAATGATGATAGTGTTCACATTTTCGAAAGATTCGCTCTCGTAAACGTCATCTGCATTTGTTAGAGTGCTCCTTTTACCTCAATAAAGAAAATATACAAAAAATATTAATTTTAACGGTATATAGCACCTCTCCAATGAAAGCTAAATGTCAATAAGTTTTTAGTGTAATTTTAAATTCATCCTAAGATTATGTGACATAACATATTTCCGTATCAAAAAATTTCTTAAAATGTGTAAATTTAATTCATTCTAAAGCCAAATCGGGGATCAAGGATGACCACATCTAATAAGTGCAGTATCTCTGATCGGGAAATTAACTTTGGATGGAGCCCGGGATTTGTATATCTTCATATATGGAAAAAATTAAAAAAGATTAACATCGTGTTTGATTTAAAATTGATTTCGAAAAATAATTTTAATTGGCTCAGTTAATACTGACTGAGTTTGTTAATTGAATATATGTAGCGGAAAAGATCGTATTGTGAAATGGATGAAAGAATACCTCTGAGGTCTGTTATAGTTAGAGAAGTTAGGAATCGTGTATGTAAAACTGACGTCGCAATTTCAAAACACTTATAAAGGCACTAATCCTTTCCACGTTGTCACTGATTGAAGGAAATATTAAATATTATCATGTTCTATCTTGGCTCATTTTTGGTGCACAACTAGGAACATCATAGTCTGTTAGAAGATATATTAAATTGAAAATGCACACGAACACAAAACAGGAAGACTTAATGAAAACTAATAACTTATTCCAAGAAAATGGGCAAGTGCATTTCTCTATGAACACGTCACCAGAAACAATCAAAAAAATAGTTAGTCATGTTATAACTGATGTCCTTAACGCATTTTCGTTTCACAATTGAAAGCGTTTTAAAATATGTGGAGTGGAACATAAAAGGAACAAATCCGTCATTATTTAAATATGACATTACTCTCCTATTAACTTCGCCCTTGCACCCCATAATTTAATCGTCTTGTTCCGAAAATTCCTCAAAAAAGGGAACGAAATTGTGAAACCCAACAATTATGCATCACAAATATAAACAATCCAACAACATTCATTTATCATCCGATTACATGAAAGATCCCTTTTCAAAGAAATAATAAAAACGTAACGATTAGTGTGAAAACTGTACTTGTAATGGAGGAAAATCTTTTACTAAATTTGAAATATTGTAATAATGAAGCTTTTCAATTGATTTCAAAGCTGTATAGAATTAAGGAAAACTTTTAGTAAATCGTAAATACCTTAATGACAAATCTTTGAATTTCTTTTAAAGCTGCATAGCATGAAATAATTTTTTTACAAAATGATAAATATTTGATTGATCAAATCTTTAAATTACTAAATTACAAATATTTTAATGATTAAATATTATTATAAAATATTCGCCCCAAATGACGCTACCGTTAGTAAAGAGCGTGGCTTGTTCGGGGCGGGGAAGGGCCAGGTTGTGACGTATATTACAAGGTATTAGTAGTTCCCTTTACAAGAGTGCTACATTTAATTAACTAGCCAAGTCAATTCATTGTACAAAAGACGGTACTGGGAAATATATTTGTTAGTTTTTTTCATAATAAATCAAGTTTTATGTTATTGTCGAGTTCGGCATTATTAATATATGTGACAATTACGTACGTGCATCAGAAAAATCTAGTCAATTAATATCATATTATTCTCTCTGAAACTTACTATATTATTATAAATGAATCTATTTTTTCTGAATTGAATTAATTCTTAAGTATTTACATTGTAACATATTCCCTTAGTTTAGTTAAACACTGAATAATTTTTATTGTGCTTTTATCTCTGCCTTTTAAGTTTCTTACAAGTCGAGGCATTTCTGTCAGTTTTTTAGGGGCGCATCTTTCGGTGTCTCACCTCTTTTTCATACGCTAAGAGCTGTCCGCTGATCATTTTGGAACAATCGGTCAGCTGCCTCTTAAACTATTCTAGGCACGGAAAAGGGAATGCTGCGATCCCACAACAAATTCCTGCCTCGTCATTTTGAAAGGCGTGACGCAAGTAACTAAGAGACTAATTTACAAGATGCATTGTTCTCTAGGTTTGCTTTGCATTCCTTTCAAGCGAATACCGGTTAGTATACATAAAGTATAGCCCGAGGACGTCTCTCCACCGCACCCCTTCCCTCCTAAAAATTCCTTTCCGAGGCTATTAAAGGAAATTGGCATTTAGAGGATCACCCTGTTGCAGCTCGCTACCTCCTACACCACCGCCACAAAAAAGGGCCCATTGGTCGACCAGAACATTTAAAATTCTTACAGTGAAAATTTTTGCATTTATGAATAAAACTGTGTTAAAATCTGGTATAGTTTTGAGGCATTTTCAATCAGTCGTATGAATGTTAATAGCAATGTAACAAATTACAAGTCTAAAAATTCTCTTGGAATTGAAATGATTTATATTTAACATATTTAGCAGCCTTTAGAGATAACATCAAACGTACTACATAAATTAGTGAACTAAAGATAGACTGTTTCTGTCGTGGCCATGCACGTGGCTAAAACTCTAATTTTACGGTCGCCAGCGCCGCGACCGCAACAGGATTAGCGAGCGCTCTGGCGCCTCCACGCCTTGCAGAATTCACATAGCTCTCATCTAGGTAAAGTTGCCATCATATCAGCATTGTTCATAATCTTAAAACAAAAGATTAATTTATAACAGATTATAACAAACATTAGTACTCAAAAGTTATTTGCTAAGATTGCTATCGAGCCACATTGAAGAAAACAGATTGATCTCAGTAATGATTACAAAAATACATTATTTATCTTAGTAAGTCACTACAAATTTTCCACGGCGAAAGGGAATCAATAATTATTAAACAATTCTTTTTGTTGTCCATGTCTCATGGCACAGCCCTGAATTTGTGAAAATTTAGCGTTACAAAAATTAATTTCTTTTTCTTAAAGTGTTTCTGGTACATTATAAGTGAAACGTCAATTCAGATAAATACTTCCTTCCATTATACGACGTTTCTCATAGTGTTGCAATTTATACCTCATAAATATATTTGGCAGTTCACGCTCCGTAATGAATCAATTCTTTCACCGAATTGAGGAATTAAGAGTTGTGTTCAGAAACAGACATTCTCTCAAATATAAATAAAACCATGCGAAGTATGAACACAGTTTGTGAATAATTGACTTGTGTGGATTAACTTATTTATAAATGAAGGGAAGTAACCAACTTATGTACAAATGTAACACTAAGATACGGTAAAAAAACAGGGAGAAGGAATGAAACCCCTAAGATTTGCTGATGATATTATAGTATTAAGGGAGTCAGAAGAAGACTTGGAAACCGTAATAAATGGCATGGAGGAAGAGTACAACATGAACATTAATAATGGGAAAACCAAGGTAATGGAGTGTAGTATGGGAAATAGTGGAATAACAAAATGTGTTATTATAGGAAGGGAAATTTTGAATAAATTTAAGGAGTTCTGCTACTTGGGAAGCGTAATAACTAGGGATGGTAGAAGTATAGTAGAAGAGTAGGATAGAACAGGCAAAGAAGGCTTTCGCACAAAAACAGGAATTTACTTACAGCTAAAAATGTTCGTATGGAGTGTGGCGTTATATGGGTTCAAAACGTGTACGATAGGAGTTGGCAGAAATCTTGATAGCGAATGTTAAATAAAATACATTCTACAATAAGCATTTTGGGCGAGTATTCTCTCTCGTAGTCTATCTGACTTCGGACAAATGTTAGATAGATCCAGGCCCTTGTTGGATTACAATCCTGTAATCATGTGATAAAGTTCACAACAAACACTGACCACACTGTCCGACTAGAAAACAATGTCCGATAATATATAGCAGCGTCACACTCCGCAAACCACGGATTTTGGTGCGAGCCTAGTAAAAACAGAGAAAGACCAGAAAACTGTACTTTTAATTCATTCTGTAACAAATTAACTTGTATTTGATTCTTTTTCCTTTTCTTGTTCGTATTTACTTTAGGGATCGTATCCTCACTAAAAGATTCCTTGGAGAACTTCCATACCATCACGAATCTTTTATAACAATGTTGTTCTCCCTCACTTTTTCATGATTCTCCCTTAGTGGTTCCAATAAAAACTTTTCAATTATTCCACGATTTTCAGAAATATATTTCTCAGTTTTGAAGGAGTGAAGTTTGTGCAACAAGTAACAAGGGATTCTATGGTCATATTCATTATATTTGTTCTAATAATTTAGTAGCATTCAAAATGTGAAATGAAGGCACTGCATTATCATAAACTAAATATTTAATTAATTCGGGCTATAAATAAATAAAAATATAGAAGAACGCAAGTTATAATGAGAATGTATAATGAATCATTGAAAAATAATAAACTGTTGCATTGCTTGATTAACTGCTAATCGATAGGAGGACCAGCCACTAACTTTGAGCTACTAAATTGGTCATAAGTCAACGATGTATACCTGGAGACAACGTGTGGAGTACAAACGATGCACCACTTAGACAGTAATTGCCTACTCGGGGAATTGGGAAGACTAATTACTGCATGCTGTGCTGCAGAAATTACTACGCTAAAACTACTTGTTGATGTATTTATACAGCACAGAGTAATAAATATCCAGTACAACGTGCATGTTTGCCCTCCTTATTTAGGCAACATCCTACTCTTTTAAAACATCTTAATATTATATTTCAGATAAAATCCATCAATACTCCTTTATAACGCTAACTATAACAGCTTTTAAAATTGATACCCGCATACCCGAAGCAAAGCCCGTCTTCTATCATCGTAAGGAAGTGGGACGAGTACCCAGAACCCGAACTACGTAATGCAGGTTCCTACAGACGATTTCCTGCATAATATTTAGAATGTTTAATCTATAGCCAGACGGCCCTAGTTAGCCCTTGGATAATTTGCCCTCGCGTCCACATTTTACCGTTTTATCCTTTCCAATAGAATTACGTGGCATATACCACGAGGATGACCTTAAAGGTAACCTACCACTAATAATTGATAATTGGAAGCAATTTTAAAGGAATAAGACCACAAAAGCGAAATATTAGATAATAAAAACGACAAAACTTCTGTCATTTTATAAATGAAAGTTAGTTAAGGTACATGTTAAATGTACGGAACTTGTGTCACAGAGAAATCATAGAAAACAGCTGAGATAATATTTATTCAACTTAGTTTTCAGTGGGTTTAATGACAAAATAATACTTCATGTAATACTTATTTGGTGTAGAATATATTATACTTCTGCATAATTTACGGTCTTTCTGAAAGAAGGCAGCCTTATCTTCTAGGACAAAACATTATTAGACACTTAAAAATAGTCATTAGATATATGTTCGAACATACACATGTTAATGTAAATTTAGCAATTTAAAATGTGCTTTGAACAGAAAGGGATGGAAATGACGATATTTATTGTTACCAGCCTGAAGGTGCTGGTTAATTGTTTTTTAGTACTTAAAACGTTTTGGTTACTTCGTTCGTCCAGGGCGGATAATACAAAAGAGGGAGCAAGAAGATTAACAGAACCAGTGCACAGACCACCGGAAATTTTGGAGACATAAGGAATTGGGAAAATGTGTAGCAGGAAGTCATAGAGAAAGAGTTACCCTTTCATTAGCGTTGGTTCAGTTTGAACACCATTTGGCAGTCCGAAATCTAGCAATACACGGAGATGAGTAAAGAGTTCTTGTCTCAATCCCACTATCTGAAGTATGCTCAGATGGACAAACACCATTCCAACAAACAAGATCAATCAACGAACTTCATAATCACAACAAAACGGCACAGTCTTGCTCCCATTTCAATTCTGTTATAAAAGTGTCAATTTATTATTATTATTATTATTATTATTGAGATGCATAATGTTCTATTTGATATAATAAAAACCAATCACGCCACAACAAAATTAAGTAGTTAACAAATAATTATAATAATTAATTTGTAATATCACATAATGGGATGTTCTTTTTTCATTATTATGATTAATTAATTAAGCTCCACAGTTGGGCGACAATTGTAAAAATTATGGGACAGATTTATTAATTAGTTAAAGTTATCACATTTACTTGTTGGAAAATTTATACTTCTGAAGAAGAAACATAACAATAATAACAAATTAATTTAAAATCAAGAAAACATTTACTTTATAAGAAACAAAGTATAATAAATGAAACTCTAAAAATCCAAATGAAAGTAAATTGAATTTATATGAAAAGGTAGAGCAATGATAAATTTATAATATACATTAAACTCATTAAAATCAGGGTTACCTGTGCGGTGAACCAAAAGAAGCAACGTTTCTATTTCAAATAGGTTGTGAACTCTTTAAAATCAAAATCAACGATACCGTCATAGACTGCAGCTGCATTCTCTGCCGACGTTTTACTTAGGTCTGCTCGTAACGGTCAAACACATTTGCTCGGGTCTTTGGAGGTATGGAGTCAAAAGAAAGGAGACAGCATTTGAGCTAGGGGCAATAAAACTCAGACTCCGAGTCGCGTATTGGGTATTTCGCGATTTTGGTGAGACTTGGTGGCATAGGGTGGTGTATCTCCCCAATTAGAACCAAAGATGTTATTGGTGAATATCCATCCCTGCCACCTTGGTGATATAAACTAAAGAAGTGGGGAAGAGAAGGGGTGCAGAGAGAATTTCGACGAAATATCGATTTTAGAAAGAGATTTTTTGACAGATTTTTCGAGAGCGATGAAACGGGAGAGATGGCAAGACAATTTTGGTGAGAGATTTCGAGCAGATGATCGGCATACTTGGACAGGCAAATCAAGGACAAGAGGATAAAGGGAAATTCTTCCTGAACCAGGAATAATAGCAGCGGTGGCTGTGATCTGGAGGGATGACGACCCAATTAGGAAGAAGGAGCTGGAATATGCACTAAGCCGACACGGTAATTACCCCTCTGACTTCTGTGTAAAATATTCTGTTCTATGAGAAGGCCCATAATACACGACCCTGAGTGTAGTTAGAAAATTGTTAGTTTTAAGAATTTAATTTGTATAGTTTTTTATGTAAATATATTTGTAGTTATAATTTAAGAAAGAATAGCCGGCATAAAGATCGAAATATAAAAATTGTAATTATGAATGTAAATTGGTTTTGGATCAAGTAAATTGTTTTCTTATTTTTATCTTATTTTTTAATTTATCTTTATTATTGGTATATTAATATCCCCCTATATTCGTTACATGCTGATTTGGAGGCGCCTGTAGACGCTGGCTGCATCGATGATGATCAGCTTACCTGGATGACGCCCTGGGCCAAAATAGCGAAGACTCCTACTAAGAGATCTGCATCTCCTGAGATCTCAAGAGCTCCACCCAGCTCTATACAGCGGTTCTCAATTTAATAATGTGTTGCCAGCGGCTCGCAATTTTGTGTCCTGTCAGCCTCATAATCTCTAACATAACCTCGAAGATGCCCAAAAATTATCCTCATTTCCTGTAGTCATTCGGCTGCAAATTTACTATAACATCCATTGACTGGTACTTGAACAATTTCAGCTAATAAGAAAATTTTCAGCCGCAGATATGGACGGATGCCTTTACATACGTTTTGTATTAGATCCGCATCCAGTGGCTGTTTCTAATTTGCTACCCGTTGCTTCCGGCTTGACAGGAGCAAATCTTTCTCTATTGACGGGTGACCTATTTTTCATTGAAGGTCCTTTATGCATTTGTGTGAAAGGAAGAGTGTAAGCTCTGCCCACACACACACAAAAATGCTTCGCACCCCTCTTGACTTTCACTTCGCGTACATTTAATGTATTACAAATTCTGTTGTTCAAAACTATTAGTCATTTATTTCATTACTAAGTAATATTCATAACTCAGATACTGACGTAAAATTTTCCGATAGCAAACTTAGTCATATTTTAGATTATTTGCAATGAATCAAGCGTCACTTCTTCAAGAAAACAGTGTTCAAATTTTAAATACAAATAATATCGATTAGTATGCTTTTGTGTTTAACATCGAAATCTCTTCAATAATACTTTTACAGGTTTTCCAGCGAACGATTTCACAGCTTGTTTGTTGAATTAGCTTGTCCTGAACATGTGTCGGAATGATGAAAACGCGTTGCATTGGTGCTTTTTTTAGAAATCCTAGTAAAAGGAGCTGACGCGGTATGGCTCCATGAGGTTACGAGGGAGCTATAAATAACTCTGCTGGTAATTTCCTTTGGGGATAAAGAGGGGTCATTCCGGTGCTATTGTCTCCTAGCAGAGCAACAATCGTACGGGAATCTGAGTGGACATAAAAAACTTCCGATCTCTCAAATGCAGCTATAAAAGGGGTGCGTGTAATTGAAATGGCATGACTCCTGACTGGAACTACTTCATTTATGTGCAATTTTTAAATTAGTATTTAACTTAAATAAATGGGCGAATATAACTCAATTCAACCAGTTAGCGAAATGGAGAAACAACTTTCAACTAAAATTTCGGGTTTTTATGTTCTTCAATGAGATAATGTGTTCTGTATTACGTATATATAGCAAATGGAATCATTCAATGTTATAAAAATCTTACCGAAATTGATGATAAACTAACTCGAAATTACAATTAAACCGAACGATCATACGATTAATTTACATACAAAACTGAAAGATAAAACTAATATTCTGGAAAATTATTATCTTGTTTATTAAATTAATTGTAGATAATATTATATAGGCTTTACTTCAACTTGTTTAAAAACGAGACTCCAACAGCACAAATATAATTTGAAACCAATTAAAAAAATAATACAAACCTCTCGTCTCATTTCATGCTCTTGAACTGATTTAGGAAAAGTAAAAATACTTCATTAAAATAATTTTAGGACTTAACTCCGCTGTTTTTAAGCCTTACACATACACACACTTACATAAGCCAGATGTTCTTAATAATAACGAACCATTTAATGCAATTAAGCGGATATTATAACCGTAAAAAGTAATAAATAATTTTGCATTAATTTCAATAAAATAAAATAAAATATTAAAATTTGTTAATATATCGCACAACGAGATATCAACTTATATGGAACTTGCATTTGAATGACGAAGGTCAAAAGACATTGCATAATATATGACCTTAATGTCTAATAAATTTTAAAAGTAAAATCAGTACGACGATAGAATATTAGTGTGAAAAAGAAAATTAACTATGAGGTATTTATCTTTATAGTTGTTATAATTATATCTAATGAAGCTCAACTAATTTAAATAATGCTAAAAAAGTTACGGCTAACTAAAATAGTCAATACGTCAAGACAAGATAATATTAAACGTAAATTATACGCAATAATTAAATGTATTATCAATATTGTTTCTTAAACATTGTACGTTTTTATTATTTCTTATTTGTCTAGTACAACATATAATTATGTATCAATTTCTTCCATTGATTGAAAATGACCTAACAGTCAAAATCTTTCAATAACTAACGTTCTATAGGATACTGATAAAATTGTTTCTGAATTACCCTTATAGAATTCAAACAGTCCTACATCACTTAGTCAATAATATGATGTATAACATACGGAAGAATTTAATTAATGTTTCGTTACGTTCGCTTTTTGGAATTTGTACTCTGTGTGCTTTTAAATTATAAGTTAATACCATTTGAAATCTGCTTATAAACGGTTGGCATGGAAAGATAGTTGGAAATTATAAATTATTAGATTCATTATAATTTTAAATTGCAACTTTAGAACTATAATAACTTTAATGTACAGCGAGGGATGTGAATATTGTATCCTTCTGTGAAAGAATATATCAGAATAAAAATCAGTAATAGCTTTAATTGTGTTTGAAAATATAATAGTTGATAAGAATACTCTAATCATGACTGCTTCCGAGCGTAGGATCGTGTTCCTTTGTAAAATCTCTTTTGTTCCCTACAAGTTTTAAGAGTACATCCTTGAAGACGAACTCGTTTATTGATGGTTCGCATTTGCATTTCAAGCGAGGAGCTTGCTAAATATCAAAATTAATGCATCTCTGAATGACAATGAGAAGCTAACGAGCTGTATAGAGTGCAAGGCAGTACAACATGACGTGCATACAATAGGTAATATATCTGACGCCAGACCCGTAGTAGCTATATAAATTTCCTTTGGATAAGATCAAACCTGATGAAGACTTTTTATTAATTGTTACATTAACGTGTAAAAGTGATAAATCTTCAAATATGCTAAGAATATGTTATAACTAAAATTCCTTCAATTAAATAATTTGTGAAAAAATTAATGAATTACATTTTCTATTGTTTCCCAAAGAAAATGTTACCGAGGTTTCCCAAAAATTTACTGCCATATAAATAGAACCCTAGAACCACATTTCTTGCATCTAACAATTGGTTGGACTTCTGATCCTAGCACACAATTTAATTTGAGCTTTATTTATTATGGGAACTATACTTGTAGTATCAGTTACTATATCTCTGGTATCATCGTGATGAACCTTAGTCTAACGGGTGCTAATTGGTTTGAAAATTTGTTTGATATAATTTGACTTGGGGCTTTAATGATATCATTTTCATTAGTAGTACGACGTACAGTTTCTAAGTATAGTACTATTAGATAATTGTTAATTCCAGAGTTGTTTTCAAACTTCTCATAAAGCGTTCATCTGAGACCAACGCAACTTTAGTAATTCACAATATTGATGATCATATGGTGCGAATGATTCGATAAATAAATACGGAATGTAGTAGAGGCAATTGGGTTGCTAAACCGAAAGATGTGTGATTTTTTTCTATGATTTTAATGGTCGCATCTAAGAAGGTCAACTAGTCTGATTCATATTAATGTCTTTTTGATAGTTGTGTAGTTGATATATTAAGACTAGATCATGCTAATCAAATATGATTGTGTAAATATGTAATAACAAATATGCATTAGGTAGTTCCGCTACAGTTAGACAAATAAAAACATCGATATGAAACCACGGAGATAAATAAGCAGATAATGTAATGGAAAAATATCATATTTTAAAATAAAACTTTCATAGTTTAACATTTTTTGTGGTGTCATAATACTCCCACAGAAGCATATACGATGAACAAAATAAGAGACATATATTCGATTATTAACCATTAGTGTCGTATATCTGATTATATATATAATTGAAATTCGTGTACAAAAGTACTATGCTTCAATTATGAGAGAGTTTTAATTTAGTGATGAAAAGTATTTCTTTTGTACGTACAGTAGTATAACATAATATTATGATATACTCCTTTTCCGTAGACTAAATATGTTATTTATAGTTTCTAATGTTGACTCATTAGAATAATTTTGTCCGGGTCTTATTTGTTCCAGAAACAAAAGTTCCGATATTACTATTTTTAACATAATCATTTGATGTTCATATCCAATTTGGAAATTCGAGATAACTATATAACCTTAAAACAATTTCATGTAACTGAAGAGGAATAAAAGTTTCATTTTTATATTTTCAATTCATTGGTAAATGCTTTATATATATATATATATATATATATATATATATATATATATTATTCTTGCTTGTCTGCAGCCTTGTCCTGACAAATTCCGAATTTGGAGTGATACGTGGTCAGCGTATCGATTCTCCAACAATCTTAATCCCAGTATCGATGACCAACATATTTTTTTTATCGAGGGTAGGGGAAAATCTTCAAAAGACACCGTGAAACCCGAGTTACACGGTGTGTGGTAATTTTACCCACTAAAAACCACCTCCCTTTACAAAGTACCTCCTCGCGGAACCGCTGTTAGGCATTACTTCACGTGGGGTTGGATTGCCAATGGGCGCACATATATATGACCAACATATATATATATATATATATATATATATATATGTGTGTGTGTGTGTGTGTGTGTGTGTGTGTTTGGTAGCATTGATTGCCTACAAATAGACTGCCTGTAATGACCGTGTTCTGTAGGAACATTTAGTTGTGATGGACAATTTAATATAGCGTAATGAGTGAGAAACAACACTCTGATTAGTCTTTAATGTGAAAATTTGAGACGTTTGTTATGTAATTCTTTTTAGCAGGCGTATTAAACTCATTATCCAGCGGCGGTATGTGATCCGAGTAAAGAAACACTTTGTTGCAGGCGGCACTGTTAGCAACAACTCAAGGGAACGGAAAGGCTCGCAGGTCCATAGTCCACATGATCGCCGTGTTTGGACCGCGTGATATTTTTGAAGAACCTTCTAGAACATATAAGTGCAAGGGACTGGTCCAAAGATGGCAGTGAAAATGTCTCTGATTGCTTGAATTTTCAGTGTTCCAGAAACGACGGAAGGTGAAAAAAACATCACAAAGCAGAACGCGGCTGGGGGTCGAGGAGAACGGATTGTGATAGAACGTGTAGTGTGCTTGGGTAGGCTTATGAAAATTTTGCTGAGAAGTGTTAGCGGTGAAGTAACCCAATCTTTGTGTGACAAAACAGTGGACGACGACAGAATGAAGTGAGCAAACACAAATTGCTCAATTTTGTTCCTATCATACTTATAAGCTAAATAATTATTAAAATAGGACGGTAACAAATAATTGATATATTTATACAAAAATATAATAGTATTAAACTATACAAAATACTAGAAACAAGGACAATTAATTTCTATTAACATTACTGTGACAATAAATCTTTTACTCTTATATATGATAATTCTTAACGTCCTACTTTACAACTTGTTAAGTCTGTCCATACATTTATAAAATGTCCCATACAACATAGTAGAACAATAATTAAAAAGTGGAAGTATAATACAGTTATAAATTAAGTTTTAAATTCTGTAACGTTAAATAGTCTTCTACTTTAAGTTAAGAGCAGGGTAATTAAATAATAAGAAAGATTATATTTTTAAAAGTATATTTAAATAACAACAACAAAATATAACTTATTTTCCTGCTCTAGAAAAATAATACATTTTTGAAAATCGGGCTTTATTCTCCTTTTCCTCAATTCCCCTTTCTCAATCCTTCGAAAATTACTCTGACAGTCTTAACAGCAACTTAATAACGACTCCATAACAACTCTTAACAACAATTATCCAAAAACTAACACCTCAATCTCTCCGTCTCCTACTTGTTAACCACTTTCCCGCTCAGCAACCACTCTACCAATTTTTAACAACTCTACTCTTTATCACTCCCAGCTAACTTCAGCCCTAACTCCAACCTTCCCCACGACTCCTCCACGACAAGCTCTCTCAATCTTTCTCACCAACCTCGAAACCTGCTATTCTCCTTCGCGATTCAAATTTTTTCCAACAGGAAACATTCTTACATTTTCGAGTCCATAAATCGAGGTTCATACGTCCGTCCCAAAGTAGCGTTAACTCACATACCAGAGGTTACTGAACTTTCTATGAAAAAACCTCAGACATTACAAAATTTTGGGACCGTAAACTCCACCCAACACAAATATTTATGGCTCAAGGCCAGCGGCGGAGATTCTTAATCCCTCAAACGCCGTTTCTTCAATAGATGTTTTGAGGCCCGGCCAGATACCTGCAAGTCAAGGACCTGTGGACTTTCGCAACTCGGAAAATTTATATTAAAAATATTTTATCAAAATAAACTAAAGTAACTCCTTTAATAATTTGGAAAACGTGTGTACACTACAAATCCATAGTTTAAAAATTTCTTATTATATATAAAATCCTTAACTTTCGACATATCTTTCTACATGATAATCCATTTTTACATATTATTTATTAAACGCTGTTACCGTGGTTTCAGTAATACAGTAATAAGATCTGCTAAAAGGTCCCTCTCTCTCCCTTCCTCTATCCCTCTCCCCCTCTCTCCCTCTCCTTCTCTATCGCTCTCTCCCTCTACTAAATATTTAAAATCAGGAAGTTTATCTATCATCTAATGTTTTACAGCTTGTTTTCGTGTCAGTTTTTAACATATTTATCTCAATTTACCTTGCTTTAGTGACGTTCATTTTATTAACTAGATTAATTTGATATTTTCCAGAAATTAATATATGCGCATCATAATTTTGAAAACAATAGTACATATAATTTATGTACAAATTAAAGAGTGAAGGGTCCTAAACACTTCCTTACGAGTCCCCAACATCACAACCTATTGCCTCTGACTCCACTACTTTTATTATGGCCTTCTGCTTTCTATTTGCACACATTTTCCTCAATACCACCGTAACGTGTCCATCAACACGATCCTATCCACCGTCTAGATTGAAAAATTATATAATAGTCCCTGTTTATTTACGCCAGAGACAGTGTGACCGACCGTTGAGGTTTCCTCGAATTAATTTCAAATTTGGTGAGTAGGAGACAACAGAGAAAAGCGAGAGGAGAAGCGAACTGGCATTCATGTGAATATTCCAAGAGAGTTCGTCACACTTATAGCTGGTTCGGCCGAAAATCCACCAGCGGACGCTGGAAAGCTTCCTGTGAACTCCGAAAGCATAGCTGATAGCGTTGATCTTGAGAAAAAAACGATGGTGGGTAGCAGGCTGATAAATATGTGTCGGTTTTGAGATAATTGTGTGGAAATGATTATAATTGAATAGCACCGCAAAAAATAAAGAAAGAAAAACGTATTGGCAGAACTTTTCTGGAATTAGATGACGGTCTTTCCTTTTATAAATCCCAGTTATTTGAACATTACCTTTAAGATACTTTAATTTTTTGAAACAGAAGTCTTCTTATCATTGATTTAACACTATAATTTCAATACCACAACTTTCATACCCAACCGTTTCCCGGCTGGTGGCGAATCACCGACTACACGAATCTTTGTTGTGATGATTGCTTCCGGATTCCCGCAGACTTGATATTTCCCAGTTTAAAACTACGCTAGAGGGCGGGAGGAAACCTCCCGTAACCTCTCTGACCAGCCAGTAGCAAGTTTTTTTTTTCCTTCGTAAATTTGGAGAGGAGAAAGGACACTGCTAAACCATGTCTTGGTATATACAGGCTAACGTAAATCCTATATTTAAAAAAAAATACAACCCAATATTTACTAATTTCAACTCGGAATGGAATAGCTTTAATAAACTCTTTTACTAATAGTCTGGAATAAAATTTTAGAATTAATTTTTCAGGAGTACAATGATCTGTTTCGTATCCCGTCTGGTGATGAACAGTAGTTTCTCCTTCAACGAGTCACCACCATCTCTGCCTTTTACGTCCTTTCTGAACAGCGTCTTTCTTGGTATTTTCAAAAACTTTTCGCAACTGTGGCTTATAAAAATTTATCAAATTAGAATATTTGTTTCAAATTGGCCTCCGCGCAATTTCAGAAGCACTGCTTCACTTTCTCAGTCAACCAAATACAACAATGCTGTCTGCTCAAACTATAATGACTTCAAAACGTAAAAATATTAATTTATCAGTGTTTGTACTTTTTAATTGATGACATTAAATATTAAATTGAGTTCATCCCATAACACTATAGTGTGGAACGCAAAATAAGTGAAATAAAAACTCTAATGTGACTAATAATTATAATTAATCGAAAGTGCTTAAATTTTAACAAATTCGCTGTCGCAATATTTAATTTGGCACTAAATATCTGGAACTGAGTAAATCACCAGGGAACTGTAATATTGTCTAGCGCAGTTTAATCGGGATGCTTCGTTATCTCGTGTCGCTTCCACCGTGCCTTATTAAGGCCTTTCTGAATCAAGACATAAATAAGGAAGCCATCCCGCCCTGTAGCGTCGTGCAAAGAGTTTTGGTACTTCGCCAGAGTCAGACAAAGAAGCAGTATATTCCCCGCATTTATCTCCCGGATAAGGCTGATGAAGTGGGCCAAGCATCTCGCCTTCGTTTACAAACTTCAGTCCTATTCTCTCTATTCCTACCGCAGAATTGGTGGGGAAAATCAAAGTGGGAAATCTAATTCACGCAGAATTGAATCTAAATAATAGGTATGTAGTCTAAGTATTATATCATTACTCTTAAATTCATAACGTTGATTATATTATTTACAACATTCATTTGAACATGATCCTTAAAAACTAATAGATCATTATTACAGCGTTCAATACTGATCCTGATTATAAAATACCACATTTAGATAAAGATGTTCCATCACTTCGGAGAAATGAAATAATCAACATGTACTAAATCTATTTCTTTTTGTGAAACATCAACAATCGAAGGAACCCATACAATATTAGAAGTAAAGTAGATTTAGATAGAACTAAGGCTAAGGTAAATTTAAAACAAAACAGTACATTTTTTGTTGTGGTATTTAGTCCATAGACTAGTCTAATGCGACCCTTGCGCAAGCCTTTTCATTTTCGCATAACTACAACATCCGACATTCTTCATAATCTGCTTATCATATTCCATCTTTTCCTCCCTCTTCTGTTCTTACTGATACACTTCCCTCTAATGCTAATTTTACAAGAGACTCGTGTCTCAAAACTGGTCACTGATTATTAAAATAGGAAGATAATCCAAAATCATGGGAATGCTACGAATTTCAGTGATCTTGTAATCTTCTCCGAAGAGAGAAACAAGAATTACTAAGCGTTGTGTTGTATTTATTTTATCACTTAATCAATATATTGGCTTCTTCATCTGATAAGTATACATTTAACATTAACGATTTGTATTTTATATTCTTAAATGTATTAATAAAGGACTCAAGATGCGAGACATCGTTTCACATTAATATCTCTACACAACGTAATTAAATGAGGTTGTCTTTACCATGGATAAACATAATATGTCATCTAAGCAAGATGTCGCTCATTCTTGACGGAACACTTGATTGGAAGCGACGCTTTTAGTTGTTAAAATGATTGAATGTGATCTTAGGCCGAGCCCCATCCATCTACATCTCGGAGGACTTGTCTGCCTTGTCCCCTCTCAATCCCCACAAGTCTTATTCACCCTTATTCGCGAGCCCTCCTCTTCTCAGAGCGACCTATCCTCATTTCATTCGACAAGGGGAAAGAAGAACGGAGAAGCTATACAGCTACACAACAGAACTCAAGAGAGATTAGTGGAGGCCACTTGGGCCTACAGAACTTTGCCCACATTAACCGAATTCTTCGTGATGATATCATCTACCATAATTATTATAATTCTTGAGAGGATATTTTAATTTATGAACTATCAAAATAATTGATTTTTACATGATTTTAGGGAATTTACAATATAAAATGAATTAGAGAAATAATGCACAATGTAATTAAATTTGCCTTTCTCTTAAAGCTCTTTTTGAGAAATGGTTCGGAATATTTTCTATTAAAATATAACAATAATTAATTAATTAAATGCTTATATTTATTAAACATTTATTGAAAGGACTATGGACAATTTTCTCTTTCTGTTCTATCCCACGATGGTAACCATGTTCATGTTGATGAGCCCCGTGGTAGAATATCTTATATACGAAAATATATTTATAGAATATCTGCAATGGCCGAAACCGAGTAAGCGTATTCCATTAGTATTTTTACCAAACATTGGTGTACTGGCTAGCATTGAACGAAGCGTAGAATTGTATGAGTCTCCCTATGACTTTGTTTGCGATGTCTTTTATGTGGATTCTCCACGGCTGCTTTTAGTTCAGAGTCAGCCTGAAATACCGGTTTCACCAGGTAAAATTCATCGTCATGTACTAGGCAAAGGCTTAGGAACGATGAATTTGCTAAATGAAAACTTCTCTTTCCATTAGTCCGATTGCTTTCTTGATGCCTATCTCATTATTCCTTTAACTATACTATAGTATAAATATTTTTCTATCTTCGTAGTTTTGCATACACGCTTCTTTAATGCGCAATTTGAAAAAAACTGAAAAATGAAATTATAAAAGCATGCCTCCCGCCTTACTACTGCTATGTACTTTATAAATTAGAATAAAACTTACACAATTGCTCAAACTGACATTAATTATCGTGTGCGGACGTTCCGCCGGGCCCTTCCTTACGTATGGGCTCAACACGGTCAGTCTCTTACCCTAAGAATCACCGCAAAAAAGTTGGGCAATTGTCCATCTAAATAACGATAAGTGTATCTTCTCCTTGCATAATGTCCATTTCAGGAAGCTTTCCCGTAAGCAAATAACATTTCAGCGTTATACTCCATAGGTGGGAAGGACGCGCTCTTTTCGAATTCTATTTCTAAGTTTTCTTTATTAAAATTACGCAGTAACGAAACGTATCTGACAAAAATTCCAAAAGCGAGAAATATTAGTACTGACCTTCTTTATCTATTTTTAGGGGGTGAAAAATTTACACAAAACCACGATATGATTAATATTTAAGATGCACCACACACCAAATAATTCTATACTGAAATGCACCGTTTCTAGTCCAGTAGAAATATGAGTGTTTATTGTCTGGTATAAAAGGTTTTCTCCCTTGTGTTATACATAAGTATTGTGGGCATATTATTGCAATTGACACCCAAGATGTGAATTTACGCAAATATAACAGTATAGGAATTTACGTCAAAAATGAGCTGCATAACAGTATGAGTTCAGCAAGCTTACAGTTTTTGTCCCAAACTCGGCTGGGGACACGCGGATCTTCTTCCTTAACCTCTCTGAACAACCAGCAGCAAGGAGGAGAAAGCAAACATAAATAGAATTGCGACTAAACGAAAACATGTCAGGAGAATCACATGAACAAAAAGAAATAAAGAGGAAATGGGAGAAATAAGCAGCCTATTAAATCGTGTTCTGGTACGACAAAGTAGCGTAAATCCTATTTAAAAAGAATTTGAATTCAACGTGTAACAATACAAAGATTGGCTGCTTCTATTCCTTAGCAACGTCGTGTTTGCAATATGATTTAGAATGAGGCATCATAAGGGGACGGCATAAGAATTCTAATCAAAATAGACTTTGAACCATTGAATGAAGTTTTTACAAATTAAAATTAACAAGCCAAATAAAACATAGAAATCTGCCATTAATTTATATTGAACCTTCAACGGCTTCAACTGCTATTTTATTTACTCAGTGACGCTACTCATCACGCACTCTGGTTGAGAAATTCCTTATTGGCGTCAATCAGACGGTAATAACAAGCAAGCCAGACAGGATCGTCCCAGACCGTGTGAAGTCCTGAGCTCCGCAGATTAGCAGACGTTAACTGCCTAGGACATCAACCCTTCGGGAATTTCTAAGGTATTTCTCGCTCCGCGAAATCTGAACACCTGCACGTGCCAAGCTGGAAGAATGATTGGAACAGGGGGTCATGTGACATGCCGTCCACTCTCATGGTGGGGGTATGTGGATATTTAGCCTGAGATGGAAAAAAGTCAGTGGGGAAAGGAATTTTGAAGAAGGATGGTGAGAGAAGACGGAGTGGAAATAGTTGGAAATGTAATTATGAAGTAGGAAGGTGGATTTTGAAGAAGGAGGAAGTCAGAGGAGATGAGATACAGGAGACAGGATCTGGCTCGAGTGTTTGAGCAAACAGTGTGGGAATTTTACGAGACCCGACAAGTGAGTCTGGCCGTTGTAACAGAGAGAAGGCAACGAGTAACCTTGCTGGCATAATAGAAGAATAGAATAAAGGATGTCCCTATGCCGATGTGAACTCCAAGCAGCAGCAGCAGGTGGAATCCTGTCCACGTAATTGCCAGAGAACAGGAAGGAAGCAGCTGCCTCTTTAACACGGAAATCAGGTGTGTCAGTGTTAACTAATAGAAATTGCGCACAACAATCCCCACAGAAATGGCCCTTTAAAATAGTAATACATTTTTCCTTATTTAAATTAAAAACTCACGTTCCCCCAACTTCTATTATAGGCTGCCATTCTTTACTACACATCTCTAATTAACGAAGTAGTGAATTTAAAGTTAGAAGAGTAAAAATGTAATTATTTAGTTGAATTTTTTTTCAAATAATTAAATTGTTTATTTACATTTTGATCAGTTACTTTAAAATCAGCACAATTGAAGCCTATTTTAATGAAAAATACTGAAGGGGCACATTTGGTGTAGTTGCAATATATTTAAGCAAAAAAAACAGCAAAACTTGAATAAAATTTGAGAAGAGAGAGCATTATTCAGAACACTAACTAAAAGAAGAAACAGACTAATATGCCTCGTTTTAAGGAACGAATTAGTCGTTCAATTAGTTTTAGGGTGAGTTGTGTGGATATGACTAAAAGAGGAAGGCCTTGGCTAGAATGTGTTAGGGAAAACAGGCTGGATGTGGAGATGAAAAGATTAGCGTAGAAGACATTAGTATGGAGAGCTGCGCAAAGCAGTGTGTGAACTGACTACCACAGCAAGATTTTTATTTATGAAGCACCCGTAGCGTTACCTAAAAATTTCTACGATGAAGTTAGAATAAGTGATTAGGATACAAATTGCTACCATAAATCAGCCATTTTAATTTTAATTTCTACATGTAGAGAACTGCCGCAGTGCTAATTAGATTATTAGTTGTTTATCAATGATCCATCATATCAGATATTAGTATTTTTCCTTCTGGGTCCCTCTTCGCACACCTTCTTGTTGTCCCTCGGTCGACGCTTTGCTGGTAATGAGTTTTACCTCTGCTTGCCCCTTCCAAAGCGCAGCCCTTTAGTTGATCCTCTTCTAGAGTGTAATTCGATTCTGGTGCCTCGAGCTGAGCTGAGCTGAGGCTGCGATAAACTCTATTAAGAGGCGATAATTCCAAGCCGCCGTCGACTGTCTTACACAGCTGAATACCGCGTTCTCGCTAAACAGACATCTAAGGGGAAGGGGAACTGATGAAAGGGGGAATAAATTTGATTTTTATAAGGGGAGAGTCTCGAGGAGCTTGTCAGTCTCCCAGTTACTTCGAATTAAGAGTATATTATTCGTAGAATTCTGTAAATATATCGTGACTAAATAGCGTGAAGAGTGAAGAAGTGATAGCACTGTACTCGAAATTGTGAAAGAAATATTCAATTAATAAATTAGATATGTACAGTCATATTAAAACATATAAATTACTAGAAACTTAAATCATTGGCAGGAGCTTCTTATTCAACATTGCTTAAATATTCACTAAAATTTTCTTTAATGATATTGTTGTATGCTTTAAGATCGTGTATTTTACCAGCAAGGTTTGAATGCTTTCAGAACCGTATCTCATCAAGCTGTTGAGATTGCGAAGACAGAGTAAAGTAACACATCTTCAGGCATCCAATAAAAAAAACCATAAAAAGAAATAGTGATTTCTCGTGCGAAAGACAATAGTAAATTCTGGATAAATATGTTGAATGTAAAAATCTGAGTAGGGTTCAGATCACATACCATATTCAGACAATTTCTGGAATCATGTGAGGTATTGGGCCAATGGTCCATGTTATTCTAAGAGAAACATCCTGTGAACAAGCAACCAAGAAACCACGACTTAATCGCAATTGAGTAAGATCAATACTTGTAATTCAACACCAGCCGAGCTTTATGGGGCTATCTATCAAGCAGAACAGAAGAACCCAATTCTGCTATGGTGCCCGACGCTTCTCGTGTGGTAAGCTGTTTTGCTTCTCGAAATAATTATTATATGTTTCATAAATTATAAATAATTATTTCTGTAGTATTTCTTTCTCCAGGTGAAACGTCGAGAAAATTTTGAGTGCTGAATAACGTTATAGTGATATTTTTCGTCGTTGTTAGAGTTCAATTATTAAACGGTCTTAATTTGTTTTGATATGTGTGCACACTGTTTGACTGGGACGAATGTTTAACAATATTGTGTTTCCAAAGCATATTTATTTCTAAATAATTTCATTTAAATGATTTTGTTTGTGCCACGGTCGGGTTTTCGATTGGTAAATGAAATTGCAATCAGAAATGAATTGACAGGAGTTAATAAATTTAAAACTCCGGGTTGATAGGGAGGTTCACTGGAGGAAAGTACAAGCAATCCTCCTTCTCGCAACCCAGCTGCTACAAAAAAATACGCAAACATTGATCAGATGGAGACGTTAATCATAGTAGTGTAACAGAATTAAATTTAAAATAATAATAATATATTATAGACACAATCTACGAAAGAGCATGAAAAATTAAACTTCATTTGTTTCGATGAGTTTGTTCAGTATTATAGAGTTTTATACTAATTTGTATAATACTATTGAGATCTATTTTGTTTGAAGTTGTTGAGGTAAATACGGTGTTTGTAAGACGCCTTCGGATTTCGGCTTTCTTGTCCATCGCCGTTGTCGGGTTAAAGTGCCTATTGCCTTGTGGCCTGTTTGAGTGTCGTCCATGTTGTTGTGCTCAACAAATTTGGTTGCTAACTTTCGTACTTTGTTTTCAAAAAGTAGACTTCTATTCATCGAGAATGTTCAGCATTTATCACGTAATGATTACACACTTAATGACCCGTATACGTCAAAATTAGAGATTGGATGCTCTGGAGTGAGTTGTTTCATACGAGCGGCAGCCTCTGAGTAATGGCTCCCCGCTCGCTCTAAACTAGAGAGTGAATGAGACTTTTTACAGCTCTCGCTCCAAAGAGTGCCTGCCAGGGTAAAAACGACTCTTTCCAGCGCTCTGTCTGAGCCACTGCACAGCGCGCTGCTCTTAGAACGACTCTTTGCAGCGCTCCGACTCAGCGGCAGCTCGCTAGGTAAAGATAACGTTTCAACTATTCTGTGACCCAAGGTTTCTCTCAGAAACTGTAGACGAATGATTGTACAATGTTTCAGTGACTGACTTATTAATATTTCTTTTGGTGCAGTATATTGTATTTCACTTCTCATTTCGACCGTGTACTCCATCCACGGATGTATATTTTTTTTAAAAAAAAAAGAGCGGCTTGATGTCCATATGAGGAGTTAAATTTCAGTTGAAAAATATCACCTGAAATGATAGGAACACTGATATCTGAAACTTGTGGAATCAACTATGTACTTCATAGTGACATTTTTTTATATAATTTCAATAAAATTGCTTATATTACTGCTTAAAGTTATTTAGGTTAAGAGAAAATTACAAATATATACTTCGTTATTAGTTATTACATTATAAAATACCATGTCTGTTTAAGCAGTAACATATCGGTGGAAATGGAATTATTTGGCACAAGTTCTCTGGTGAAAGTAATTACGTTTATGTTTTACGGTTTGAATAATATGACTATGGAGGAGGAGACATTGAGAAATAAGTAGACAGGTTGGATGGTGATGTACTTGACCACATCACGCGTGGAGGTGTGTGAACAAGTCTAGAAGTTTCGTTAAGCTGATCCATTTTCACTGTCAAGGTCGGAAAGAAATTTCTGAAATATATATTACTGCCGTCCAGCAATTTTTGGTGATAACCACCAACGAATGAGCCAAACGTGTCCCAGTTGACAATGTGCGTTTTGTGAAATTTCAAATTTTGTCTGCTATTTTGAATAAACGTTTATGGCGTTAAACAAATTTGTATTACGTTTCTCGAATTTTATATTCTCTAGTACAGTGATGGGCAAACTACGGCCCGCGGGCCATATGCGGCCCCACGAAATGTTCTATCCCGCCCGAGCTATATTATTCCTAACCTGACGAATAAAAGAAAATACAGGTTATAAGAAAAATAAACATTTTCCTCTTTTTTTCCCATGTTTCGTTTTAGAAAAGCAGTGACAGTTTCATTCTTCACATTCTCCTTTCAGGTCATTAATAGGGTTTAATATCACAAAAATACAAGAATTTTGTAAAATGTATCATTGTTACTTTATTTAAAAATGTTATATTGGCCCGCCTAACTTTCTTTCCCTTTCCTTTGGCCCCCTCTTTAAAAATTTTACCCATCACTGCTCTAGTATATACAAGGTGTTAAAAATGTGTCGAAAATTTTGAAAGGCCGTAGTAAACATCGAAACAAGAAAAAACCGTCAAATAAACATGGAGCAGAAACACATAGTTTATGAGATATGTGTACTTGTCCATGGTGACTGGAGACAGTTGTGTGTTGTGACACAGGTATTCTAGCATCCCACAAGGTGAACAGTGGTCGATCCAGGTTGAACCTCTCCTATGAACAAGTGTACAGGTCGCACAAATTATGCGTTTCCAGACTCGTGTGTAGTAGTATTTTTTACATGTTGTTGTAACACCCGTCGCGTGGCTCTGACGAGTATCACAGGAAATAGGAAACGATTTCTCTTGATAGGATAGACGATAGAAAAGGAAGATCTTCGGTAGTC